>JASFXZ010000068.1:0-589207 GCA_032209605.1 Mactromeris polynyma
AATATGAATTTCAATTTGTAATAATACATTATTGTTCAAATGTTTTAATGCATTATATTCTATGACTGTGTTACCTTGATTCTCTGTCTGTAGGCAGACTGTGTTTATTATCTAGTAACCAGTCTTTAGTGAAACATTATATGAACTAGAATAATTTCATGATTATATCTTATCTTATATTGCTAGTGGGCTTTCAAGGTACTTTTAGTTTTAGAATTATCTCCCTTTGTTTAGTTTTCATGTTCAGTTTTCTTGCCACATAGATATCTGTGTTGTATGGTTCAGTATGGTGAGAAAAGGTCCTTTAATGTTACTGAGATATATGTGCACATTTTATATATTACCTACAATTTTGTGTTACATGTATGATAATTTACTCTACAATGATGTGATTGTATCTTCTGGTTAAGTACAATTATATTAGTTTTCAGTCTGCACGCTAACCTACTTGTCTGAGACATGACAAATAATTGTTTCTATAAAGATATAGTAGATTGGTATAAACTATGAGAAGATTTGGCATATAGACATTGGTTGCATACATGAACACGGAGAAATGAACATAAAATGTTAGATAACTAACTGTAAGTTGTAACTGTTAAACATTGCAATATAATAAAATGTATCACATTGCTTTCAGTGAGTCATTTTAATAAATATCTATCAATGCTGGCATTGACCAAGTTTCTTTACTTCTGAAATTATTTTGTTTTAAATTGATTTGCTGTTTACGTTTTTCTTTTGACAAAATGTAGAAAAACTTGATTATACACAAACAATTCTAACGGACCTTTTCATTCATCAGTCAGCTCAATTTAACCATTGCTTACAGTTGCTTACAGTTGCTTACAGTTGCTAATGCTTGTAGAGTTTGTTGCAAAACTGTTGTTCCCTCTTCTGTACAAAAACTGAGGTAAAATGGTTGAGCAACCACCCTGTAATATATCATATAGATTGAGCAACCACCCTGTAATATATCATATAGGTTGAGCAACCACCCTGTAATATATCATATAGATTGAGCAACCACCCTGTAATATATCATATAGGTTGAGCAACCACCCTGTAATATATCATATAGGTTGAGCAACCACCCTGTAATATATCATATAGGTTGAGCAACCACCCTGTAATATATCATATAGGTTGAGCAACCACCCTGTAATATATCATATAGGTTGAGCAACCACCCTGTAATATATCATATAGGTTGAGCAACCACCCTGTAATATATCATATAGGTTGAGCAACCACCCTGTAATATATCATATAGGTTGAGCAACCACCCTGTAATATATCATATAGATTGAGCAACCACCCTGTAATATATCATATAGGTTGAGCAACCACCCTGTAATATATCATATAGATTGAGCAACCACCCTGTAATATATCATATAGGTTGAGCAACCACCCTGTAAAATATCATATAATAGTAATACCAGTATAACCAGTTCATTAAATGTTTCATAAATATTGATATATAAAATTCCATCTAAAGTAGTTCTCATCAAAATCTGCCACATTATTATACTGTCTTATAATATTGGTTGTCCCAAGTAGTTGATTATGGTATCCTAGCCCACCAACTTAATTAGCCCCCCCCCTGTCTCATTTTTGTTGCTTTT
Organism: Mactromeris polynyma; assembly: GCA_032209605.1. Classification (NCBI taxonomy): domain Eukaryota; kingdom Metazoa; phylum Mollusca; class Bivalvia; order Venerida; family Mactridae; genus Mactromeris; species Mactromeris polynyma. The sequence goes on from JASFXZ010000068.1 coordinate 1,629, forward strand.
TGCACAATTATTTGGGTCAAAAAATTTATAAAAATGTAGATATAGATCAATCAATATAAGCAATCAACCATCCTCAGGCTCAAACATGGTGACCTTCAATCAGGATATTTTAATTGACCATCAAATTCGTTTTTATTGTGGTAAATATCATAAGCTCACCTCTGTAAAAAGTTCATGCCACATTAATTTGTACCAAAAGACTCCCAGTGACTCATTGTGTCAGTGTTTGTGCACATTGCTCATGTACATAACATTGGTAATCCTCTACAAAGTGATGCACATTTAGAAAGTGACCTAAAAACAAATAACTTTGTAGCTGAAAGTTTTGTTAACAGTATTTCTGTGATAAGAAAAGTTTCCATTTTGAAATATTTCTGAAAGCCACTCTGATTATCTATTTGTAAATGATCTCAGATTTAAGCATTTATATGGATTTGTGTTTTATATCTTGCTAGCATGTGGTTGACAAATATTTATACTGATGTTGTATGCATGTGTATTATTAGCTGGCCTTCAACATCAATTATCAATCCTACAACTTGTGACAATTTATTATTTAATTAATTGATCCAGATTGCAATTAATTATAGAAACAATTGATTTATATCATAATTCAATATGGAAAGGTTGGTAGTGACAGAAGTTTTCATTGCTTTACCTTGATCATTAAGTTTTAAATTCATTGATGTTTCATTGGTATATATATCAACATAGTAACTGATTAAATTAATTGATTTTCCTGCAAAATAGAATCGAAAATTTTATCTGCATTAAAGCCATCGCACGACAAAAACTATATATACAGAAATTAAATGTTTACCATACTGCAAGATATTTTATATATTTAGAAAATTTCACTACAAATTGCTACAGAAATGCTGTGAATCTCTGTGGTTTTATACTGGAGTAGTTTGTCACCTTCCTATGTTGGATGTAGATTGTTGAAGGATGATAAATGTGTTTCTGGGTATCATTCATCCTTCACTGCTTGCTTTCATAATAATAATGATAATAAAAGTGGTAATTGGACGCTATTTAGGGATGTGACACTGCAGTAGGTAGTTGGACGCTATTTAGGGACGTGACACTGCAGTAGGTATTTGGACGCTATTTAGGGATGTGACACTGCAGTAGGTAGTTGGACGCTATTTAGGGACGTGACACTGCAGTAGGTATTTGGACGCTATTTAGGGATGTGACACTGCAGTAGGTAGTTGGACGCTATTTAGGGAGGTGACACTGCAGTAGGTATTTGGACGCTATTTAGGAAGGTGACACTGCAGTAGGTATTTGGACGCTATTTAGGGACGTGACACTGCAGTAGGTAGTTGGACGCTATTTAGGGAGGTGACACTGCAGTAGGTAGTTGGACGCTATTTAGGGAGGTGACACTGCAGTAGGTATTTGGACGCTATTTAGGAAGGTGACACTGCAGTAGGTATTTGGACGCTATTTAGGGACGTGACACTGCAGTAGGTAGTTGGACGCTATTTAGGGAGGTGACACTGCAGTAGGTAGTTGGACGCTATTTAGGGAGGTGACACTGCAGTAGGTATTTGGACGCTATTTAGGGACGTAACACTGCAGTAGGTAGTTGGACGCTATTTAGGGACGTGACACTGCAGTAGGTATTTGGACGCTATTTAGGGACGTGACACTGCAGTAGGTAGTTGGACGCTATTTAGGGACGTGACACTGCAGTAGGTAGTTGGACGCTATTTAGGGACGTAACACTGCAGTAGGTAGTTGGACGCTATTTAGGGACGTAACACTGCAGTAGGTAGTTGGACGCTATTTAGGGACGTAACACTGCATTAGGTATTTGGACGCTATTTAGGGACGTGACACTGCAGTAGGTAGTTGGACGCTATTTAGGGACGTGACACTGCAGTAGGTAGTTGGTAGTCATGGAGCAAATATTCCTGAGGCTGTCCATATTTCTATACCGTTTCTAAGCCCTATATGTAACCATTTATAATACTGAAAATTACTTTATGATGCAGATCATTTTATTACTAACATGTTTATTTCTTGTAATAGATTGGTGAATGTTTTGTGTACATAATTGTTGTTCAGTGTCCTTGACATAAGTCAGATAGCATCATATTGTTCTAACATGTCCTTGACTTGTATAAAACATAAGTCAGATAGCATCATATTGTTCTAACATGTCCTTCACATTCCACTGTAAGTATTGTAAGACAAACAGCCTACGCTAAATGTTCACACTGTATGTAACAACAGTAAAATATATATTGAAGTTTTGGTGCAACACTGTTGTCAGTTGTGTTTACCTTTACTAAGTCACAATAGTTGTACCCGGCATGGTTGGCTGAAGTTGCAGAGTGCTGTCTCGCGGGAAGTCTGGGTTTGTGTCCCCAGCAGAACTGGTCATGTCCTTCCATGACATTTGTCATTGTGATATAGTTCATATGGGGAAGTTGTCAGCTCTCTGTGGTAGGACAAGTTAGTCCTCATTGTTAATTTATTCCAGGAGAACTAGTTAGGTCAACTGGCTGCCATGTCTAACGGAAAACATGTTGAAAATGTCATAAAACCTGATATAAGCAACCACTACAGTCTTGCTCCAAATCTTCAAACATATATAACTTTTATGATGAACCATTGAGAAAAGTTGAACCTTGACATTGGTTGTTCTATAAACATATCTCACCTGGAACAGTATGATGTATACTGACATCACATTTGTATGTGTTCAATTAAATGTCTGTACTGTTTTAAACTAATATGTCAGCTGTTTTCTTGTTATGCAATACCCATATAATTATATAGAAATGTTCATATAATCTTACAAAATATTTTCATATAATCTTACAAGAAATTTTCATATAATCTTACAAGAAAATTTCATATAATCTTACAAGAAAATTTCATATAATCATACCCAAAAAATCATATAATCTTACAGAATTTTTCATATAATCTTAAGGAAATTTCATCTTTGGGACTTTGTCTAATTAATGAATTGTGGAAGACATCAATTATTTGCACCGTAGTTGTAGCCTTGAACATCTGACCCCTGAGAGTGACAGACTTTTATAAATATTAACACCAGAAAATCATTTACTATAGCCTGTCATAAGTATAAATTGAGGATTTTGTTCAAAGTTATAGAAGCTGTATCAATATAATATCAGTATTGTCTCTATGAATATAACATATAACAAATTACAGCTGTTAAATGAATAATCCTCAAAATTGGATATTAGACTTACTGTGTAAATTACAGCTGTTAAATGAATAATCCTCAAAATTGGATATTTGACTTACTGTGTAAATTACAGCTGTTAAATGAATAATCCTCAAAATTGGATATTTGACTTACTGTGTAAATTACAGCTGTTAAATGAATAATCCTCAAAATTGGATATTTGACTTACTGTGTAAATTACAGCTGTTAAATGAATAATCCTCAAAATTGGATATTTGACTGTGTAAATTACAGCTGTTAAATGAATAATCCTCAAAATTGGCTATTTGACTTACTGTGTAAATTGCAGCTGTTAAATGAATAATCCCCAAAATAGGATAATTGACTTACTGTGTAAATGGACTCTGGGTCTCAAAACAGAAGACAGCTGATATTTTTTGTGTGTTTCAATAATTGTGTGGCATGTGTTTTAACCCATTTCTGCTTTTTCACCCCACCCTTGATTGGTTAACCTTTGATCCCTGACCTCTGCACAACCTCTTTGACCTCTGCACAGTGTGGCAAGGTAGGTAATTCAATGCTTTTTTTGTTTAGAATGTTTGCTGCATTAAGTGATCACCCTTGAGTCAACATTAAATGTACAGAATATTTATAATTTGAATAAAATATTATATGAATATCATCTAGAATGATTTTGACAATTTACAAGACATTTTGTTTCCTCAACTTTGATATAAATGAATTTACTTAAGTAAGAGGGTTTTTTCTGATTGAATTGTAGAAGACCTACATTTATGTTCATTTTATTATACACTAGTTGCATTGAACTATTTATTGTATTGGAAAAAACTTCTATAATATTTCTGAAGTCACCAGCAGAGTAAGCTTAAAGTGTAACACACAGATTTTACTGATACATTGTATTTGTATTTGCGAAAATCTTACATTACTAACTTATTAGTCATTTTCGACATTGCTGACTTTATATATAGTGTACTAACTCGCTTATGTTTTATTTTACTAAAATACTAATTTTGATCTGCTATGTTTTTGAATACACCTGTGTATAATCACATACTCCTTAAAACCTAATATTTTTAAATCAAATCTAATTCATTTAATTTCAAAATATTCACAGACTTGTATCAAATTTTATTGCACTTGTGTATTATATATCGTAAAGTGCAGTTTTATTAACAAAGAACGCATGAATAAATTACATGGACAATTACATTTCAAAATAGGTGTTGAAATGTTCGTGTTAGCTTAACAGAGAAAAAACCATGGTTGTGTTTTGATAGAAAAGTAAACCAAACAGCAGATATAGTTTTACGCTTGGGAGCATTTTCTTACCTTAATTGACATGGATCGGTCCTGAAAGTTCATGCACTTGTTCGCGGTCAATCTAACAGCACTATACCCAATATCAATATATGCATTATACCCTCAAATGGTAGAACTGTGTGATATTACCAGTTATCATCTACAGTCCAACCTGCCCTTGCTACTCACTGAATTAAGCGACTCCCTGTCATATGCGACTGTAAATGTTGCCCCCGACGAGTTTTCCTATATAATAACACTGAATTAAACGACTCCCTCTCTTACGCGACTAGCGACCATGAAAAGTGTCGTCCAAATGCACCCGTAGACTGTTTTTAGCGACTTTGAAACGGTCAATTTTATTGTCAATTGTCATGTCTGAAGACAATAGAAATGTGTGAAACTTTAATAAACAAACAAATTGTGTTGTACTTCGATCATGTGACAAATGCGGTTAAATGCGGCTGAGACCGGTTCTGTATAACTCACGTGTATAATGACATGATTATTCACACGCTTGTCGCTTGTCACCAAAACCACTTTCAGCCAATCAGATCATGTCCCGCGTACCCGACACTTGTGATAGACATGTGAAGCGCATAATAATAACATTCCAGAGAACTAAATTGGTTCGCTGTTTGCAGTGTTTGATATGCCGAAATAACGATTGACAGTAGAAAAAAATGCAAACTGTTCTTTACACTTTGAAAGGTGACTTACGATTGAAATAAGTTTACGGTTCATAAATAAATGTTAATTCTTGAGCCAATGGCGGCTTTTCTACAGGAATTTATTAGAATCTAATATCGCTGAAAATGACATCTCATGAAATTAAAATTGCCGACGACGACGTAGAAAACGTGTATTTATTCAGCAACCCTACGTTTAATTCTTTAACTATTTACTGCAGCATCGCAAGACATTAACTAGGAAACTTAAAAAATAACCATGCAATTACTTCGTTTTCTGGTATAGTATGCGATAAAATACAGACCGTACGGTCCGTAATGCCGCCCGCTCCGTATTTTACGATGAATAAAAATTATTATAGTAAATTCAGATAAGTATTATTTTTGCCTGTATATAGTAATGATTTATGTCTTATAGTCTGTGCTATGACTATTCTCGTTTTTGTTCCAACTTTAATACATGCAGCAAGAACAAAATAAACAAGAAATAAAATGAACAGTGCTACAGTGAATCATCCTACAAGCTATATATTACAATGACATTGTATTTGGAAGTGGTCGTAAGTCACTGACTGTATTAACCTGTATTAAGAGACTCCCTGTCATATATGACCTTATCGGCTGATTCCCAATGAAGGTCTCTTAAAACAGGTTGGACTGTACTTGCAAAATACTTGTTTATACAATAACAATAAAACATAATGTTATCATTCAATACATCATTAAGTTACATTAGCTGAAATATTTTTGTTAGCTTTCATTTGTTCATTTCCATGGCTTCATTGATGTTTATATCTTACAGACTGGTACAAGTTACAGACTGGTACAAGTCTTTATTCCTGTGACCTAGATACTTCCTTGTATCTTACAGACTGGTACAAGTCTTTATTCCTGTGACCTGGACACTTCCTTGTATCTTACAGACTGATGCAAGTCTTTATTCCTGTGACCTAGATACTTCCTTGTATCTTACAGACTGGTACAAGTCTTTATTTCTGTGACCTGGACACTTCCTTGTATCTTACAGACTGGTACAAGTCTTTATTCCTGTGACCTAGATACTTCTTTGTATCTTACAGACTGGTACAAGTCTTTATTTCTGTGACCTAGATACTTCCTTGTATCTTACAGACTGGTACAAGTCTTTGTTTCTGTGACCTAGATACTTCCTTGTTTTCTCCTTTATAGCATAAATCCAGCAACCACTGATTTCCCCTGAAATTGAGTTTTCAAATAAATTGAGTTTCCAAGGATAAGTGAGTTCCCCTGACATTAAGTTTCCAAAGAAATTGAGTTCCCCTGACATTGAGTTTTCCTATAACTAAGTTCCTGCCAACATTCTGTTATCCCTGACACAGAATTGTCCCTGAAATAACGCTTAATTTGTGTTCACCTTGAAGCTCCTGTTAAAATTAGATCCTTGCTCAAATTGTGGTCCCTTTCATATAGAGTCTCTTCAGAAATCAAGTTCTTGTTGAATTTCTTTTACAGAAATAAAGACTTGTTCGTATTTGTTAATTAACTGTGCAATATTATTGTTTCTGTTTGACCTGATGTGATATGATTGCTTTATCTTGTTTCCAGAGACCTGTTTGAATGTAGACTTGCATCATATTGCTGTGGAAAAATACAAAAATGTCACATACACAAAATATCCAGCTCATGAGAAAGAATGGGCGAGACAAGGTAAGATCGCGGCCACCTGGAGAATTGTCTCATTGTACCAGAAATGTTTTGTCTGATGTTCACTTCAAGTCTCATTTTGGTCTTCGACTTAAACAAACAAACATTTGTCTTGACAAAGATCTCAATTTGTCATGTAGAATATATATCTTGCTGGCAGTGTCCAGTTGTCATGTAGAATGTATATCTTACTGGCATTGTGAATCCACAACTGAACAACACTAGGTTAAAAATTACATAAATATTTATAATACTGCTAAGAAAAATCCAGTAATTTCATTGGTTAAAGGTACGCGTATAGGATTCTATATACACGGCGCTGACAGGGTATATGACGTTTTTCCCTTCATGCGCCTCGTGACAATTTTCGTTGACGGCTCGACTCGAAAACTTTTATCTCTTGATGTCCGCAAGTTACTAGAAATTGACAATTGATCTTCACACATGATTCAATAAATATTGAACAGATTACATGTGTGCTAGTATTAATATTCAAAACGATAGATTTTTTAAGGTTTGAGCAAAATTCAGTTCGATAAAGTCCATGAGATCAGACGCTTGAAAATAAAAAATTAGAGTGCAAGCGCGCGCTTAACCATGTGTATTGAGGTACCTTACGGGGTAATGCAATTAATTTTCAGGCAATATAACGTGTGATTGAAATAAAAATATTTTGATCTACAACAAGTAATTCCCGATATATTTTTAAAGGAATACGTTTTAATAACTGATATTTTACAAAACTAAAACACTCTAAACAATTTTATGAACCAAAAACACCAAAAATACACAGATCTAATTATAAGATCTAGAGAGCTAGGCATCGAAACATTGCTTGTTTAACTAAATTCGTATAAAAACATGGAATTGCAGTATTATAAATTCGTTATACAGGTTGTTGACAGGGTATATGGGGGAATATAACCAGTCTGCGATTCATATGACCCTCGGCTAACGCCTTGGGTTATATGGCACACAAACTGGTTATATTCCCCCATATAGCCTGTCAACAACCTGTATAACTAATAATATATTTGATATAAAAGCTATATGTCAGTAAATACATTTCAAATCAACATGATATACACAATACTATTATTGTACTATTATTGTACTATTATTGTACTATTATTGTACTATTATTGTATTAATCTCAGTATACATAATACTATTATTGTACTATTATTGTACTATTATTGTACTATTATTGTACTATTATTGTATTAATCTCAGACAGTACTGCCTATTTTTTTCCAGTAAAATATTCCCATTACTTGGAATGTTTCATCAGTTGTGCTACAAGCTCTCAGAAGTCAGTTGTGATTGGCTGGATGGAGAAACATACATCTGTCAATCAACCAGCAAAACAGTATGTAACAAGCTATCTGATTAGTTAATTTTGAAAACTCTTATTTGATTGGATTACTGTGCGTTTTATTATTAACTTGGAATGTATATAATCAGATTTAACATACGATCACTGTAGTTCGCAATCAGTTCTTCTGATCTTATGATAATTTCAGGATATTCAGTCATGCTTAAAGAAAATTTATATACTTGGAAATGCTGTTCCATAGGGGAACTCTGATAGAATCAGAATACTGGTAAAATAATGTGTCTTATGTTTTATGTTATGATTCATTAAATAGATTGAAAGAACTGATATAGTTTATTTAATTGATTAAATAGATTGAAAGAACTGATATAGTTTATTTAATTGATTAAATAGATTGAAAGAACTGATATAGTTTATTTAATTGATTAAATAGATTGAAAGAACTGATACAGTTTATTTAATTGGAACTTCTAACTTTGATATTTTTCACGTGAAGCTTATGTTTGTGTTTGTGGGTTTGAAACATCACACTAGCTAATTTATCTACATACATTTTTTTGTTTATGTATAATCTGACAGCGTAGATCTGTTAGTTCGTTTCGTAATTTTGTTTATTTGCAGCTATTGTGATCTTAAACTAACATTAACTTGACCTTGAATGATCTCAAATCTTAGAAATATGATTGGTTCTCATGGTAATCTGCTGCATCCATTAGTTGGAATATTGGTTTTACTGACTTCAATCTAAGTAAATGTATTTAATATAATATTCTTGTTGTGAGTGAAGATCGTGATCAGTTGATTATTCTACTTTGTAAAAATAGTAAAATCAGTACATGATTGAGGGTTCAAACTGGCATGACTACACTGTGTATGGTGTGCATAGATATCATGTAGAAGAATTTATCTCTTACCACGTACGCGTCCCTGTATTGTTATGATGCTGTCAAAGTCATATGGCAGAGTGCATATTATACACAATTGAGTAGAAAAACCTCTAAAAAAATGCTATTTGTTTACATGAAAGAAATAAGTACTTATCAAATTTTAAATTCTGATGTTGCAAAAATGGCCTGAATTGTAAAGCATACTTCTGTTATACTGTTGAGGTAAAGTTTGGATGGGTGTTTAACCATATTTTGTCAGGTATGTTAGAAATGAAACATTAAATTTGTGTAGTTTAAATTCCATACTAATACAACACTCATTCGATACCTACTGTATATTTCTGTTGCTATGTGATAGAATGACATATTTGGTTTTAGGTCATGGAGATACGCGCCTGGGTAGGTTTGGTAAAATACTGCACCACTTAGATAATATAGACAACAAGCTTATTCTGCTATGTATCTACCACAAACACCATACATGGCCGGGCTATGTTTCTACCACAAGCAGCATACATGGCCAGGCTATGTATCTACCACAAGCACCATACATGGCCGGGCTATGTATCTACCACAAACACCATACATGGCCGGGCTATGTTTCTACCACAAGCAGCATACATGGCCAGGCTATGTATCTACCACAAGCACCATTCATGGCTGGGCTATATATCTACCACAAACACCATACATTGCCGGGCTATGTATCTACCACAAGCACCATACATGGCCAGGCTATGTATCTACCACAAGCACCATACATGGCTGGGCTATATATCTACCACAAACACCATACATGGCTGGGCTATATATCTACCACAAACACCATACATGGCCGGGCTATATATCTACCACAAACACCATACATGGCCGGGCTATATATCTACCACAAACACCATACATGGCCGGGCTATATATCTACCACAAACACCATACATGGCTGGGCTATATATCTACCACAAACACCATACATGGCCAGGCTATGTATCTACCACAAACACCATACATGGCTGGGCTATGTATCTACCACAAACACCATACATGCCTGGGCTATATATCTACCACAAGCACCATACATGGCCGGCTATGTATCTACCACAAGCACCATACATGGCTGGGCTATGTATCTACCACAAACACCATACATGGCCGGGCTATGTATCTACCACAAGCACCATACATGGCTGGGCTATATATCTACCACAAACACCATACATGGCCAAGTTATGTATCTACCACAAACACCATACATGGCCGGGCTATGTATCTACCACAAACACCATACATGGCCGGGCTATGTATCTACCACAAACACCATACATGGCCAGGTTATGTATCTACCACAAACACCATACATGGCCAGGCTATGTATCTACCACAAACACCATACATGGCCGGGCTATGTATCTACCACAAACACCATACATGGCTGGGCTATTTGTCTATTTTTGGGTTCATAACGGATGGCCATAGTATTTGAAATTTCATAGAAAATTTGTCAAAATTGGAGAAATAAAACAGAGATATTAACAAACAATTTTAAATATGCAACACAAAAAATGGTTCCTCTTTAAGGACTGTGTGTTGTCTGCGAATGTTTTGGTTATTGAACAGCGTTTTATTCTTTTCTCTCTAGTAAATTTGTTCAGCAATTCTTCACTCCATTTGGGTACAAAAATATACTTTTTGCTATTCAGAAATAGGAATAAATAATGGCAATTATCTGATTAATTGTTTACCAAAATAAATCCAGGATTATAATGAGATTTGAGACGGATCTCAAGTTGAATAGCCTCGAACTCTGATGTTTATTTCAAACATGCAGACTCTGTTGCATTTTTTGTTTGATCTAAAACTGAAAACGCATTCACAGTTTTTAAAACTACCTTATATATATACTTGGTGTAGACATGTTATTATATAGCAGAATATGTTTGTTAATACATAGTTTATAAGCCTTGTTGAAGTATTGGTCGTAACTCAGAGTTTTAACTTGCAAAGCTATGGCAATATTCATTGGAATATAGAAAGTCAAGTTAAAAATCTGTGTTTACAAATGATGGTTTGCACACAATAGTCATGTATCGTCCATGTATAGAATATACTGTCATTAATAATAGACTCCAAATTAGTCATGTGATGTTTTCTGGCACACTGTCCTTGTCCTCATAGTACAAGAATGTTACCTTTATTTTTATTGGTTACTTCAAATATATGTCTTCAACTTGATTGGTTGGTTTAATTTGATTCTGTTCTCGTTATGTAAAATTAATTTTGATTTGTTTACATTTTTCAAACTTAAATCTTTCTGTAACATTACACACTTGTCTATTTGTATTTTTAATTCCTCAGTTGTAGTAGGAACAAACAGTGAACCAATGCAGAATATGACAAAATATCTCAAACTGTATTTTGATTGGTTACTTCAAATATATGTCTTCAAGCTGATTGGTTGGTTTAATTTGATTATGTTGCCATAATGTAAAATGTAGTAAATATAGTTCAGTACAATGTTATTAACAAATATTGTACAATGTTTGCGCCACCATACTTCAAATATTACTGCTGTATAATGGTACTAACATTGAGCATTGTCTTGGTTCAAGCAATATATATATCAGAGATGAATATGATATGCATCTGTATATTATATCTGCCATGTTTAATCATCTATATATACCTTGCGCAATTAATAATTAATTATATCAATATTAATTTTATGTGTATGTATGAAAGCTGACATACTGGTCGGAAGTGCTGACCCGTCATTACTGGATCACATCTGCCTGATATTGTGTTCTTGGAATTCATGCCTTCAAAGTCAGATATAGAAATTATAATACATATCCTTCCATTCCCAATGTGTACTGGAGGTGCGTTTTTTAGAGGTAGGAAAAATAGAATTCTACGTAGCGCTACGTAGGGAAAGTAGCGCTGCCGTTTCTTAAATGTAGGAAAAGTAGCCCCTATCTTTAGATAGGTAGCGTGATCTGACAGTGCTAGCTTTGCTAAACAAAATGGCGTCCATGGAGAACAGTGTTGTCTAGTCTGGCACGCGCCATTTTGTAGCTAACGAAGAGTTCAAGCGTTTTTTAGACAGCTACCTTTTCTACATTGGCTAACTTCCTCGCTTACTTCCCCTACCTCTAAAAAACGTACCTCAGTTGTCAACACGGGTCAGGATTATATCTCTGTTACTAACCATGTATCCTGGGACATTTGACCCCTACTTTCATACTGCTGGCCCTACGTATACACCACTGGCCCCTTAACATAACTATATACTGTTTGTGTGTGTGGGAAAGTTTGGTGGCTGTCTGTTTGGAGTCTGGGTAGTTTCTGGGTCTGGTGATATGATTATACCTGTATGATGTAAATGTTCTATAAGGTGAAAGCACTTGAAGCAATGAAAGTGAAATATTGTACTCCATGTATGTTTATATGCAGATAGAATGGTTGTCACTTTCACAATGCAGTTTACAATATGACAAATCATGTTCATTGTAATCTATGTCTATGTTACACACTTATTGAATGGCTTACTGATTGATAGTAAAAATTATTGCCCTGCACAAGGTAGATGTCAGAAAGCTACAGCAGTATTATATATAAATATATCATACAGTATTTCCAACCATCATATTATGCTTGCTTACTGCCATTTTGTACCGTATAACTGAGTTATATGACTGGAAAACATCGTAAGATTATTAAAATATAATAGTGAACATGAGAGTATAATAGTGAGTACTGGTCACCTGACATGACAGTATAATGGTGAGTACTGGTCACCTGACATGACAGTATAATGGTGAGTACTGGTCACCTAACATGACAGTATAATGGTGAGTACTGGTCACCTGACATGACAGTATAATGGTGAGTACTGGTCACCTAACATGACAGTATAATGGTGAGTACTGGTCACCTGACATGACAGTATACTGGTGAGTACTGGTCACCTGACATGACAGTATACTGGTGAGTACTGGTCACCTAACATGACAGTATACTGGTGAGTACTGGTCACCTGACATGACAGTATACTGGTGAGTACTGGTCACCTAACATGACAGTATACTGGTGAGTACTGGTCACCTGACATGACAGTATACTGGTGAGTACTGGTCACCTAACATGACAGTATACTGGTGAGTACTGGTCACATGACATGACAGTATAATGGTGAGTACTGGTCACATGACATGACAGTATAATGGTGAGTACTGGTCACATGACATGACAGTATACTGGTGAGTACTGGTCACATGACATGACAGTATAATGGTGAGTACTGGTCACCTGACATGACAGTATAATGGTGAGTACTGGTCACCTGACATGACAGTATACTGGTGAGTACTGGTCACCTAACATGACAGTATACTGGTGAGTACTGGTCACCTGACATGACAGTATAATGGTGAGTACTGGTCACATGACATGACAGTATACTGGTGAGTACTGGTCACCTGACATGACAGTATAATGGTGAGTACTGGTCACCTAACATGACAGTATAATGGTGAGTACTGGTCACCTGACATGTCTGTATAATGGTGAGTACTGGTCACCTGACATGACAGTATAATGGTGAGTACTGGTCACCTAACATGACAGTATACTGGTGAGTACTGGTCACATGACATGACAGTACAATGGTGAGTACTGGTCACATGACATGACAGTATACTGGTGAGTACTGGTCACATGACATGACAGTACAATGGTGAGTACTGGTCACATGACATGACAGTATACTGGTGCGTACTGGTCACATGACATGACAGTATAATGGTGAGTACTGGTCACATGACATGACAGTATAATGGTGAGTACTGGTCACATGACATGACAGTATACTGGTGCGTACTGGTCACCTGACATGTCTGTATAATGGTGAGTACTGGTCACCTGACATGACAGTATAATGGTGAGTACTGGTCACCTAACATGACAGTATAATGGTGAGTACTGGTCACCTAACATGACAGTATAATGGTGAGTACTGGTCACCTAACATGACAGTATACTGGTGCGTACTGGTCACCTAACATGACAGTATACTGGTGAGTACTGGTCACCTGACATGACAGTATACTGGTGAGTACTGGTCACCTAACATGACAGTATACTGGTGAGTACTGGTCACCTGACATGACAGTATACTGGTGAGTACTGGTCACCTGACATGACAGTATAATGGTGAGTACTGGTCACATGACATGACAGTATACTGGTGAGTACTGGTCACCTGACATGACAGTATAATGGTGAGTACTGGTCACCTAACATGACAGTATAATGGTGAGTACTGGTCACCTGACATGTCTGTATAATGGTGAGTACTGGTCACCTGACATGACAGTATAATGGTGAGTACTGGTCACCTAACATGACAGTATACTGGTGAGTACTGGTCACATGACATGACAGTACAATGGTGAGTACTGGTCACATGACATGACAGTATACTGGTGAGTACTGGTCACATGACATGACAGTACAATGGTGAGTACTGGTCACATGACATGACAGTATACTGGTGCGTACTGGTCACCTGACATGTCTGTATAATGGTGAGTACTGGTCACCTGACATGACAGTATAATGGTGAGTACTGGTCACCTAACATGACAGTATACTGGTGAGTACTGGTCACCTAACATGACAGTATAATGGTGAGTACTGGTCACCTAACATGACAGTATACTGGTGCGTACTGGTCACCTAACATGACAGTATACTGGTGAGTACTGGTCACCTGACATGACAGTATACTGGTGAGTACTGGTCACCTAACATGACAGTATACTGGTGAGTACTGGTCACCTGACATGACAGTATACTGGTGAGTACTGGTCACCTAACATGACAGTATACTGGTGAGTACTGGTCACATGACATGACAGTATAATGGTGAGTACTGGTCACATGACATGACAGTATAATGGTGAGTACTGGTCACATGACATGACAGTATACTGGTGAGTACTGGTCACATGACATGACAGTATAATGGTGAGTACTGGTCACCTGACATGACAGTATAATGGTGAGTACTGGTCACCTGACATGACAGTATACTGGTGAGTACTGGTCACCTAACATGACAGTATACTGGTGAGTACTGGTCACCTGACATGACAGTATAATGGTGAGTACTGGTCACATGACATGACAGTATACTGGTGAGTACTGGTCACCTGACATGACAGTATAATGGTGAGTACTGGTCACCTAACATGACAGTATAATGGTGAGTACTGGTCACCTAACATGTCTGTATAATGGTGAGTACTGGTCACCTGACATGACAGTATAATGGTGAGTACTGGTCACCTAACATGACAGTATACTGGTGAGTACTGGTCACATGACATGACAGTACAATGGTGAGTACTGGTCACCTAACATGACAGTATAATGGTGAGTACTGGTCACCTGACATGTCTGTATAATGGTGAGTACTGGTCACCTGACATGACAGTATAATGGTGAGTACTGGTCACCTAACATGACAGTATACTGGTGAGTACTGGTCACATGACATGACAGTACAATGGTGAGTACTGGTCACATGACATGACAGTATACTGGTGCGTACTGGTCACCTGACATGTCTGTATAATGGTGAGTACTGGTCACCTGACATGACAGTATACTGGTGAGTACTGGTCACCTGACATGACAGTATACTGGTGCGTACTGGTCACATGACATGACAGTATACTGGTGAGTACTGGTCACCTAACATGACAGTATACTGGTGCGTACTGGTCACCTAACATGACAGTATACTGGTGAGTACTGGTCACCTGACATGACAGTATACTGGTGCGTACTGGTCACATGACATGACAGTATAATGGTGAGTACTGGTCACATGACATGACAGTATACTGGTGAGTACTGGTCACCTGACATGACAGTATACTGGTGAGTACTGGTCACCTGACATGACAGTATACTGGTGAGTACTGGTCACCTGACATGACAGTATACTGGTGAGTACTGGTCACCTAACATGACAGTATACTGGTGAGTACTGGTCACCTGACATGACAGTATACTGGTGAGTACTGGTCACCTGACATGACAGTATACTGGTGCGTACTGGTCACATGACATGACAGTATACTGGTGCGTACTGGTCACATGACATGACAGTATACTGGTGAGTACTGGTCACCTGACATGACAGTATACTGGTGAGTACTGGTCACCTGACATGACAGTATACTGGTGAGTACTGGTCACCTGACATGACAGTATACTGGTGCGTACTGGTCACATGACATGACAGTATACTGGTGCGTACTGGTCACATGACATGACAGTATACTGGTGCGTACTGGTCACATGACATGACAGTATACTGGTGAGTACTGGTCACATGACATGACAGTATAATGGTGCATACTGGTCACATGACATGACAGTATAATGGTGCATACTGGTCACATGACATGACAGTATAATGGTGCATACTGGTCAGATGACATGACAGTTTACTGGTGCATACTGGTCACATGACATGACAGTATACTGGTGCATACTGGTCACATGACATGACAGTATAATGGTGAGTACTGGTCACATGACATGACAGTATACTGGTGCGTACTGGTCACATGACATGACAGTATAATGGTGAGTACTGGTCACATGACATGACAGTATACTGGTGCATACTGGTCACATGACATGACAGTATACTGGTGCATACTGGTCACATGACATGACAGTTTAATGGTGCATACTGGTCACATGACATGACAGTATAATGGTGAGTACTGGTCACATGACATGACAGTATAATGGTGAGTACTGGTCACATGACATGTCTGGACATGGTGAAAAGTCCTGTTTTCTAAGTTACTGTCATACAATGCTGTATATACTGAGCTCCGTGTATAAAACACATCAAATGCATAGTTGACATTATTCTACAGCAAGGACTTTATTCAAATATTGCCAATTATGGTGGAAAACAATGAAAAGATATTTTCCAATTAAAATTTGTTGATTAAGACTTTGGGGTAAACCCCTTTCTCAATCAAGGAAAGGGATAACCTTAACTAACTATAGAAAAGCCTGAATGAGGGATTGAAGTAAAATCCGGTAATATTGTTTCATTTGATGTAAAGATTGATTTTATTTTTACCTGATTGATGTGAACACTTTCTATCATATTGACTTGGATTACTTCTGAAGTAAGATTTTAAAATAATTGACAGGAGTGCAAGTTCCAAGAAGGAGATTTTACGTACTTCAGCGTTTACAATACCACAAGGATGTAATGCATTTGATTTTAGTGATCAACTCAATCTAATTGGTAAGTTAATTAATTAAATTTTATATATTATTTAATTGAATTTACTAGTTTATTGATTCATAACAATGCCATTGATTGCTGAGTTTAATTGATGAATAGTTGTCTAAATTAACATGAACAGTTTCATACTTGTCCTCATTCTCTGCACATTGTATTCAGTGAACAGTTTCATACTTGTCCTCATTCTCGCCACGTTGTATTCAGTGAACAGTTTCATACTTGTCCTCAATCTCTGCATGTTGTATTCAGTGAACAGTTTCATACTTGTCTTCATTCTCCACACGTTGTATTCAGTGAACAGTTCCATACTTGTCTTCATTCTCCACACGTTGTATTCAGTGAACAGTTTCATACTTGTCCTCAATCTCTGCACGTTGTATTCAGTGAACAGTTTCATACTTGCCCAAATTCTCCACACGTTGTATTCAGTGAATAGTTTCATACTTGTCCTCAATCTCTGCATGTTGTATTCAGTGAACAGTTTCATACTTGTCTTCATTCTCCACACGTTGTATTCAGTGAACAGTTTCATACTTGTCCTCATTCTCGCCACATTGTATTCAGTGAATAGTTTCATATTCTCCGCAAATTGTATTCAGTGAACAGTTTCATACTTGTCCTCATTCTCCACACGTTGTATTCAGTGAACAGTTTCATACTTGTCCTCAGTCCCGCCACATTGTATTCAGTGAACAGTTTCATATTCTCCACATGTTGTATTCAGTGAACAGTTTCATACTTGTCCTCATTCTCGCCACATTGTATTCAGTGAACAGTTTCATACTTGTCCTCATTCTCGCCACATTGTATTCAGTGAACAGTTTCATACTTGTCCTCATTCTCTGCACATTGTATTCAGTGAACAGTTTCATACTTGTCCTCATTCTCGCCACATTGTATTCAGTGAACAGTTTCATACTTGTCCTCATTCTCGCCACATTGTATTCAGTGAACAGTTTCATACTTGTCCTCATTCTCGCCACATTGTATTCAGTGAACAGTTTCATACTTGTCCTCATTCTCGCCACATTGTATTCAGTTTCATATTCTCCGCACGTTGTATTCAGTGAGAACCTCACAAACATGTTGAACCAAATACTTGTATATTTAACTGGTTACTTGGTTATACATACAAACAGTCTTCAATTTCAGGGAATTGTAAAAAAAAATTATGTAAAATATTTGTTTTGATGACTTTTAAATGACTTTAACATTCTATGTTTTATAGTTCAGTTGTTTTTTTCTGTTACAATCGTACATTTAGTGTATAAATTGAACAAATTAAGGCGATAATTGCTATTGTATACATTGATTGTTGTGTTCCAGCCACAGCCGGAGTGAATCATCAAGTGTGTTTGTGGAACCCTTATGTTGTGTCAAAACCCAACGGGGTAAGTCCAGGGTGTGCTTCTACAAGGCTCAGTCAGTCTTAAACTTGTGTGTGATTTTACAGTTACCCACTTTGTTATATGAACAGAGTTTATTGCTATATGATGTTGACACATACTTCTGTTAACCTTGTTTTTTTTTAGTTGACATAACAATAACTCTCTTGTCACAAACATTTTATCTTTGTTTAAAATTTTAATTTCTGCTTGAAGTTGGATTAATGTGACGTCAATAATGATTATATTCAGAATTTTTAATGGCATAATGCCACAATGGAATTGAGTCCATTTTATTTTATCACTTTGTGACCTGGTATTTTGGTTCATATTTTTATCTTCACCATAGGAATACATAGGACGAGAGGGATAACTCTGCAGTGAATTTTGCATGAATTATGGTCCCTATTCAACTTTGCAAATTGTAAAATCTGGGTCAACCTTTTCATTAAAATCCACTTTAGTTTTTATTTTGACTTTTGAGTATTCTTCCTTGGCACACGTCTTTGCTTCATTAGGGGGGAGTATACAGGACAGGAAGGATAACTCTGCAATAAATTTACCTGAATTACATCCCCTTGTTACTGAGACATTGTGCTTGACCTCTTTCTTCACATTTTGATCAAATAGAAAATGTATGAGGTGTTTTGAGTACATTCATAGTTTCATATACCTGAATATTGCATTCAATTCAACAATATTTTTGTGGATTTTCTCTTTAAATCATGTATGGTTTATCAGTGGCTTTCCAAATAACATTCTATGCAGAAAGTGTCACATTCTGGTCCAATACTTGATGAGATGGGTGGTGGTATCCTCTCTTCTATATAATATATATATCAAGTATTGACAGTAAAACTACTGTTACTACTTCTATCAATGCAGGGTTACAATTCACCCATTATGCATCCAAGACTTGAAATATCAACTTTTTCAAATATATTAGGTTTTAAAAAAACCTTTATAATGATTTTGAACTTTACAGATTTTACGAGGTCACATGGCAAGTGTGGTACAAGTCCAGTTTA
Organism: Mactromeris polynyma; assembly: GCA_032209605.1. Lineage (NCBI taxonomy): Eukaryota > Metazoa > Mollusca > Bivalvia > Venerida > Mactridae > Mactromeris > Mactromeris polynyma. Next base: position 21,470 of record JASFXZ010000068.1, read on the forward strand.
TAAAAAGTCGCGGCCAGTTAATCAGTTTCTCCAAGGATAAAGTGTTGAGAATATGGGACGTACAACTACAAGTGTGTATACAAAGATTGGCTGGAATGTTCCCTAAAGGACCAGAAGGTATATTATATGAGTGATGAAAGTGTATTATATGAGTGATGAAGGTGTATTATATGAGTGATGAAGGTATATTATATGAGTGATGAAGGTGTATTATATGAGTGATGAAGGTATATTATATGAGTGATGAAGGTGTATTATATGAGTGATGAAGGTGTATTAAATGAGTGATAAAGGTATATTATATGAGTGATGAAGGTATAGTATATGAGTGATGAAGGTGTATTATATGAGTGATGAAGGTGTATTATATGAGTGATAAAGGTATACTATATGAGTGATGAAGGTGTACTATATGAGTGATGAAGGTGTACTATATGAGTGATGAAGGTGTACTATATGAGTGATGAAGGTATACTATATGAGTGATGAAGGTGTACTATATGAGTGATGAAGGTGTACTATATGAGTGATGAAGGTGTACTATATGAGTGATGAAGGTGTATTATATGAGTGATGAAGGTGTATTATATGAGTGATGAAGGTGTACTATATGAGTGATGAAGGTGTACTATATGAGTGATGAAGGTGTACTATATGAGTGATGAAGGTGTATTATATGAGTGATGAAGGTGTACTATATGAGTGATGAAGGTGTACTATATGAGTGATGAAGGTGTACTTTATGAGTGATGAAGGTGTATTATATGAGTGATGAAGGTGTACTCTATGAGTGATGAAGGTGTATTAAATGAGTGATGAAGGTGTACTAGATGAGTGATGAAGGTGTACTATATGAGTGATGAAGGTGTATTATATGAGTGATGAAGGTGTATCATATGAGTGATGAAGGTGTATTATATGAGTGATGAAGGTGTACTATATGAGTGATGAAGGTGTACTATATGAGTGATGAAGGTGTATTATATGAGTGATGAAGGTGTACTATATGAGTGATGAAGGTGTATTAAATGAGTGATGAAGGTGTACTATATGAGTGATGAAGGTGTACTATATGAGTGATGAAGGTGTACTATATGAGTGATGAAGGTATATTTTATGAGTGATAAAGGTATATTGTATGAGTGATGAAGGTGTATTATATGAGTGATGGAGTTGTATTGTATGAGTGATAAAGGTATATTATATGAGTGATAAAGGTTTATTATATGAGTGATGAAGGTGTATTATATGAGTGATGAGTTATTTCTTTAACGCCCTTGAAGTTTTTGTGAATGAAAATCCAGATTTTCTCCTGTTTCAACCAAACTTGATCTTGGGACTTGGATTATAACCATCGATTAGCACTGTGAGCACAGTCTGGGTAGATGAGGTGGATTATAACCATCGCTTAGCACTGTGAGCACAGTCTGGGTAGGCAAGGTGGATTATAACCATCACTAAGCACTGTGAGCACAGTCTGGGTAGATGAGGTGGATTATAACCATCGCTTAGCACTGTGAGCACAGTCTGGGTAGACAATGTGGATTATAACCATCGCTTAGCACTGTGAGCACAGTCTGGGTAGACGAGGTGGATTATAACCATCACTTAGCACTGTGAGCACAGTCTGGGTAGACAAGGTGGATTATAACCATCACTTAGCACTGTGAGCACAGTCTGTGTAGACAAGGTGGATTATAACCATTGATTAGCACTGTGAGCACAGTCTGGGTAGATGAGGTGGATTATAACCATCGCTTAGCACTGTGAGCACAGTCTGGGTAGGCAAGGTGGATTATAACCATCACTAAGCACTGTGAGCACAGTCTGGGTAGATGAGGTGGATTATAACCATCGCTTAGCACTGTGAGCACAGTCTGGGTAGACAATGTGGATTATAACCATCGCTTAGCACTGTGAGCACAGTCTGGGTAGACGAGGTGGATTATAACCATCACTTAGCACTGTGAGCACAGTCTGGGTAGACAAGGTGGATTATAACCATCACTTAGCACTGTGAGCACAGTCTGGGTAGACAAGGTGGATTATAACCATCACTTAGCACTGTGAGCACAGTCTGGGTAGACGAGGTGGATTATAACCATCACTTAGCACTGTGAGCACAGTCTGGGTAGACAAGGTGGATTATAACCATCGCTTAGCACTGTGAGCACAGTCTGGGTAGATGAGGTGGATTATAACCATCACTTAGCACTGTGAGCACAGTCGGGGTAGATGAGGTGGATTATAACCATCACTTAGCACTGTGATCACAGTCGGGGTAGATGAGGTGGATTATAACCATCACTTAGCACTGTGAGCACAGTCGGGGTAGATGAGGTGGATTATAACCATCACTTAGCACTGTGAGCACAGTCGGGGTAGGCAAGGTGGATTATAACCATCACTTAGCACTGTGATCACAGTCTGGGTAGATGAGGTGGATTATAACCATCACTTAGCACTGTGAGCACAGTCGGGGTAGATGAGGTGGATTATAACCATCACTTAGCACTGTGATCACAGTCGGGGTAGATGAGGTGGATTATAACCATCACTTAGCACTGTGAGCACAGTCGGGGTAGATGAGGTGGATTATAACCATCACTTAGCACTGTGAGCACAGTCGGGGTAGATGAGGTGGATTATAACCATCACTTAGCACTGTGATCACAGTCTGGGTAGATGAGGTGGATTATAACCATCACTTAGCACTGTGAGCACAGTCTGGGTAGACAAGATGGATAATCATTCTTACTGAGTGTGCAACCTTCTTTATTATCTTCAACATTTGAATGTAACGCTGAGATCTAGGTGTTGGTATAGAGTGCTGAGTGATTGTCTCAGACAGGGCAGTATCAAGTCTTGTATTAATTGTGCTTATCTTTGTCTTTTTTATTTTGAATGATGGGATTTTAGGAGACTTTCTCTACTACCTGTCTCGATTTTATAGGAAGGCTTATGGTGAAATCACTGTCCGTCTTCATGTTACTGTGTTAATTTTTCAATCCATCCAACATACTTTGTCTCCCCGCAATAACTTTTGATAATTCAATGGATTCAGATGAAGCTTTACATGAACATTATAACAAGGTGTGTTTCATGTAGGATTCAAGTCTGTACCTCCAAGATCATGAGGATGGGCATTACACATTGGGGGGGGGGGGTGCATTTGTCACTTACGTGGGACATCTCAATCTCATGTATATATTTTATACATGAGCTGGGACCAGGCTTATATCTCTGCTCACTGTACAATACATTGTAGATCAGAGGAAAAGAAAAAAAATGATTGAAGGTATTTGAGATATATTATCCAGAAGTGAATTACATGCATGTTATGAAAAGTGCTTGACATATGATAATATTATAATAATAACAATGCCTTTTCTTTGAAATGGAATATATCAATGGTAAGGGAGTCAAATGCAAATTGAAATGAATTTAAAATGTTGCCTTTGACCTGTGAACTTTCAATATACATGTATGTCATTGTTTTACTAGCATGAGGGGTGTTATTTAAATGTCACACATACAAAAAAATTTAATGATATAATGCTAGGTAACATACAATCATTATTTCATAGTATGGTTAAAGTATCAACTTACCTTTGCCTGTTTGGCACAAGTCTCATATTTACATTAACTTGGTAGATTGGTGTGAATTCAATGTGAGGTCCAGGGCTCTGCTCTGTCCGTGGGGTCCATGGTTCTGCTCTGTCCGTGTTTACAACAAATCATGCAGACTTGTAATATTTGTGTATATAATAACAATAACTTCATAACATTTGCTTCAATGCATGAATATTTTACGCTTCTTTCTGCGACAAAATTGTATTATACAACTATATATTAACTTTATTCAAAGTTTCTTGCGAGCATGAAAGTAATGTACTTGAGATTTAAACTTAGATAGGTTTGTGTTTAATATGACAGTAATAATGTCTGATCTCATTTCTCATCCTTAATTAAGTTTTGCTTTTACTTTCCTATGCAAATTTATTTTGTCAGTTATGGTACCTCAACCTTTTTCAAACTTGTTAATGACTTGTCAAAGTGTAGTTTACCTTAATCAACTTTATATAATTAAATTTACACGAAAATGACGTCAGGTCGCTGTGGTGTAGTGGTTAGCATAACGGACCTGCAATCCGTAGACCCGGGTTCGATTCAGGTAGCGCCATTGACCAATTTTTGCTCAAACATGACTTTATTTGTATAAACATGTGTACTGTTCAGAAACATCTGTATGTTGATTATTCTGCACAGTGTAATTATGCCCATGTTGAATACTGTTCCATACTTCAAATATAGTATGTTTCCCATGTTGAATACTGTTCCATACTTCAAATATAATATGTTTCCCATGTTGAATACTGTTCCGTACTTCAAATATAATATGTTTCCCATGTTGAATACTGTTCCGTACTTCAAACATAATATGTTTCCCATGTTGAATACTGTTCCGTACTTCAAATATAATATGTTTCCCATGTTAAATACTATTCCGTACTTCAAATATAATATGTTTCCCATGTTGAATACTGTTTCGTACTTCAAATATAATATGTTTCCCATGTTGAATACTGTTCCGTACTTCAAATATAATATGTTTCCCATGTTGAATACTGTTCTGTACTTCAAATATGATATGTTTCCATGTTAAATACTGTTCCGTACTTCAAATATAATATGTTTCCCATGTTAAATACTGTTCCGTACTTCAAATATAATATGTTTCCCATGTTAAATACTGTTCCGTACTTCAAATATAATATGTTTCCCATGTTGAATACTGTTCTGTACTTCAAACATAATATGTTTCCCATGTTGAATACTGTTCCGTACTTCAAATATAATATGTTTCCCATGTTGAATACTGTTCAGTACTTCAAATATAGTATGTTTCCCATGTTGAATACTGTTCCGTACTTCAAATATAATTTGTTTCCCATGTTGAATACTGTTCCGTACTCCAAATATAATTTGTTTCCCATGTTGAATACTGTTCTGTACTTCAAATATAATATAAAACCAAAATCATACTAAAAGATTTATATTTTCATATTTGTTCACAGTGCACAGTTCTCTGTTCTTTGATGAGAGTAAGGATCGTCACGGTGTAGAGAGAAACCGCCTGTTTATTACATTTAACTATCAGCTTACATACATGGAAATGAAAGCTGAGATTAAGGACAGAATCATGTCACATGAGAAACCTGTCGTCTGTGCATTATACAACTCACTGTACAATCAAGTAAGTAGTGTACCAAGTATGGTGGGAGGGGTTCTTCATCAGATTCAGTAATTCTACTCAATAATAATTTTTTGACAACCCTCAGATATATGCTGATTTAATTTTCATAACCTTTTTAATGTCAGAAAATAGACGTATGTTTTAATGAGCAGAATATACATTAACACATTGGTGTAAAATGGTAGGGAATTATTTTCCTCTGTAGTTTGATCCTGGACTTCCATTTTGAATTCTGTTTCATCATACGTTTTGCATAAATAACAGTTAATCTCATGTAAGTGACGGAAATTTGTTGTATTCAGGTTGTCAGCATTTGCCAGGCTGGTACTATGATCATGTGGATGATTGATACAGGTCAAAAGGTCAAACAATTTGCTGGTTGCCATGGTAGCGCTGAGGTCACATGTTTGACCCAGGATCCTACAGAATCCAGATTACTCACAGGAAGTACTGATGGTACAGTAAAGGTAGGGTAGGATTGTAGTCTTATCTTGATTTTATTTAAGCTTCAGTGTGATGACAGCATTTAATGCTTATTATGTCACTATTGTGTCCTCTCCAGTACTTGTGTCTGGACCTGTCTGTGTCTGGACCTGTCCTGACCTTGACCTGGTTTGAACTTCAAACGTCTGGGTTGAGTGGAAGATAGGTGATATCTTAACCTACAAATCTACTTACATGTTTATGTTGTGAATTTCATACTCCAGTCATCAAAGCTTAAAGAAAATTAAAACTTTCAGACCTTGTGTTTCTAGACATAGAATACTGATAAGCACACAGAATTGTGGCACCACAATCACCTTCAGTGAGAGATGTCTATATGATAGTTTGCAGAACAAAAGATTTAGAACAATCTGAAGGATTTACAGTCAAACCTCATTCATTCAACACCCTTCTATCCGAATACTTGTTATCATCCGTGATACATATCAGGTCTCGATGTATCTTCTTATGCACATCCAATTGAAACGGTCTATTCGAAACTATGTTCATATGAAATAAAATGAACTTGTATAAATGAGGTCAAACTGTATAAGCCTTCAAAATCACTGCAAAGATACAAGAACAAATGCTACTAGAGATGAATGGACTAGTATAATATTTACTGACTTATCTGTCTATTTGAAATATCCATCATTGCCCAATTGAAAATGAGTACCTTTTATGGTTAGATGGTCGCTGTTTACTTCAGACTGATACAACATTTTGTAGATCTGCAAGAAGAACATTTTCTCCCATCCTGCTCTGTGAAATAACTCTCTTTATCTTACTGTGTTAATCTCGTTTGCTTTACAGATCTGGGACTTCAATGGCAATGCGTATTATGTCCTGAATTGTTCTGGTGGGCAGCCTGCAGATATTGGTCAAGTTTTATATTTGAAAAGAAGTATAGTAGTGGTGGGATGGACAAAGTAAGCAATTAGTTTTTGTTGGTGTCAACTATTCAAACTTTTTATGAAACTACTAATGTGCATTGTTGGATATGATATTACATCAGTCGTAGCAAACTGATTGAGCAAAACATGTACAAAACTGAGCCATGAGAAAATTGAGGCAAATACGATAAAATCGGTTCCAATATGAGATTCAAGCCTTTTGATTGGTTAGAATCAGATGACCAGTATGGAGATGTGTGTTTTACTTAAAGAAATCTGGTTGCCATTTTGTTTTTAAGGCTGAGGGGCCAATATAACCGCCTGGACAATATTATGGCCGATATGAAATCATGATTTATTATATGTTACTATAAGAGTATTTATTTCTTATACTAAATCAGAATTGAGCTCCTTATATTTGTATGATACAGATATGTGACGGTATTCTTATATTTGTATGATACAGATATGTGACGGTATTCTTATATTTGTATGATACAGATATGTGACGGTATTCTTATATTTGTATGATACAGATATGTGACGGTATTCTTATATTTGTATGATACAGATATGTGACGGTATTCCGGGACACAAGTTTACGCCAGTACCATGTATACCCAGTGGACTGGAAAGGAGGTCAGGAACACACTGAAGATATTCTCTCAGCTGCATTTGTGGCCCCAAATATATTAGCTACAGGTTAGTACTTGCCCCTCTGTACCGGGGAGACTCAGTACCGGGGAGATTCAGTACCGGGGAGATTATTTAGATTTTAACGCTGTGTTTCACCAGCCTGTCTGTATTGTTGTATGTTTTGTTTTTACTCTACTGAAAGATTTTCTGATATAAATGCTAAGAATTGCTACATTCTACCAGTGTTTGTACAAGGTCAGGATGATATGTTGAGGTTCAATGTTAAATTGTCTCCTTTAATGTCGGTTTCAAACCTTTTAGCTTCTTTGATGGATTTAAATATAGCTCCTTTATACTTTCTTATCACAGGAATATGTTGACATTTTTTCACAAACACTTCAAGGTCTTTGATCCTCTGTCATGGGGGCCGATATTCCCAAGGTCCTTGATCCTCTGTTATGGGGGCCGATATTCCCCCACCAAAATACTTGATCCTCTGTCATGGGGGCCGATATTCCCCCACCAAAATACTTGATCCTCTGTCATGGGGGCCGATATTCCCCCACCAAAATACTTGATCCTCTGTTATGGGGGCCGATATTCCCCCACCAAAATACTTGATCCTCTGTCATGGGGGCCAATATTCCCCACCAAGGCCCTTGATCCTCCGTCATGGGGGCCTATATTCCCCCACCAAGGTCCTTGATCCTCTGTTATGGGGGCCGATATTCCCCCACCAAAATACTTGATCCTCTGTCATGGGGGCCGATATTCCCCCACCAAAATACTTGATCCTCTGTCATGGGGGCCAATATTCCCCACCAAGGCCCTTGATCCTCTGTCATGGGGGCCGATATCCCCCACCAAGGTCCTTGATCCTCTGTCATGGGGGCCGAAATTCCCCACCAAGGTCCTTGATCCTCTGTCATGGGGGCTGATATTCCCCCACCAAGGTCCTTGATCCTCTGTCATGGGGGCCGATATCCGCCACCAAAATACTTGATCCTCTGTCATGGGGGCTGATATTCCCCCACCAAGGTCCTTGATCCTCTGTCATGGGGGCCGATATTCCCCCACCAAGGTCCTTGATCCTCTGTCATGGGGGCCGATATTCCCCCACCAAAATACTTGATCCTCTGTCAAGGGGCCGATATTCCCCCACCAAGGTCCTTGATCCTCTGTCATGGGGCCGATATTCCCCCACCAAGGTCCTTGATCCTCTGTCATGGGGGCCTATATTCCCCCACCAAGGTCCTTGATCCTCTGTCATGGGGCCGATATTCCCCCACCAAGGTCCTTGATCCTCTGTCATGGGGGCCAATATTCCCCCACCAAAATAGAATCTTCTTTGTCTCATTCAAATACAATTTTCCCTCTTGGAGCCAAAAACAACTAGAAAAATATGATTGTCCAGTTAGCAGACGTAATATCTGATACATTTCTGTCTTGTTTACCGATTCATGCAACTATAAGGATTATTGTATATCTACACCACTTTGACTTTAACCAAAAAGATGTTGAAAAATTCCCCCAGTTCAATAGAAATTCCCCCTACTAAGGACGGCGCCCCCTCCCCCAAAGAGGAGTGAGGCCCGACACTTCAAATGTTTGCTTTATGTCATTTGCCTTCAGTGGTGTATATGTTAATGTATTGTACAGGTTCGTATGATGGGGAGATTGTGATATGGAACACAAATTCTGAACATTCGTCTCGGCATCTCACACAAAGAATGAAGAAAAGAAGTAAATCACGAAGTAGTACATTCGTAACAAAAACAAGAGAGGTAAAATCTTCCTGTGTGATACACTATGTAGAAAGTACTTCCTGTGTGATACACTATGTAGAAAGTACTTCCTGTGTGATACACTATGTAGAAAGTACTTCCTGTGTGATACACTATGTAGAAAGTACTTCCTGTGTGATACATTATGTAGAAAGTACTTCCTGTGTGATACACTATGTAGAAAGTACTTCCTGTGTGATACACTATGTAGAAAGTACTTCCTGTGTGATACACTATGTAGAAAGTACTTCCTGTGTGATAAACTATGTAGAAAGTACTTCCTGTGTGATAAACTATGTAGAAAGTACTTCCTGTGTGATACATTATGTAGAAAGTACTTCCTGTGTGATAAACTATGTAGAAAGTACTTCCTGTGTGATACACTATGTAGAAAGTACTTCCTGTGTGATACACTATGTAGAAAGTACTTCCTGTGTGATACACTATGTAGAAAGTACTTCCTGTGTGATACACTATGTAGAAAGTACTTCCTGTGTGATACACTATGTAGAAAGTACTTCCTGTGTGATACACTATGTAGAAAGTACTTCCTGTGTGATACACTATGTAGAAAGTACTTCCTGTGTGATACACTATGTAGAAAGTACTTCCTGTGTGATACACTATGTAGAAAGTACTTCCACATGCTAGCATCTGTATAACATTGAAAATTAAAAATTCTCTATTACTCTCTGTTATAACATTTTCTGCCTGTCCATGTTTTACAGTATAATTAAGACATTGATTATATTCGGTTCACAAGACCACAGATTTTTGTCTTGTATAACCTGCATTTTTCAATGTATCTTCAGTGACATAAATTCTAGCCCCTATAATGTAAACAAATTAATAATTTCAAAAGTGTCAAAAAATGTTTGTGCACAAAATGATATAAAGTCCCTGATCTCTGTATTGTATCTTCTTGTTCTTGCTGTACGGGGCTTAATACAGGTGGTCGCTCATGCAATGTCTACTGGCAACTACACCTATTCACAGTACATGAACATTGTCATATTGGATAACTTATAGAGAATTTAAGAGTTAGGCACTTGTACATACTTAATGTTCTATTGTCTAGTGAGCTGATAGAATGGTTTAAATTTTCGAGCTTTATTTCACACCATAGATTTTGAATGGAAAGAGGATGGTATTTATACGTTTTGATTGTTGTTCAGTTTGACATTGATTTGTACTTAACTATATTTAAAGTTGTTGATATCTATTAAGAGACCACTTTTTCTTAATACAATGTCTACTGTATTTCCCTGAAGTGCATTTTGTTGATTACAGTTACCAGTACCTGGTAAGGTTTATGAGTCAATATCAGATTGTTACAATCTGCCCAATACAAGTGTTGGCAACCAATGCTTCGTGGATTGTTTTACTTATTGTGCTTTATGGTGATCTTTACAGAATACCAGCGTATCTGTTACATCAAGACCGAAGTCACGACAGAGTCGTATCAGTTTACTCAGTCGGGGTAGTACGACTGACGAGGTAAGACATGCTTTCTATGTATTTCAGTCAATGTAACTGTTGTAACCATGACTGTACCAAGACTGAGAATTGTTGTGCCCAACCCTCAAGATGCTCTCTGATTTTTTATTCATTGAAGTATAATGTTTGTCTGCTGTCAGAGTTTAACCAGATTGCATTTACCTATGTTTGATTGCATATTGAAGTTAAAGAATATTTGTTCCTACATGTGAAGGTGTAAAGTATTCACACTGTCTGTCCGTACCTTAGTTAGTTCATCCGTCTAGAACATGTCAAGTCTCAGACTGTGAAACAACTTAATGGATTCTAATGAAATTTGGATGAGAAAACTTATTTTCACAAGATACAGCTTGTACATTTAAGGTCAAGGTCACTTGCCCGGGCACTCTACTTTGGGGCATTGGTCATATACTAATGGCATCTCTTGTTTTTCATATATTTCTGACAAAACGTTGCCACCCAGACCATAGCAGGTTCATTGAGTCAATAGTGGTCATAGATATAAATTCATATCAACTGTAACTGAACAAATCATATGTAAGAATTATTACTAAAATAGATGTTTACTTCAAGCAGTCTAAGTTTAAAACACTAAGTAATTTTTAAGCATCCTTTTACAATATTCCATTATTTTATGTACGACTGAAATTAAAATGATTTAAGAGAATGGTATCCATCAAGATGTCTGCACAAACATGGTGTACCTCAGTTTGGTACATGTACAAACATGGTGTACCTCAGTTTGGTGCATATACAAACATGGTGTACCTCAGTTTGGTACATATACAAACATGGTGTACCTCAGTTTGGTGCATATACAAACATGGTGTACCTCAGTTTGGTGCATATACAAACATGGTGTACCTCAGTTTGGTGCATATACAAACATGGTGTACCTCAGTTTGGTACATATACAAACATGGTGTACCTCAGTTTGGTGCATATACAAACATGGTGTACCTCAGTTTGGTGCATATACAAACATGGTGTACCTCAGTTTGGTGCATATACAAACATGGTGTACCTCAGTTTGGTGCATATACAAACATGGTGTACCTCAGTTTGGTACATATACAAACATGTCGTACCTCAGTTTGGTACATATACAAACATGGTGTACCTCAGATTGGTACATATACAAACATGGTGTACCTCAGTTTGGTACATATACAAACATGGTGTACCTCAGTTTGGTACATATACAAACATGGTGTACCTCAGTTTGGTACATATACAAACATTATTTTTGCTCTAAATTCAAACTATAAATCAAGAAGGTATCTGATTATATCATTTCCTTGAACATATACAAATGTAATGAAAATGCTCTGAATAAAACTATTGACTAGTTTATAGTTTTGCAATATAATACCAAAATTACCTCCTATCTCAGAGAGTAACGTTTAAATCAAAGTGTATGGAGTAATCTGGCTGATGAATTATGAATTGATGACAAAGTATGTGTACTTGTTTGTATATAGGTAAAACATGAAGTATTGGAGCAGGAGAAAGGTTTAACTGACGAGGTATTATACACACCATGTGGCTATTGGGAGTCAGCACGTAGATTGATCACTCCTTGTCATAAATCTTATCTGCATGTAGATCTTATTGTCGTAATTCTTGTCAGCATGTTGATATAACCAATGTCAGATCATTTTTTCATGGTTTTAATTTAGGCAATTAATATTACATCTTCATTTTAATTTATATAATGGTCAAAAAAAATAAAAGATACAATTGCTGCATATCTACAAAACAGCAACATTAGTGTGAAACTTTCACCAACATGTCTTTTATATGGTTAGCATTGTTATTGTTTATTTACCAAGTTACTGTTACAATAAATGCTGCCTACTTTACAAGTTGATACATGTAATAGACTGCATGCAGTTGTATAGAAATCTTGGTGCCTTCATTTTGGTTGAATTAAAGCAAATCTTTTAGATACTACATCAGTATTAGATATACATGTGGCTTTATGATCTTATTACACAGGAAGCTGCACCCTGTATGCTAACTGAATTAGCAATTTTAGTTGTAGTTGCTATGGTGATAGTTGCTAGAATGAATATGGTTGCTATAGGTTTCTGAAGTTTGTAAAGGTGACTGGTTGCTATAGTTGACTTTGGTTGCCATGGATAACATAATTTGACATTTCTGACAGTTGCCAGGGTGTACTCAGTTTCCATAGGTTGTTTTGCTTAAATCTTACACTGGGATGGTAAGCACTTTGGTATATGGTCACATTAAGATATTATTGCACAATATAAATATTCTTATAATCTTCAGTTATTGGGTTGTGATTAAAATATAGATGTGTTAGTGATTTGAAATCTACAGAATATCAAATACATTTTTCATTGGATCTGTCGTTAACTAAAACATTATCTGGCCCATTTGAATTTAATATATTTACCAAATTCTTGCTTGATCATTGCATGACTTAGCACAGTATAACATTGTAGATTGAATTGTACGTTTAATTTAACTATAATTTTATGTTGATGAAAAAGATATGAGTCTAATATTTAGACATTTACTTATTTCAGTTGCTATCCATGTTTCCTTGTGAGCTGGCAAGTTAATACAATACTCTGCTGATTAGTTCTAATACCGTAATTATACAACTGTTAGATATAACCAAATGCTTGAATCCAGTGAAACATTTTGTAACTAATGTTCTGATATTTTATTTCTGCAATTTTGAATTGTATTAAGTCGTGGTCATGTAGTGACTTCCGGTTACCAAGGTGACAGATCAGGTGCCTCTTCTAGCATAATTTAGGGGCAGACACCTCGGTGAAACCACTGACCTGTTAGCCGGCTTCATCACTTATACATTATACATCCTAGATGGGCTTTGAACCTGCAGAGTTGTTCGCAATTTGGTGAGACAAAGTGCTGCATGATTCTCTGGCACTATGTTGGATTAATAGACATTCAAATTTGGCTTTCCCTTCTATTAACAATATGCAAAGAGCGACACCAAAGTCTTCTTTTTGCCAGAAACAGAGCTTGTCTCTAAAACTGAAAGTAGACTTCTAGTACAGACTAGATAAATGCGAATGTTTGAATGTCTGAATGTTTGTTCAGAAGGTTAACCCAATATTCAAGTATCAAAGTTGCCATTTGTTGACGTCCTATGTAAATGTAATATTTTTCTGATGTAAAAAAAAACAATTTGAACACTTGCTATATTCTAATTACCATATTAGTTATACAAGTTATTATGATTAATTCATGGTATGTTTTAAAAAAAATGTCTTAAAACATTTTGGATTTCATGCTAACATTTTATGACTGAAACTCAGACTTAGACTTTAACTTTGCAAAAGTTACATTTACCAGCCTTTTTGCTTTCATATTAACTAAACAAATGAAACTTTGTGTGAATAATGGTGGTTGCCCATTGTGCATGTTTGCCATTTTTGATTAAAATCTATATTGCTTTAACAATTGTTTAATATTTTCAAGTGTAAGTCTTAGTTTCAGTCATAAAATCTTAAAATGTTTGTGAATAAGGGACCTGTTCTTGTTTGTTTTATAACCATCACATTGATAGACCCACTGATTATTTGTAGATTATACTTATATATTAAGTGATATTGGAGTTATAAAAGACTGGTTCAATAATGATTTATCATGATGACAATGTTTGACTTTCAGAATGAATACAGCTGGGCCATATCAAAGTTGCTATTTTTAGAAGCAAGAAAAGGCAACTCTGCCAGTGGAGGTGCAAATCTTATTTCCTGTGGTGGAAATGGAATCGTACGATTTTGGAACAGTACCCACAATTCATTGCTGGCTGAATTCACTGCTCACGAACATGGTGTGTATATCACGACTACCTGGGTCGTCTAGTCTATATTCCCAATCATAGAGATGAAGCACAATCATAGCTTTGTTTTAACTACTTTTATACCAATATAAGTTATGTTTACATAGAGTTCATCAAAAGTGGATATAATGTGCGATGTTGTACATAATGCAGGGTCTGTTGTATCATCTGGCATATAGCCACATAGTCAAGTACATAGTAACAAGCACAGTGAAGGGGTGTGGGTCTATAATATGGAAGACACCACATAGTCAAGTACATAGTAACAAGCACAGTGAAGGGGTGTGAGTCTATAATATGGAAGACACCACATAGTCAAGTACATAGTAACAAGCACAGTGAAGGGGTGTGAGTCTATAATATGGAAGACACCACATAGTCAAGTACATAGTAGCAAGCACAGTGAAGGGGTGTGAGTCTATAATATGGAAGACACCACATAGTCAAGTACATAGTAACATGAACAGTGAAGGGGTGTGAGTCTATAATATGGAAGACACCACATAGTCAAGTACATAGTAGCAAGCACAGTGAAGGGGTGTGAGTCTATAATATGGAAGACACCACATAGTCAAGTACATAGTAACATGAACAGTGAAGGGGTGTGAGTCTATAATATGGAAGACACCACATAGTCAAGTACATAGTAACAAGCACAGTGAAGGGGTGTGAGTCTATAATATGGAAGACGCCACATAGTCAAGTACATAGTAACAAGCACAGTGAAGGGGTGTGAGTCTATAATATGGAAGACACCACATAGTCAAGTACATAGTAACAAGCACAGTGAAGGGGTGTGAGTCTATAATATGGAAGACACCACATAGTCAAGTACATAGTAGCAAGCACAGTGAAGGGGTGTGAGTCTATAATATGGAAGACACCACATAGTCAAGTACATAGTAACAAGCACAGTGAAGGGGTGTGAGTCTATAATATGGAAGACACCACATAGTCAAGTACATAGTAACAAGCACAGTGAAGGGGTGTGAGTCTATAATATGGAAGACACCACATAGTCAAGTACATAGTAACAAGCACAGTGAAGGGATGTGAGTCTATAATATGGAAGACACCACATAGTCAAGTACGTAATAGCAAGCACAGTGAAGGGGTGTGAGTCTATAATATGGAAGACACCACATAGTCAAGTACATAGTAGCAAGCACAGTGAAGGGGTGTGAGTCTATAATATGGAAGACACCACATAGTCAAGTACATAGTAACAAGCACAGTGAAGGGGTGTGAGTCTATAATATGGAAGACACCACATAGTCAAGTACATAATAGCAAGCACAGTGAAGGGGTGTGAGTCTATAATATGGAAGACACCACATAGTCAAGTACATAGTAACATGAACAGTGAAGGGGTGTGAGTCTATAATATGGAAGACACCACCACATAGTCAAGTACATAGTAGCAAGCACAGTGAAGGGGTGTGAGTCTCTAATATGGAAGACACCACATAGTCAAGTACATAGTAACAAGCACAGTGAAGGGGTGTGAGTCTATAATATGGAAGACACCACATAGTCAAGTACATAGTTACAAGCACAGTGAAGGGGTGTGAGTCTGTAATATGGAAGACACCACATAGTCAAGTACATAGTAACAAGCACAGTGAAGGGGTGTGAGTCTATAATATGGAAGACAAACTTAAAATGTTTGTGACATGTTTCGTATTGTTTTAATACGTCTTCATGCAAACTTCATGTGCACAGTGCAAGTCTACAGTCAGACATGTACAGGTATATATCAATGTTCAGGAAATAAATGGTATTTTAAATCTTCATTTCAAGAAAACAATGGTTGATACTCAAGTGTATGATTCTGAACAGCCTTAGAATGGTTGATACTCCAAGTGTATGATTCAGAACAGCCTTACAATGGTTGATACTCAAGAGTATGATTCAGAACAGCCTTACAATGGTTGATACTCAAGTGTATGATTCAGAACAGCCTTACAATGGTTGATACTCAAGTGTATGATTCAGAACAGCCTTACAATGGTTGATACTCAAGTGTATGATTCAGAACAGCCTTACAATGGTTGATACTCAAGTGTATGATTCAGAACAGCCTTTCAATGGTTGATACTCAAGTGTATGATTCTGAACAGCCTTACAATGGTTGGATTACATATTGTACTCTTGTTTTCAGCTGGGAGTATTATAATGGCTTCAGACAAAA
This sequence comes from Mactromeris polynyma, assembly GCA_032209605.1. Classification (NCBI taxonomy): domain Eukaryota; kingdom Metazoa; phylum Mollusca; class Bivalvia; order Venerida; family Mactridae; genus Mactromeris; species Mactromeris polynyma. The sequence continues at coordinate 38,055 of JASFXZ010000068.1, forward strand.
ATAATCAGTATTTAGTGACCGGTGACGTGGATGGAGTGGTTAAAGTCTGGGAAATTATTGAATATGCCACACATGCTGTAGATCAGACCATTACACAACCACCACGTAAGTATCTGTTTATCATCATTTATTCTATAATCTAGAATGTCACCTGGTTGTTTGTGCTTTATTCAGTGGTTCATATACTCCAGCAGTCCCGTCACCTTGTGTATATAGTTTTGATATTTTAAAAAGTATTACTAGTTAGGTGGTAAATCTAGCTGTATGTATGCACATCCTTAAGTAGTAAATCTAGCTGTACGTATGCACAGCTTTAGGTGGTAAATATAGCTGTATGTATGCACATCCTTAAGTAGTAAATCTAGCTGTACGTATGCACATCCTTAAGTAGTAAATCTAGCTGTACGTATGCACAGCCTTAGTGGTAAACCTAGCTGTATGTATGCACAGCCTTAAGTGGTAAATCTAGCTATATGTATGCACAGCCTTAAGTGGTAAATCTAGCTGTATGTATGCACAGCCTTAGATGGTAAACCTAGCTGTATGTATGCACAGCCTTAAGTGGTAAATCTAGCTGTATGTATGCACAGCCTTAAGTGGTAAAACTAGCTGCATGTATGCACAGCCTTAAGTGGTAAATCTAGCTATATGTATGCACAGCCTTAAGTGGTAAAACTAGCTGTATGTATGCACAGCCTTAGTGGTAAATCTAGCTATATGTATGCACAGCCTTAAGTGGTAAACCTAGCTGTATGTATGCACAGCCTTAAGTGGTAAAACTAGCTGTATGTATGCACAGCCATAAGTAGTAAACCTAGCTGTATGTATGCACAGCCTTAAGTAGTAAATCTAGCTGTATGTATGCACAGCCATAAGTAGTAAATCTAGCTGTATGTATGCACAACCTTAAGTGGTAAACCTAGCTGTATGTATGCACAGCCTTAGTGGTAAACCTAGCTGTATGTATGTACAGCATTAAGTGGTAACCCTAACTGTATATATGCACAGCCTAAAGTGTAATCCTAACTGTATATATGCACAGCATTAAGTGGTTAACCTAGCTGTATGTATACACAGCATTAAGTGGTAAACCTAACTGTACATATGCACAGCATTAAGTGGTAAACCTAGCTGTATGTATACACAGCATTAAGTGGTAAACCTAACTGTACATATGCACAGCATTAAGTGGTAAACCTAGCTGTATGTATACACAGCATTAAGTGGTAAACCTAACTGTATATATGCACAGCATTAAGTGGTAAACCTAACTGTACATATGCACAGCATTAAGTGGTAAACCTAGCTATATGTATACACAGCATTAAGTGGTAAACCTAACTGTATATATGCACAGCATTAAGTGCACACTTCTGACCACAATTTTATGTTTGAAGTCAAGGTAAAATCTGCATATTACAGTTTGTTGTAATGTCCTAACTCTAACACATTCTTTCTGAAAATTTATGGTATTATTTCTGTTTCCAGCTTTAAGGACTCAATTTCAACCACATCAAGATATGATTGTTACACTTGAACTGTGTGAGAGAAATGAACGTCTTATTATCATATCAGCGTCCTCCGACTGTAGTGTTGCATTGTGGGATGTCCATGGTAACAGAATAGGAACATTTGGTCAGGTAAGAATTAACATCTTCACACTTCAGGAATATGGGTGACTGTAGCATTGCCCTCAAATGTTTAGGAATTCATATTAATTCTGAGCCCTTCAAAGCTTTGGAATAAAATTATGATTACCCGTACTCCAAGTTTTCTTGATCTGCAAACAAGATACATCTTGTCATTGTATCAATTAGCAGTAATTGTTGAAAGAAGTACATGTATTATTATCTATAATTAATGATACAAATTGACTTTGTTACAAGTAGTTAACAATGTTTGCTTTCCACATGGATGTTGCCTGGTGGTCTTTGATTGTGGACAGTATTGTGGTATCTTACTACTACTTTAATTGTAAATTTTAGAAGGAGGGTAAAAAATGATATAATTATAAAGGATTGATAGTAGATCTAATGTGATGCAATGTCTGAGGAAAGAAAGTCAAGAAATTCTCAGCATGTTCAGTCGTATTTGCCAAATTGTTTACCATACATCTTGGTGGATCTATTTGTTATCAGATAAAGCTTTCCTAGAGTTTATTGAACGACAACATTCGTTCTGTTGTATTTGGTTTATAGTAGGAGGTGATAAAGCTTTCCTAGAGTTTACTGAATGACAACATTCGTTCTGTTGTATTTGGTTTATAGTAGGAGGTGATAAAGCTTTCCTAGAGTTTACTGAAAGACAACATTCATTCTGTTGTATTTGGTTTATAGTAGGAGGTGATAAAGCTTTCCTACAGTTTACTGAAAGACAACATTCATTCTGTTGTATTTGGTTTATAGTAGGAGGTGATAAATCTTTCCTACAGTTTACTGAATGACAACATTCGTTCCGTTGTATTTGGTTTATAGTAGGAGGTGATAAAGCTTTCCTAGAGTTTATTGAACGACAACATTCGTTCTGTTGTATTTGGTTTATAGTAGGAGGTGATAAATCTTTCCTACAGTTTACTGAATGACAACATTCGTTCTGTTGTATTTGGTTTATAGCAGGAGGTGATAAAGCTTTCCTAGAGTTTACTGAAAGACAACATTCGTTCTGTTGTATTTGGTTTATAGTAGGAGGTGATAAAGCTTTCCTACAGTTTACTGAAAGACAACATTCGTTCTGTTGTATTTGGTTTATAGTAGGAGGTGATAAAGCTTTCCTAGAGTTTACTGACCAACAACATTCATTCTGTTGTATTTGGTTTATAGCAGGAGGTGATAAAGCTTTCCTAGAGTTTACTGAAAGACAACATTCGTTCTGTTGTATTTGGTTTATAGTAGGAGGTGATAAAGCTTTCCTAGAGTTTACTGAAAGACAACATTCGTTCTGTTGTATTTGGTTTATAGTAGGAGGTGATAAAGCTTTCCTAGAGTTTACTGAATGACAACATTCGTTCTGTTGTATTTGGTTTATAGTAGGAGGTGATAAAGCTTTCCTAGAGTTTACTGAAAGACAACATTCGTTCTGTTGTATTTGGTTTATAGTAGGAGGTGATAAAGCTTTCCTACAGTTTACTGAAAGACAACATTCGTTCTGTTGTATTTGGTTTATAGCAGGAGGTGATAAAGCTTTCCTAGAGTTTACTGACCAACAACATTCATTCTGTTGTATTTGGTTTATAGCAGGAGGTGATAAAGCTTTCCTAGAGTTTACTGAAAGACAACATTCGTTCTGTTGTATTTGGTTTATAGTAGGAGGTGATAAAGCTTTCCTAGAGTTTACTGAAAGACAACATTCGTTCTGTTGTATTTGGTTTATAGTAGGAGGTGATAAAGCTTTCCTAGAGTTTACTGAATGACAACATTCGTTCTGTTGTATTTGGTTTATAGTAGGAGGTGATAAAGCTTTCCTAGAGTTTACTGAAAGACAACATTCGTTCTGTTGTATTTGGTTTATAGTAGGAGGTGATAAAGCTTTCCTACAGTTTACTGAAAGACAACATTCGTTCTGTTGTATTTGGTTTATAGCAGGAGGTGATAAAGCTTTCCTAGAGTTCTGTTGTATTTGGTTTATAGTAGGTGGTGATAAAGCTTTCCTAGAGTTTACTGAAAGACAACATTCATTCTGTTGTATTTGGTTTATAGTAGGTGGTGATAAAGCTTTCCTAGAGTTTACTGAATGACAACATTCATTCTGTTGTATTTGGTTTATAGTAGGAGGTGATAAATCTTTCCTACAGTTTACTGAAAGACAACATTCGTTCTGTTGTATTTGGTTTATAGTAGGAGGTGATAAAGCTTTCCTAGAGTTCTGTTGTATTTGGTTTATAGTAGGTGGTGATAAAGCTTTCCTAGAGTTTACTGAAAGACAACATTCGTTCTGTTGTATTTGGTTTATAGTAGGAGGTGATAAAGCTTTCCTAGAGTTTACTGAAAGACAACATTCGTTCTGTTGTATTTGGTTTATAGTAGGAGGTGATAAAGCTTTCCTAGAGTTCTGTTGTATTTGGTTTATAGTAGGTGGTGATAAAGCTTTCCTAGAGTTTACTGAAAGACAACATTCGTTCTGTTGTATTTGGTTTATAGTAGGTGGTGATAAAGCTTTCCTAGAGTTTACTGAAAGACAACATTCATTCTGTTGTATTTGGTTTATAGTAGGAGGTGATAAATCTTTCCTACAGTTTACTGAAAGACAACATTCGTTCTGTTGTATTTGGTTTATAGTAGGAGGTGATAAAGCTTTCCTAGAGTTCTGTTGTATTTGGTTTATAGTAGGTGGTGATAAAGCTTTCCTAGAGTTTACTGAAAGACAACATTCGTTCTGTTGTATTTGGTTTATAGTAGGTGGTGATAAAGCTTTCCTAGAGTTTACTGAAAGACAACATTCATTCTGTTGTATTTGGTTTATAGTAGGAGGTGATAAATCTTTCCTACAGTTTACTGAAAGACAACATTCGTTCTGTTGTATTTGGTTTATAGTAGGTGGTGATAAAGCTTTCCTAGAGTTTACTGAATGACAACATTCATTCTGTTGTATTTGGTTTATAGCAGGAGGTGATAAAGCTTTCCTAGAGTTCTGTTGTATTTGGTTTATAGTAGGTGGTGATAAAGCTTTCCTAGAGTTTACTGAAAGACAACATTCATTCTGTTGTATTTGGTTTATAGCAGGAGGTGATAAAGCTTTCCTAGAGTTCTGTTGTATTTGGTTTATAGTAGGAGGTGATAAATCTTTCCTACAGTTTACTGAAAGACAACATTCGTTCTGTTGTATTTGGTTTATAGCAGGAGGTGATAAAGCTTTCCTAGAGTTTACTGAAAAACAACATTCGTTCTGTTGTATTTGGTTTATAGCAGGAGGTGATATTCCTGTAGTTTTAACTATTTAAAATCTCTGAGTGACATAGTATGGCTATATACCTATGATAATGTTTGTCATTTAACTTTCTTGTTGATGTATAGGAAGAACATTGGAAGATTGAACCATTCAATCAACTGGAAGAATTTGAAGAGGAAGAACTGAAAGATGAAGAAGAGGATGAAATTGAGATGGAGGAAGAAAGTGACCATGAATCTGAGTGGGCACCGGACCCGATGGCTGTAGAACAACCCACAGAATACAGAGTGGACACGTGGGAATCGACATGTTTAGGTATGGAGATCAGACTTTGTTTGCGCCATGGTTACTGATAATGGTAAAACATGTAGACATTTGCTTAAAACAAAAATCTGTATTCCATTGTACCTCCTCAGTCCCTGGTGTATGGTAGACTGTTGTTTCCCCGGGGTCTGTGTGGGGTGGCATTGTTTTATGTATGTAGCATTCCTTGTAACATTTTAATATTTCTTACGCTCAAATTCTCTCTCAAATCTGAAGGAAATGGATCAGGACCAAGAATGCATGTTAATGCACTGGTCACTCATAAATATCCACACATAGACTCAGTAGATTATATTTTAGGTCGTGGGTGTCGAGTTATTGTCATAGTGCTGGGTCCGGGTTATTGAATTCTATAAAATCATGAGTTACACTGTGTCTGGTTCCAGGTAAAGAATATCAAGAGTCAAGACGAGGTAAACGACAGAGACAGCAGCCAGGTACCATACCAGATCTTGCCTATCTACATTGGGAAAGAACCGGTGCCCCGCCATCTGGACCTTACTCTGTAAGTAAAACAAAGATTTATAAACTCAAATGCTTATCTGTCATTGTTATACCATCAGTTATCCGGGCCATTGGCTCGCGTTATCTAGGATGGGCATCAGTTATCCAGGCCATTGGCTCACGTTATCCAGGCCATTGGCTCGCGTTATCTAGGATGGGCATCAGTTATCCAGGCCATTGGCTCACGTTATCTAGGATGGGCATCAGTTATCCAGGTCATTGGCTCACGTTATCCAGGCCATTGGCTCACGTTATCTAGGATGGGCTCCAGTTATCCAGGCCATTGGCTCACGTTATCCAGGCCATTGGCTCGCGTTATCTAGGATGGGCATCAGTTATCCATGCCATTGGCTCACGTTATCTAGGATGGGCATCAGTTATCCAGGCCATTGGCTCACGTTATCCAGGCCATTGGCTCACGTTATCCAGGCCATTGGCTCACGTTATCCAGGCCATTGGCTCACGTTATCCAGGCCATTGGCTCACGTTATCTAGGATGGGCTCCAGTTATTAGCTGCACAATTTTTAGGTAACTTTTAAGTGGTTAACACGATAAATATCAAGTTAACTAGATAATTTCAACAAGAATAAATGTGTAGCTAACACGTAACATATCTAGTTAACATGATAATTAACAAGAAAATTATGTAGTTAACTGGTGACAGAAGTATGCCACCATCATTCTGTCATTGAGTCGCCCCCATTTATTCATGGATGTCCATTGTTTGTGGAGGAAAAAGTTTATACTCAATGAAAACTGCGGACATGCTGGATAGGTAAACTGATCTTTGCATGTACTGTAATTATTGATGAAGATAAAACGGCACAACTAGACACTTAGTTACGTAGATGTTATTTTATCAAATATTTCAGGCATTAGATATACCAGAATTGAACCAGATTGATCATCCAACCAAGCCTGATCCCGATAAATATTTCTATAATAGACCGTCCAGTGGCGTGAGAAGATTACCAAAGTTACCTGCCCTTGCTGACAGTATGTTTATATTTTACCTGATAAATACCATGCAAAATTCTATAACCATTTGACATTTGGAAAGATATTTATCTACCCAGAGACCCACAGAAACAAATAGTATATTTTATGTACTAGTTTGCAAGCAGTATCAGACAGATTTCATATGTTTCTTAGTAATTACTGAAATAGGAAGTGATTACAACAAAACTTACCTTTTAATAATCTTGAGCTCACATGTGACATAACACAACACGACTGTTGAGGGGACAATAATTTAATGCAGACAGATGATCAGTGAGAAGCAGTTTCCGAAAGCATCATATACATATGATGTGATTATGAGTTTTAGTTTTTGTTCTATAAATGTGAATCATGTCGCAAGAAATCAATATGCGGGTCATTCAGAAAAGTATTTATTAGTTTGCATATTTTTATGCCTATTTCAAGAAGAATGGTGACGATGATATCTTACTTTTTTCTGGCGATTGCTGGTTGGTCACTGTGTGTTCCACCTCTCCTCACTCGTAGGAAGAGGGCTTGATTACTGTTCACCCATGAAACATTGTCCAGAGAGAAGTTTTCAGTCAAATGCAGTTTTGAGGAGACAGGTTTTATGTAAAAAAAGAACGTACTTAAATTGTACTCGTGTAAATACCTGTTTTTTAAAACACGAAAAATCACATTCACATTCATCAAGAGGGCTTCATCCAAATTCAAGTTCATACCATGTTGTATTCTGTACAGGATACAGTACAATCTGCTGTTTTTATTAAAAATAATTTAACTGCAACCATGCCTGCCTCCCCGAATTTTTGACAACAGAACCGATACAAACTGAAAAAATGAAATGTCTGTGATGATAATAATGTAGGTTGGAAGTTTGCCAGCGTTTCTTTATCCATTCAGTATATGATTTACACATCCAATATTACCTGCTTTAGGGATATTCTTTCCTCACACCACGTTTTGAAGGTTTGCCGCTTAACTACTTTACATGAAATTCAATGTTCACAATTTCAACTGATATACGGTATATTTTCAGCCTTGAAGACTGCATACGATGAGAAGTCCTTGTTCCCTGCTTATATCCGAGAATTTGAAGCAAAAATGAAAACATTCCATTCACAAGCATTGTCAAACACCCAGGTAATTATATCAGATAGAAACATTCAATCACGTATATGTACACAGTGACACCTCGACATTGGTGACAGCTTGTTGTTCTAGAAAGGTTTAGTAGTAGTAAATTGACTATACTGTACAAAGGAGGAACTTTAGTACTGCAAATTCTGCCACCCAAATACATCTGTAGATTTGAAATACACAGAAATTTAGTTAGCCACTTGTGTCCCAGATAATGGAATTCTTGAGTCACTGGAAGAATGGATTCCTCTCAGAATGAGGATTATAAAATAGAGATTGCTACAGTGCTGTGTAATGCATTGACAGTAAGAGAACACTTCACAGACATTTTGACGACATAATGTACATGCATGTATATGTACGTTAAACATAGTTGAACATAATTGGTCTAGGGTCAAACAGACATACTGCAGAAATTAAATAACATATTTTTTATGGAGCTGGCAAAAAAACATGTACATGTGTATACATTATTTCAACAAAATAGATACTGTTGTTGAAGAGAGGTTGTTACTCAGCTGAGGGCCACTGGGAGAAGCTGTACTGTAGTTATACGTAGTATCTAATTCCTTCCAATAAACATGTGACCTGCAACAAATCCAAGCCTGCAAGTTCTTGTCCAAGTAATAAGACTGGCTCTATAATGGATGTTTCTGTTTTATTTCAGCCCAAGCAGACAGCTGCCAAGGCCCGACCTAGTTTACAGAATATAGGGCTTCAACTCGGAGCCCAAATGTCCAAGAGCCCTAAACCCCAGTCAGTGAGAAAACAGGGCCTTGCTGGGCTTCGTCTGAAACCACTAGGTGGCGTTCAGTCTCGTCGTAGTTCAGTCACCACAGAATCATAGATATATATGTTGTCAAACTTACAACTTGTGGAGAGGATACACAGGTCATTGTCAGAACTTGTCGTAAATGCAATGAGTTAATTAAATACAATGGATTATGTTGGAGGAAATAATCAATATTGGACATTCTCTGACAACAAATTTCAGAAAGAACGCATTTAAAAAAAAAAGAACTGTTACCTCAAACTTCAAGATAAAGTTGTGTAATAGAAGATATTTATGCTAATTGGCAATGAAGTATGGCACCTATATTAGTCGTGTGACATGATCTACCAATCAGCTATCTTACATTGTTTATTATTGCCCCCCATTGGGAGGCTTGTAGTAATCCCATTGTGTGCCTGTACATAACTTGTCTCATCTCTTCCACACACTTCACATCTTGGCAATAACTACTGTATTAACATTCAAAGGATTCTGCAGAAATTTTACACCAAAGTTAATCATGAAAAGATGTTTGACATACAGAAGACAGGTGTCTGTACTTCCATGGTGAAGGTGTTATATCCAGAACACTTCACTACGGACCCAATGCTAACTGTCAACTTCTATCATTGGTTTTCAATTTAATTGGAAATAATAATATGTAATATACAAGTATTTGTAGACAATATGGAGCAATTTGGTGAATTTGTGATGTTTTTTAGTCTGTGATATGATTGTGTTTAATTGATGAAGTGTACATATTTACTTACATTTATGGTAATATTCTTTTACATTAAGCATCTATCAATATTTGGCCCTGGGGGAGGGCTGACTGTCAGCACCCTAGAGCCAAGCATTTTGTCTGAATCCCCACAGTGAGAGATAACAATTCCCCACTTCCAGGATCATTTAAAAATCCTGCCCCAGGTCTAATTCCGGGGACCACCTGTATCCCTGCTGCTCCCTCCCCCTGGAGCAAAACAATGAAAAGTATATAAAGAGAACAGTGAAAATAAAAATGCTCAACCAATATTTTATTAAGATTTCAACAATTTGCAAGCAATGAATGTTCATGTTTCAATGGTTATTTGTAGTTGACATAATAATGTGACTGAATAGAAAATGTGCAAAGCATGAAAGACATTTAAATTGATTGTTTGTTCTAGTCTTCTGATAAAATCTCATTCCCCGAATTGTTTACTAAAAATAGCCAAATACATTGTTTTTTTACACTGTACAGATGTAATCCCTAATCAGGACAGATTTCAAAATGCAGACTAATATATAAAAAATGTTATCCTACCTTAACTGACAAATTTAGGGGTATTTACTCAATTATTGACAGAGACAACTTTTATCTCAATTTAGATATTTTTATTAATACATGTATTATTTTTAGTTTTATATTTCTTGATAATTCTTGTTTGTTTTTTGTCAATGAATGTATACAAATAAAATGCAATGTGTTTCTACCAGTCTTGTTTTTATACTTTCTGAGATAACTCCACTATACTTTATAGATACACACAAGGTTTTCGAGGTCCTGACAGTGCTTTGAAGATCAGTGAACTCTATTATTTTCAGACTCTTACAATATACAACCAAACTCTCATTAGATTACCCTAATTTAATATAAACTGTAAAACATTCTTGGTATTCACAATTAACATTTATCTAGAACTCTCACAAATTTGACACTCAGCAATTCAATTCTGATACCCGACTCTTGGTTGGTAACCAGGTCTGTGTATTGCATGACAAATATTGTACTTCCCTCCTAAGTCACACTTATTCTTGCCACATCTCTATGTGAATATTCCTCCCTCAACAATTTGGATGCCACCCACTTTAAGGTCATAGACAGCTGAATGCTCATAAATGGTATGAGAAAGATACTTAAGTCAACATGAACCAAACTTATTTAACAGAATTTATCCAAAGTTACACAATTCAAGCACTCGGTGACTCAGATGATACACGTTATGTCCGCTCTGTGTCCTGATGTAAGAAACATGATCACTTGAGACAAAAAATATCTTAATTTCCAACACATTTTGATCCTTTAATCGATTGTCTGCTTAATACCAAATTAAAGTTTTGAACACAGGTCGAGATGTACGTACGTACACGTAGATCACATCAAGCACTTACATCCAGTCCAATCTAGGGTCGTACACGTAGATCACATCAAGCACTTACATCCAGTCCAGTCTAGGGTCGTACAGGTAGATCACATCAAGCACTTACATCCAGTCCAGTCTAGGGTCGTACACGTAGATCACATCAAGCACTTACATCCAGTCCAGTCTAGGGTCGTACACGTAGATCACATCAAGCACTTACATCCAGTCCAGTCTAGGGTCGTACACGTAGATCACATCAAGCACTTACATCTAGTCCAGTCTAGGGTCGGGTTTCATCAACATTATAATCCAGTCACAAATCAAACTTTTATTAGTTTTGCTATAATCTACAATAATTTTACTAAAGTATGATGGTTGGATATTCGTTTTATGTATGAAAGTGAGTGATAACAATATCACAGTTATAAGACTGGGATTGGATGACAGATTGTGAAAGTAGACTCGACAAACTGGACGATCAAAGCTTTATATCGTCTAACATTATCTTCTCCTTGTATTTCGGTAACTGATTCTCTTTATAGAATTTCTGTAGATACGTACAGGTGGGTTTGATGTATGTTCCTTTCTCCACGAAGTGATCAAATACTGTCTGAAATCAAATACATAATTCTATCCTTTACATAACAGTATGAAAATATCATGAAATGTTCACAGACTACATGTATACCCAAATTCCAGAAGACCACAATTGAGATCTATTGCAAAATCTTAATTTAAAAAGAATGTAAATTTTGAATTTTAGAACATATGTTCGTAGTATGCATATTTATCTTCAATGTCAAACAGTAACAAGTTTATGAATATTGTTTATTCACACGAAAATATGCAACATGTTTAGTTTTTCTGTCCGACACATCTCAATATAGCTGATGTAGTACTGACACATCTCAATATAGCTGATGTAGTACTGACACATCTCAATATAGCTGATGTATTACTGACACATCTCAATATAGCTGATGTATTACTGACACATCTCACTATAACTGATGTATTACTGACACATCTCAATATAGCTGATGTAGTACTGACACATCTCAATATAGCTGATGTAGTACTGACACATCTCAATATAGCTGATGTATTACTGACACATCTCAATATAGCTGATGTATTACTGACACATCTCAATATAGCTGATGTAGTACTGACACATCTCAATATAGCTGATGTATTACTGACACATCTCAATATAGCTGATGTAGTACTGACACATCTCAATATAGCTGATGTAGTACTGACTCATCTCAATATAGCTGATGTAGTACTGACACATCTCAATATAGCTGATGTAGTACTGACACATCTCAATATAGCTGATGTATTACTGACACATCTCAATATAGCTGATGTAGTACTGACTCATCTCAATATAGCTGATGTATTACTGACACATCTCAATATAGCTGATGTATTACTGACACATCTCAATATAGCTGATGTATTACTGACACATCTCAATATAGCTGATGTATTACTGACACATCTCAATATAGCTGATGTAGTACTGACACATCTCAATATAGCTGATGTATTACTGACACATCTCAATATAGCTGATGTATTACTGACACATCTCAATATAGCTGATGTATTACTGACACATCTCAATATAGCTGATGTAGTACTGACACATCTCAATATAGCTGATGTAGTACTGACACATCTCAATATAGCTGATGTTTTACTGACACATCTCAATATAGCTGATGTATTACTGACACATCTCAATATAGCTGATGTATTACTGACACATCTCAATATAGCTGATGTATTACTGACACATCTCAATATAGCTGATGTATTACTGACACATCTCAATATAGCTGATGTAGTACTGACACATCTCAATATAGCTGATGTATTACTGACACATCTCAATATAGCTGATGTATTACTGACTCATCTCAATATAGCTGATGTATTACTGACACATCTCAATATAGCTGATGTATTACTGACACATCTCAATATAGCTGATGTATTACTGACACATCTCAATATAGCTGATGTAGTACTGACACATCTCAATATAGCTGATGTATTACTGACACATCTCAATATAGCTGATGTAGTACTGACACATCTCAATATAGCTGATGTATTACTGACACATCTCAATATAGCTGATGTATTACTGACACATCTCAATATAGCTGATGTATTACTGACACATCTCACTATAACTGATGTATTACTGACACATCTCAATATAGCTGATGTAGTACTGACACATCTCAATATAGCTGATGTAGTACTGACACATCTCAATATAGCTGATGTATTACTGACACATCTCAATATAGCTGATGTATTACTGACACATCTCAATATAGCTGATGTAGTACTGACACATCTCAATATAGCTGATGTATTACTGACACATCTCAATATAGCTGATGTAGTACTGACACATCTCAATATAGCTGATGTAGTACTGACTCATCTCAATATAGCTGATGTAGTACTGACACATCTCAATATAGCTGATGTAGTACTGACACATCTCAATATAGCTGATGTATTACTGACACATCTCAATATAGCTGATGTAGTACTGACTCATCTCAATATAGCTGATGTATTACTGACACATCTCAATATAGCTGATGTATTACTGACACATCTCAATATAGCTGATGTATTACTGACACATCTCAATATAGCTGATGTATTACTGACACATCTCAATATAGCTGATGTAGTACTGACACATCTCAATATAGCTGATGTATTACTGACACATCTCAATATAGCTGATGTATTACTGACACATCTCAATATAGCTGATGTATTACTGACACATCTCAATATAGCTGATGTAGTACTGACACATCTCAATATAGCTGATGTAGTACTGACACATCTCAATATAGCTGATGTTTTACTGACACATCTCAATATAGCTGATGTATTACTGACACATCTCAATATAGCTGATGTATTACTGACACATCTCAATATAGCTGATGTATTACTGACACATCTCAATATAGCTGATGTATTACTGACACATCTCAATATAGCTGATGTAGTACTGACACATCTCAATATAGCTGATGTATTACTGACACATCTCAATATAGCTGATGTATTACTGACTCATCTCAATATAGCTGATGTATTACTGACACATCTCAATATAGCTGATGTATTACTGACACATCTCAATATAGCTGATGTATTACTGACACATCTCAATATAGCTGATGTAGTACTGACACATCTCAATATAGCTGATGTATTACTGACACATCTCAATATAGCTGATGTAGTACTGACACATCTCAATATAGCTGATGTATTACTGACACATCTCAATATAGCTGATGTATTACTGACACATCTCAATATAGCTGATGTAGTACTGACACATCTCAATATAGCTGATGTATTACTGACACATCTCAATATAGCTGATGTATTACTGACACATCTCAATATAGCTGATGTAGTACTGACACATCTCAATATAGCTGATGTATTACTGACACATCTCAATATAGCTGATGTATTACTGACACATCTCAATATAGCTGATGTAGTACTGACACATCTCAATATAGCTGATGTATTACGGACACATCTCAATATAGCTGATGTAGTACTGACACATCTCAATATAGCTGATGTATTACTGACACATCTCAATATAGCTGATGTAGTACTGACACATCTCAATATAGCTGATGTAGTACTGACACATCTCAATATAGCTGATGTATTACTGACACATCTCAATATAGCTGATGTATTACTGACACATCTCAATATAGCTGATGTAGTACTGACACATCTCAATATAGCTGATGTATTACTGACACATCTCAATATAGCTGATGTAGTACTGACACATCTCAATATAGCTGATGTAGTAGTGACACATCTCAATATAGCTGATGTAGTACTGACACATCTCAATATAGCTGATGTAGTACTGACACATCTCAATATAGCTGATGTATAACTGACACATCTCAATATAGCTGATGTATTACTGACACATCTCAATATAGCTGATGTATTACTGACACATCTCAATATAGCTGATGTATTACTGACGCATCTCAATAGCTAAAAAGTCACATGCAGCCCATTATACAGACATTTAATTTAATATTAAGTAATTCTCAGTTATAAGATATGCCACATACTATTATATGATGGGCAGACAGACAGACTAACCAAAACATGTTTCATCTGACTGAAAGATTGGGATAGCTGAAACTAAAAGCAATTTTGATGCTTCATTGAAAATAGAGATAAAAATAAGTGAACCTGAGCTAGAACTTTAGCGATACCATGTCCCCTGAATTCCTGAGGTACCACAGTATGTACTAGGTCCACCAAGTCAGGTTTGATATAACTGTACTGAAGATATGCTATACTGTTGTCGTCGTCACCATCTGTAACAAGCAACAATACATCATGTATGTAGAAAGTACCAAGATGTTGATAAACAATGTTACATCAGACATGACCACCAATCAATTATCACCAAATTGTAAAAGAAACAAACATGTTAATTTATTTGTTCAATTGGTCTTTTCAAGATTTATATAACACTCTTTTACAGATACTCAATGTTAAGATGAACAACAACTTGGATTACTGGACGCCAGAACGCATAGAAATTAGAGTTTAGTACTTTGACTTACAGCAATTTTCTGTCATTACAAGTACAGTCAACCATGATCAAAGACTGGTTATATATTACAACCATGATCAAAGACTGGTTATATATTACAACCATGATCAAAGACTGGTTATATATTACAACCATGATCAAAGACTGGTTATATATTACAACCATGATCAAAGACTGGTTATATATTACAACCATGATCAAAGACTGGTTATATATTACAACCATGATCAAAGACTGGTTATATATTACAACCATGATCAAAAACTGGTTATATATTACAACCATGATCAAAGACTGGTTATATATTACAACCATGATCAAAGACTGGTTATATATTACAACCATGATCAAAGAATGGTTATATATTACAACCATGATCAAAGACTGGTTATATATTACAACCATGATCAAAGACTGGTTATATATTACAACCATGATCAAAGACTGGTTATATATTACAACCATCATCAAAGACTGGTTATATATTACAACCATCATCAAAGACTGGTTATATATTACAACCATGATCAAAGAATGGTTTTATATTACAACCATGATCAAAGAATGGTTTTATATTACAACCATGATCAAAGAATGGTTTTATATTACAACCATGATCAAAGAATGGTTTTATATATTACAACCATGATCAAAGACTGGTTATATATTACAACCATGATCAAAGAATGGTTATATATTACAACCATGATCAAAGACTGGTTATATATTACAACCATGATCAAAGACTGGTTATATATTACAACCATGATCAAAGACTGGTTATATATTACAACCATGATCAAAGACTGGTTATATATTACAACCATGATCAAAGACTGGTTATATATAACAACCATGATCAAAGACTGGTTATATATTACAACCATGATCAAAGATTAGTTTTATATTACAACCATGATCAAAGACTGGTTATATATTACAACCATGATCAAAGAATGGTTATATATTACAACCATGATCAAAGACTGGTTATATATTACAACCATGATCAAAGACTGGTTATATATTACAACCATGATCAAAGACTGGTTATATATTACAACCATGATCAAAGACTGGTTATATATTACAACCATGATCAAAGAATGGTTTTATATTACAACCATGATCAAAGAATGGTTTTATATTACAACCATGATCAAAGAATGGTTTTATATATTACAACCATGATCAAAGACTGGTTATATATTACAACCATGATCAAAGACTGGTTATATATTACAACCATGATCAAAGACTGGTTATATATTACAACCATGATCAAAGACTGGTTATATATTACAACCATGATCAAAGACTGGTTATATATTACAACCATGATCAAAAACTGGTTATATATAACAACCATGATCAAAGACTGGTTATATATTACAACCATGATCAAAGACTAGTTTTATATTACAACCATGATCAAAGACTGGTTATATATTACAACCATGATCAAAGAGTGGTTATATATTACAACCATGATCAAAGACTGGTTATATATTACAACCATGATCAAAGACTGGTTATATATTACAACCATGATCAAAGACTGGTTATATATTACAACCATGATCAAAGACTGGTTATATATTACAACCATCATCAAAGACTGGTTATATATTACAACCATCATCAAAGACTGGTTATATATTACAACCATGATCAAAGACTGGTTATATATTACAACCATGATCAAAGACTGGTTATATATTACAACCATGATCAAAGAATGGTTTTATATTACAACCATGATCAAAGACAGACTGGTTATATATTACAACCATGATCAAAGACTGGTTATATATTACAACCATGATCAAAGACTAGTTATATATTACAACCATGATCAAAGACTGGTTATATATTACAACCATGATCAAAGACAGGTTATATATTACAACCATGATCAAAGACTGGTTATATATTACAACCATGATCAAAGACAGGTTATATATTACAACCATGATCAAAGACTGGTTATATATTACAACCATGATCAAAGACTGGTTATATATTACAACCATGATCAAAGACTGGTTATATATTACAACCATGATCAAAGACAGGTTATATATTACAACCATGATCATAGACTGGTTATATATTACAACCATGATCAAAGACTGGTTATATATTACAACCATGATCAAAGACTGGTTATATTATTAACCATGATCAAAGACTGGTTATATATTACAACCATGATCAAAGACTGGTTATATTATTACAACCATGATCAAAGACTGGTTATATATTACAACCATCATCAAAGACTGGTTATATATTACAACCATCATCAAAGACTGGTTATATATTACAACCATCATCAAAGACTGGTTATATATTACAACCATCATCAAAGACTGGTTATATATTACAACCATCATCAAAGACTGGTTATATATTTTTCGCAGCAAAATAGTGTGAAGTATTGTTATTCCAAAAAATATGACAATAATCGCGAGTCACATAAATGAAATAAATATGCTTAGAGTTAAAAGGTAACAATGCCCTGTAAGACCGTAGATTATGCTGTAGTTGTTCTAGCTGAAACATTTTAATCTGTCACAACTGGGTTATGGGTTAAAATAACAATATTTGACTACATAACTGCTGGATGGTGTGTATCACACAAGTCGCACAACTTTATACATTGAATCATAAAAATGGTGCAAACTAATTTACAATTTCACCATTTTCTATGATGATATTTGGTCAACACTGTGATGACTGTCAATCACCCCAGATGGATAGTAGGTGACATGCATGTACCCACATGTGGTATTATGAAATACATTACCATGGACCTATAAACCAGAATAATAAACCAGATTTATAGGTCCATGACACAACTGACAGTTAAATCTATTGACAAAGCAGTCACAGTCATACACAGTACAATACAGTCATACATGGTAAAATACAGACATACACGGTACAATACAGTCATACATGGTACAATACAGTCATAGTCATACACAGTACAATACAGTCATACACAGTACAATACAGTCATGCATGGTACAATACAATCATACATGGTACAATACAGTCACAGTCATACACGGTACAATACAGTCATACACAGACAATACAGTCATGCATGGTACAATACAGTCATACACAGTACAATACAGTCATGCATGGTACACTACAGTCATACACGGTACAATAGAGACAGACATGGTACAATACAGTCATGCATGGTACAATACAGACATACATGGTACAATACAGTCATGCATGGTACAATACAGTCATACACGGTACAATACAGTCATGCATGGTACAATACAGACATACACGGTACAATACAGTCATACACGGTACAATACAGTCATACATGGTACACTACAGTCATACATGGTACAATACAGTCATACACGGTACAATACAGTCATACATGGTACACTACAGTCATACATGGTACAATACAGTCTACATGGTACACTACAGTCATGCATGGTACACTACAGTCATACATGGTACAATACAGTCATACACGGTACAATACAGACATACACGGTACAATACAGTCATACATGGTACAATACAGTCATGCATGGTACAATACAGACATGCATGGTACAATACAGACATACACGGTACAATACAGACATACACGGTACAATACAGACATACACGGTACAATACAGACATATTTGGTACAATACAGTCATACATGGTACAATACAGTCATACATGGTACAATACAGTCATACATGGTACAATACAGTCATACATGGTACAATACAGTCATACACGGTACAATACAGTCATACACGGTACAATACAGTCATACATGGTACAATACAGTCATACATGGTACAATACAGTCATACATGGTACAATACAGTCATACATGGTACAATACAGTCATACATGGTACAATACAGTCATACATGGTACAATACAGTCATACATGGTACAATACAGACATATTTGGTACAATACAGACATGCATGGTACAATACAGACATACACGGTACAATACAGACATGCACGGTACAATACAGACATATTTGGTACAATACAGTCATGCATGGTACAATACAGACATGCATGGTACAATACAGACATACACGGTACAATACAGTCATGCATGGTACAATACAGTCATGCATGGTACAATACAGTCATTCATGGTACAATACAGACATACACGGTACAATACAGACATATTTGGTACAATACAGTCATACATGGTACAATACAGTCATACACGGTACAATACAGTCATACATGGTACAATACAGTCATACATGGTACAATACAGTCATACATGGTACAATACAGTCATACATGGTACAATACAGTCATACACGGTACAATACAGTCATACATGGTACAATACAGTCATACATGGTACAATACAGTCATACATGGTACAATACAGTCATACATGGTACAATACAGTCATGCATGGTACAATACAGTCATACATGGTACAATACAGTCATACATGGTACAATACAGTCATACATGGTACAATACAGACATACATGGTACAATACAGTCATGCATGGTACAGTACAGACATACACGGTACAATACAGACATACACGGTACAATACAGACATATTTGGTACAATACAGTCATGCATGGTACAATACAGACATACACGGTACAATACAGACATACACGGTACAATACAGACATACACGGTACAATACAGACATATTTGGTACAATACAGTCATGCATGGTACAATACAGACATACACGGTACAATACAGACATACACGGTACAATACAGTCATACATGGTACAATACAGACATACAGTCATACATGGTACAATACAGTCATGCATGGTACAATACAGACATACACGGTACAATACAGACATATTTGGTACAATACAGTCATACCGGGTATAATACAGTCATACATGGTACAATACAGACATACACGGTACAATACAGTCATACATGGTACACTACAGTCATGCAAGGTACAAAACAGTCATGCATGGTACAATACAGACATACATGGTACAATACAGACATACAGTCATACAGGGTATAATACAGAAATACAGTCATACACGGTACAATACAGACATACAGTCATACACGGTACAATACAGTCATACATGGTACAATACAGAAATACAGTCATACAGGGTATAATACAGAAATACAGTCATACAGGGTATAATACAGAAATACAGTCATACAGGGTATAATACAGAAATACAGTCATACAGGGTATAATACAGAAATACAGTCATACAGGGTATAATACAGAAATACAGTCATACAGGGTATAATACAGACATACAGCCATACACGGTACAATATTGACCCCAGATAGTGTAGTGCTGCAAAACATAAAAGATGACAACAGTACATTTTTAAATCATACTGTTATATTTTATTTGAACTGGTAACAAATCGATTTTCAAATGTAATATTATTCTAACATTCACAAAAGTACCTTTCAATCGTATGTAAAATTCATTCCGCTCACTCGCGTGCTCTACTTTCATTTTTGAACCATCAAAATTCGTGGTCGAAGTCATTATGTGTTTGTGCAGCAATCCAGTAGATGTTATCGACAAATTTCCTCCAGAGCTTTTTGTCAATGAAGTGTAAAACAACTTGAAAAATATTTTATTCATGGATGAGACTAATTTTAAACTTATTCTCAATTAACACTTGCTAAATCACCGAAAAGCTCTGGTACTCAAATTCATTTATAAGGTCATTATCTATGTCGGTGCATCATAAGAACAGCTTGTCGTTAAGATTACAAATCAAAGCGCTGTATGTGTGGAGCTCGCCGTCGATCGAAACTTCAAGCAGGGGGGTATCAAAAAAGATTAATGGACGTCGAAATGTCACAAACAACCAAACAGTCACACATATTAATACTCGAACGTTAAGTACGAGACAATTTGTCTCGTACAGGACACGACCTGGAAAACGGGAAAAGTCCTTGATTTTTTCATGTCATTTTCCAGGCCTGGAAAAATGCTTTAATTTAAAAGAAAGTGCAAAAAACGGGCAAAAGTCTGTAATTTTGTATTTTCTGGTCACTCACAATATTATTGTGTGCTTTAAAAAAACTGAAGATAAAAAATAGCGGCTTTGCAAGCCTTGGATACTCGCGTCGGAGGGAGTGTAAGGAACAACAACTCTGTCGCCCGAGTTATATTTAGTGGTGTGTAACCTACATAGTATTACGGTTGTCGTTCCTTGGAAAGCGTCTGACGATTGTGATGAAAGAAAAATGTGAATGCAATTTGAAAACATGCTGTCTTGTGAATTATCATCATGTATATGTTTTAAACTTGATGTTTAAGACTTCATGGGGATAAATGTTTGAGACTAGTGTGAACAGAAACCCAATATATCATAAGTTCTCTGCTGTGAAGAAGTTCAAATTTGATGTGGTGAAGATTTCATAAAAAATATTAAAATTGAATTTTTAAAGTGATTCTGAGTAACTAAATAAGGTCTTTGTGAATAAGTGACTTGAGGTTTACAGTTTAACATTTCCTTGCATATATGTTCATAACTTGAAGTTTAATACTTAAATGTTCTTGGAATAAGTTAATTTGAAAGACATGCTGAATGAATAACATAGCTATTTTGGTCATTGAATTTTGTGAAAATACCCTTGAAAAGTCCTTTAATTTTTGTTTCTGGAAAAAGAGTGGGAACATTGACTCGGGGAGTTAGAAGTTCAGCACATGCCAGTTTACCATAATAAAACGCTGACAATTGTTAAAATATACATGACAAGCATGATACTGAGTCCATATTTAAGATTATCTAATCCTTTATATGTGGATCAATTACAGGAGGATCGAGATGTGGTTATGAGTCATATTGATGCAGTGCGAGATGAACTTCGAGCAAAACTAGAATATAATGAAAGAGTTGATAATACGCTGGATAAAATTGAACAAAAAATGAATAAAGCAAAGCTAAGAGTATTCGGATTGAAACGTAGTGCTGACGAATCAAATCAAACATTAAAAACTCAAGTAATGGATGAAGTCCTGAAAGTTGCTAGACCTGATATTGAGTGGAGTGAAACGAGCCTTCTAAATGTTTACAGGCTTGGTAACCCTGGAGTTGTGTTTGTCGAGTTTGCTGATTATAGCACAAAACATATTTTATTCGCAGAAAGACCAAAGCTTCGTGAAAACAAAATAAGAATCTCTGAAGTGCTTACTACACGACAAATGGCAGGTCTAAACGATTTAAAGCAAAAAGGTAAAACAGGATATTATAAGAAGGGTGAGCTACAGGAATTCAAGAACACTAATCAACATCAGACAAGCACCTCAGATAGTATGACAATGGAAACTGCAGCTCCTGATAGCCAGACTTCACAATAGGGGGATGGCCAAGGCCCCGAACAATGTAACATTAAAGTTGGTTTTTGGAACATTGAAGGTTTTCTGTCGAAATGCAAATTTGATGACTTTAAACATTATGTACTTTCTTTTGATATATTTGCACTTTGTGAAACGTGGGAACTCTCTAATGATGTAACTAAATTCCTAAGTGGTTGTCATGAATGTATATTTTTACCTGCAAGTAAGAAAGCTAAATATGGTAGACCCATGGGTGGAATGTCAGTTTATATCAGAAAAGAACTACTTTGCTTTATTGAACACATTAATTATGATATTGAAATTGGAATTATTCTCAAAGTGAAGAAAGTTTGTTTAAATTTGTCAAAAGATACCTTATTACTGTTTATCTATTTACCTCCTATTGGATCACCATTTTTTAATGATAAGGTAAATAACGGTATTTGTTTCCTGGATGAAAAGGTAAATGCTTTGTCAATTGAAAACCCTGGTTGTAATATTATGTTAATGGGCGATTTAAATGCTAGATGTGGGACACTTAGTGAATGTTTAGACGCCCCTGTCAATATACCTGTGTTAGAAGCTTTTCATGAATTTTATGAAAATCCGGTTGATGAAATTAGATCATCATGTGATACGATAATAAATTCGGCGGGCAAACGTTTGATTCAGTTTTGTCAAGAAAATTCTTTATATATATTAAACGGTCGTACTGGTAACGACAAGGGCATTGGTAATTTTACATATGTAACTACAAATGGGAGTAGTGTCATTGATTATTGTATTTGTTCTAGTGAATTAGTACACTGTATTAATGATTTTTATGTTGCCGATAGATGTGAATCCAAACACTTTCCAATATGTATTGATATAAAACGCACAAATATTAAAACCATACCAACACCTGGTCACAGTGAAAATGATTTTAAAAATGTAAAATATCATTTACCAAAATCTAGAAAAGATGAATATAAAATGCATATTTCATCAGTATTCTCCACGGAGGTAAATAACGAAGTATGTTCGCTTATAAATAATATGCAAAACAATGTAAATACTGTTATAAATATGTTGTGTCTTAAATTAAGAGACTTGGGAAGTCAATTTGAAAAGCAGGGTCCAAAGTTTTTCAATAAAAATCCAAGATGGTTTGATAAAGAATGTAAACATAAAAAGAAAGAAAAGTATAGTTTACTAAGGAAGTTCAGAAAAGCCAGAAATAATGAATCATTAACGGCATATATAAATAGTAAGAAACAATTCCAGAATATGTGTGATAAAAAGTCAAAATCATATTACAAACGTGAGTTAGAACACATGACAAATAATGTAAATGATGCTAAGTCATTTTGGTCTAAATTGAAAACACTTACAAATCGTTCAAATAAAATAGAAAATGATATATCAACGGAAAACTGGGTAAAACACTTTAGTGCATTATTGAATGAACGCCATACTGATGGTCAAAATGATGTTGAAATAGAAATAAATACAGATGAACAACTAGATGAGATTGAAGAATATATATTCAATACTGACATATCTATTGATGAAGTTAGAATTGCAATTAAGCATCTTAAAGTAGGGAAATCTGCTGGTCCCGATAATCTAATACCAGAATTCTTTATTTATGGTATTGATCATATTGATTACATACTTGTTAAACTTTTTAATAGATTATTTGTCTCCGGTGAATATCCAGACAGCTGGTCTGAATCAATAATTGTTCCTTTGCATAAGAAAGGTGATGTAAATAATGTAGATAATTACAGAGGTATATCCTTACAAAACATACTTTGTAAAATATACAGTTGCATTTTGGTTACTCGTCTTAACTTTTTCTGTAATGTATTTAATAAAATATCAGAACACCAGACAGGCTTCAAAGCTGGTTATAATACTATAGACAATGCTTTTGTTTTACAATCTATTGTTGAACGCTGTTTACAAAGAAAACGAGGAAAATTGTATGTAGCTTTTGTCGATTTTCACAAATGTTTTGATAGCATAAATAGAAACCAATTGTGGCATATTTTAGCACAAAATGGAGTAAAGGGTCATTTGTATAATGCATTACACAGTATGTATAACTCTGTAAAATCTTGTATTAGAGGTAAAAATGGTTTGAGTGAATATATAGACAGCTCTATTGGATTAAAGCAAGGTTGCTTAGCAAGTCCGATATTATTTTCATTCTTTATTAATGAACTAGTTAGCTTTCTACAAAATAATAATGTCAGAGGTATACAACTTCAGCCAGCTACTGTTGAACTTTTTATTTTAATGTTTGCCGATGACCTAGCCTTACTAGCCGATACAGTATTTGGTTTACAGAGACAACTTAACTTGCTCTCTCAGTTCTGCGATGAACATGATTTAAAAGTTAATAAACGTAAAACTAAAATTGTTGTATTTAAGAGAGGTGGTAGACTTTCTCAGGTAGAGAAATGGAAATATAAGGGTTCTGATTTGGAAGTTGTATCTAAATTTTGCTATGTTGGGTTAACATTAACAAGACAGTTATCATTAAATGGTATGGTTCATGAGTTATGTATTAAAGGCAAGAGAGTGTTAATATCTCTGCTAAGTTCTTTATATAATTGCGGTCAATTAACAAGATCTGTATTTTTCAAACTGGTTGATACCAAAATATGCCCTCAGTTATTGTATGGATGTGAAGTGTGGGGTATTGATAAATACCCAGAATTAGAGCGTGTGCAAGTGTATGCATGTAAACGTTTTATGTGTGCAAGTAATTATACATCAAATGTTGCTGTACTTGGTGACTGTGAAAGATTTCCTCTTCACATTGAATCATGTAAACGTAGTATAAAATATTGGCTTAAGATTCTTAAAATGCAAGATACAAGATTTGTTAAACTGTGTTATAATATGATGTACCTTGATGATATGAATGGGAAAAATAATTGGGTTTCAAAACTTCGTCATTGTTTATTTTCAGCTGGATTTGGCTACGTTTGGGAGAACCAATTTGTAAACTCTGAAACTGTATTTATCAAAAATTTTGTTACACGATTGAAAGACATGTATCTGCAAGAGTGGAATAACCAATTAGTAAATAGTTCAAAATTATCCGTTTATAGACTTTGTAAAGAAAATTTTATGTATGAGAGTTATTTAGATATTTTAGATATTAGGAAGTTTAGATATATATATGTATCATTTAGAACAAGTTCACACAATCTTGAAATAGAAAGGGGTAGATATTCAAATATGGATAGGGAATTAAGACTCTGCAAATTGTGCTCCGTAAATTGCATTGAAGACGAGTATCATTTTCTTTTAATGTGTGACTTTTACCATGATCTTCGTAGAAAATATATACCAGAACACTTCTATGAAAACACAAATATACAAAAATTTAAATCACTAATGACTAGTAAATCTCCAGAAACTGTTAAAGATCTCGCAACATATTTATACCATGCTTTTAAAAAACGTAAACAATATTTGATTGAACTAGAATGATATGTGTATTTTTAAAATTAAGTTTCGTTTCTTTATGTAAGTTTGATTTCATGCATGTGTGTTACTTTCATGATTATTGTTTTTTAATACATGTATGTTTGTTATCCCATGAATGTTTGTTGTTTCCATGTATGTCTTCTGATACTATGTATAGTCATTGATTGCGATTCCATGAATGTTTGTTGATTACAGGTTTCTCTTTGGTATTAATCTCTGGTTATGATAAAATGTATATTGATACTTGTATATATATTGTTATGGGCCGGAGGCCTAAAAAGCAAATAAAGTTTGTCATTGTCATTGTCATTGTCATTATAGCACATTGGTTTATACTTGTGTATAATTTTCATTCAGATACAATGAAAGTCATGCGCTGTTGTTAGCCTCTACAATGATTTCATTCATGACAAGCTCGCCGTATCTTGCGCAGTGGATGCTATGATGGAATTGACAGGTGGAATCGATCAATCAGATCACAGAACTGATAAGCCAGGTTGTTATCTGCCATTTTGTCCGTCAAACTTTTGTCAGACAAACGGTTGACCGAAACTAGACTTTGTTCCTTGTTATAAGAAAAATGGTGAAAAGATGTTGTTATGGAACATGTAAGTGGGATACAAGGTATCCAGAACGATTATTAGACATCGTAAAATTCGCGAATTTCACTTAAGATTCGTGTTACCACTTACATCTAGAAGCCAAAAATGTATTTATAAATAAGTGGTAACACGAATCTTAAGTGAAATTCGCGAATTTGTGTTACTAAGTAACATAATAAGTGGACAACTAGATAAGATTCGTGTTACCACTTAAATCTAGTGTAATACATCATAAAAATGTAAGAGGTGGCAGTTCTGGGCACTTTCAGGCCTGTTTCTAGTTGTATGATATTTATCTTACGGAAAATTTATCACGAATATTAACTAGATAGCTAGATAATTATCGTAATAATTAAGTGGTTAACACGAATTAATTCGCGAACGCTATCATGCTAACTGGTGGCATTAATATGCCACCATAGACCTGTGATCAGTGGCAGTAATATGCCACCATAGACCTGTGATCATAAAGAAATAGCTCTTCAAATTAATGAAAAAAAAAAATTATTCCGACTTGTCAATTAATACATGTACTTGCATTTGCTGTTTATTTAGTTGTTAAAATCTCAGTAAGGGTTGTAAGTACATTTATGCATTATTCCCATATTCAAGTATACCCTAAAACGTAATTATTCATGTACTCATACTACATCCAATCAAATCAAAGAAGATTTAATATTGATACAAAAAAGTGGTTATTTCTCATCTTGTTGACCAATTATTTTTAACCCAGTTTCTCATGTTTTTGTTTACACTCACTGCATGTATGCTGACACTCACTATATGCTGACAATCACTGTATGCTGACACTCACTGTATGCTGACAGTCACTGTATGCTGACACTCACTATATGTTTACACTCACTATATGCTGACACTCACTGTATGCTGACACTCACTGTATGCTGACACTCACTATATGTTTACACTCACTATATGCTGACACTCACTGTATGCTGACACTCACTGTATGCTGACACTCACTGTATGCTGACACTCACTGTATGCTGACACTCACTGTATGCTGACACTCACTGTATGCTGACACTCACTGTATGCTTACACTCACTGTATGCTGACACTCACTGTATGCTGACACTCACTACAGATGCTGACACTCACTGTATGCTGACGAGGGGCATAGCAACAATTGTTGCACCTTAAATGGATAAAAATGAACTGTAATCTTTAAATCTTTTTCTTTCTATGAAGATGAAATTTTTTTAAATTCATAATTGGAGAATATCTTTATGATGAAAATAAAAGATAGCATGTATCTACAAATTTCTCTGCTGAAATAACTTGAGATAATCAGGAATAGATGCTTTATAGGTTGATAACATAGTTCATTTAAAACACTCAACTATTTTTTAACTTATAATTCATAAATATTGGGTAGGGGAGCCAGTGTTACATGGACACATTTTTAGTTCTTGATTTAAACAATAGAATTGGCCTAATTGCTGTATTATAATCCTTAGCTTAGTACATTGTACATTGCTGTATTATAATCCTTAGCTTAGTACATTGTACATTGCTGTATTATAATCCTTAGCTTAGTACATTGTACATTGCTGTATTATAATCCTTAGCTTAGTACATTGTACATTGCTGTATTATAATCCTTAGCTTAGTACATTGTACATTGCTGTATTATAATCCTTAGCTTAGTACATTGTACATTGCTGTATTATAATCCTTAGCTTAGTACATTGTACATTGCTGTATTATAATCCTTAGCTTAGTACATTGTACATTGCTGTATTATAATCCTTAGCTTAGTACATTGTACATTGCTGTATTATAATCCTTAGCTTAGTACATTGTACATTGCTGTATTATAATCCTTAGCTTAGTACATTGTACATTGCTGTATTATAATCCTTAGCTTAGTACATTGTACATTGCTGTATTATAATCCTTAGCTTAGTACATTGTACATTGCTGTATTATAATCCTTAGCTTAGTACATTGTACATTGCTGTATTAT
Source organism: Mactromeris polynyma (assembly GCA_032209605.1). Taxonomy (NCBI): domain Eukaryota; kingdom Metazoa; phylum Mollusca; class Bivalvia; order Venerida; family Mactridae; genus Mactromeris; species Mactromeris polynyma. The sequence goes on from JASFXZ010000068.1 coordinate 66,869, forward strand.
AATCCTTAGCTTAGTACATTGTACATTGCTGTATTATAATCCTTAGCTTAGTACATTGTACTGTGTTTTTATTTTTGATTAAATGTACAAACTAAGGAACTATAATGATATAAACTCTTGTAATATTCTGTTTTTACAAGTATCTGTTCTTTTCATGTATGTCAGTTCTAAAGGTAATTGATTTAATTTGTACCTCATTTTTGACTGGTTAAAAGATAAAAGAGAAATTCACAAGAAAATCTTTTGAAGACCCAGATGATTATAACAGAATGAGATCCGAGAATCTCACATTGTAAGTGCATGGAATGAAGTAATGTAATTACTGCTGCTGTGTGAAGCCATTATTCTTTGTAAAAACAGCCATGTTGGCAGTAAATGTTGTATTTCAGGAAGGCAGTCAGTGTAAGATTAGTTCTGAATATAAAGTTTATCAAATATGTATTGAATATGCATCATTCAACTGGTTGTCATCATGTCAACATTGCTTATCTACGCAGCCTAGGTTTTCCATTTTCAATTTTGTAAGAAACTGAGAAATGTGAAAATTGACCATGATAAATAGAGTACATGTACTATATGCATGTATTTGTGAAATGTTCATTTTCTGTTTTCTTTTTATTTAGTGACACTGCTGAAGAAAGATTATTAGAAATTGTTCTGTGTGACTGTTTACCATCTTTGAATAATGTACTGTCCTGAGGACAAGGGCAGTTTGATCTACAGATTCACATTGAAGTGCAGCAAGGAGTGTCCTGGAGTGACTTATGTAATCAAAGTGCTGAAAGCACTTCAGTTGTTCGGTATTTTATTTTTCCTGTGAAAAAGTGATACATTTGCGAGTTTATCTCAGAATGTTTTCTGCAAATTGCTGTTCTGTCTGATTGACCAGACTTTATACATTTTTCACATAAATTTCTGCAAATTGTTTTTTTTTCAGTCTGGTTGACCAGATTTAATATATTTTTCACATAAATTTATATCATAAATTTAGGAATGTAATGATTTATTTGAGAAACCGAACTTATATAAAGGATAAATTTAGGAATGTAATGATTTATTTGAGAAACCGAACTTATATAAAGGATAAATTTAGGAATGTAATGATTTATTTGAGAAACCAAACTTATATAAAGGTCTTACCAATGTTTGTGAAATAAGCATTGTATAAAGTAAAAGTATTTTTATTATCATGGGTAAAAATATAGTAGAATAGCTGAAGGTGTCGCTTCTCGAATGACTGTAGTATTTTGTTGCAACATTTTTAAAGCAAAGCGCTGTTTTCTCTTCTTCTTGATGAAACATGCAAGCAGTATTATAGTGAAATAAAATGTAGTTGTGAAATTTTGCCATACTGTATTTTGTAGTGATTGGAATTTCAATAATCGTGAGCCGAACACATTTTCACAGGATTTATACCTTAATATGAATTATTTTGTCAGTTCAGCTCTTAGATCCCACTTTTTATCAAATGTGTTGTCACCTTTAAGGTCATGGTATTTATCAGTTCATTTCAAGGAACAATACAATTTTTCTCTTAATTTTTCTCTTTATGACAATGATGATGATAATACAAAATGTAATTTTTTGGAATGTCTTAGATCATAAAACTTTCCAGTATTTTGGTATGCTGTTGACTAATGTTTTATAGATAAAATGTACTCTGGTTGTAGTTTGTTCCCTTCAATATTATTGTTGCCAGCTTAAATTGTATTTGATGATCATTTGGGTGTGAACCTGAAGTCAATGAAAATTATGACAGCATTTAGGGCAGATTTTATTTTGTGAATGATGCGTTATAGCTAATTTCAGTGATATTTTCATGTAAGGCATTGGTTTAGGCATATATTGATGTACTTTATTGAATGATATAATGAAATTAAAGGATGCAGGTACAAAAATACAGATAGTCGTCTTTATTCACGTATTTGCAATTTAGTGGTATTGGGAGCGCATCAACACAATTGATGATAAATTTGTCTACATGATAAAATCTCATAATAATTTGTATTTAAAGTCAGTATAGGATATAGAATCAAATGCAAATGTGATTATCATTCAGAGGATTCTAAACATTGGCCATTATGGATATAATACATTAATGGCTGGCAAGTGTATTCTGTATTGCATTATTACATACATCTTCAAGTGTTTTACATGGCTTCAGGCTCAAAGTGTAAATTTCACACTTTGCCAGGAAAAAAAGTCTCTTTAGTGAAGTTTTGAACCATCAATCGTGATTTTTGTTGGAATCGACCAAAAATCTTGAGGACGTCAAAAACAACATGGGCTAATTTAAGAGTTTTCATGATTTTGTTTGGCATTGTGGAGTCTTATGAAGTATTTCAATTAACTGAAAAGTGTTATCACTTGTGTACATTTCTACCTACGTCTTGTCCAGTAATTTGTAATTCCAAATGTTTATGCTTATTTGTTTTTGCAGTTAATCATGTCAATTTGTGTCAACTTGTAAAAATAACCTCTGGAATAAATTATAGCAATTGTTATTTGTCAGTCCAAATTTTCAGCAAATATAGGATCATAGTCGCCAGTGGTCATCAATAACAGTTGCTGCTTTTATAATACACAAATATATTAGGCAATTTTGGCAATTGTATTACTATTATAAACACTAATACACTATATTCTGGCAATTTCCATAATCTTCATAAGACATCAACTGCCATTCCCCTGTTGCTATTAACAACCCAGTAAATATCCACGTAAAAAGTTGATTTGAAATGTACATAAATCAATTCCAATCGGTCATTACCAGTATTATTGTGTGGACTTAAACATAAAGGGGCCCTGAAGCTGTTTAAGTCATGACCATAGCTCATCTTTATTGAAAAAATATCAGATGCGGAAAAACATTGTTAGTTTTTAACATCATATACAGATTAGGCTGTATAAATCCATTAATTAAGTAGCAATATATGTATTAGGCCGCATTCAGAACAGTCAATGTTTGCAGTATCCCAACCATACTTTGAGAAGTTGGGTAGGTAGGTAACCATTTACATTGTTTTGTATTTTCTTGAGATCCAGCATCTTATGTAAGGAATTAAAATGTACATGTATTTCTCTTGATCAAGATTTTCCTCTTGCGGTAAATTCAATTGACAGGTTGGTAGGGAGAAGGCAAATACACATTAATTTTGGCCTAATGTGAAATCTTCATGATGTCAAACCAATACATGATATGTGGTAAGTTTAATATACATTATAACAGTACTAACACAATGTGAAACAAGAAATATCTTGAAAAAAGATGGTCGGCGCAATATGAAGGTTAAGATTTGTTGTGCAAAAAAAAATGCCGAGATGTTACAATTGCTGGTCACTCCAGATCCAAAATGAATTTTGGTAAATTCACTGAAATTCAGTGGATTTCAATGAGGTAACGTACCCTTTATAGAAAGGTTAACCAATCCGCGTCAAGGTTACAAATGTTGTTCGGTTGAAGAGAATATGCCTTCGTGGTTAACGTAAGATTTTATTGGTTTATACAACACCGATATGCAAATAGCAAACCCATGTTAGTACGGCTGCGCCGAAAAAAATGCCCAAATGAGTTTATTTCTATCTCCACAAGGTGTGAATGGTTCAACAATATTCTCTACATTCACATCAATCAAAATACTCCAGTTGTTCTGATAATTTTGACATCATAAGAAATGTTCCAATAGATCTCATCGCATTAATGTCACAAGAATGTTTAAAAAGGTCTCTAGGTTGTCAGTTGTATAATGCTCCAACAGTTCATGTCAAATTTTGGCAGATTTTAGTAACGTTCGAGTCAGTTTGTCTTATCTTATGTTTGCTGTACAAGACTTGAAGTTTCTGAGACATCGGCTGAATGAGACTACTACACATTATCCCAAACACACACATATATCTATCCCAAATATTCAACCAGAATTTACAGATTCACTTCACTACTACTTAGAGAAGCTCAGGGTTCTCCAACACGTAAGCTCAATCTATCATCAATTCGTCTATTGTTCAGTGTCCTGAAATTATAATAATCATTTATTATTTGTATAGAAATGTCACTAAATAAGTAACAGCTCATCCAGTAAAATGCATTATCAAGATTAGAGATAGACAAACATAAGACTAGGCCCATATACAACTCATAATAATGTCATCAGACAAGTGTTTCATCAGCTACAATGTTGAGATTTCAGTTTTACTAAAGATTGTAACATCTCGATAAATTATACAATGAAAATAGACATTAAACATACTCTTTAACACTGAAAGTTGAAGTTTGATAATGTATGTCATGTCGAAGAGATATATACGTTTTGTTATTGAAAAATAATTGTCACAAAGCCACTCTTAAATTACATTGCGATTATTTAAAATGCAATGGCAACTAATTTGAAATTTGAACTTTCATTAGTTGTCTTATTTCGATTATGAAATGTTTATTATTACTAATTTCAATAACATTGAGTTTTACCTCAGATCTGTTGACAACACACATTATTTACTTTTTTACTTCTCATTTCAGGATTTACTATTTGCAAAAGTTATCTTGACCAGTCTTTTCGTTTTCATTCAATCTAAAGGATGATATATCATGCATCTGTGTGAAAAGTAACTGGTAACCCAACAAAGGTTTTCTCCCTTTCTCTAAAGTCTACTCCATCTAAACATATTCGCCATGTTCTTCGCCATCATTGTCAGCACACTCTTTGCCATCTGCCTAACACCAGCCTGCGAGTTAAAGAACAAGTTTACGAATTAGCATAAGATACCAAATAGTTAGCGTATTTAAAGAATGAACTATACTCAACTTTTCTAAAGTCCACTCCATCTCGACATCTTCGCCGTCCTCGACAGCACACTCTTCGCCATCACGCCAACACCAGCCTGCATGAAGAAAAAATAACGAGGGAATTAGCATAAGATAACAAATATTGAGCGTATTTAAAGAATGAATTGTACTTAACTTTTCTCGAATGTCCACTCCACCTCGAAAGCTTCGCCATCATCGTCAATACACTCTTCGCCATCACGCCAACAACAGCCTGCATGAAGAAAAAAGAACGAGCGAATTAGCATGATATAACACATATTTAGCGTATTTAAAGAATCAATTATACTTAACTTTTCTCGAAAGTCCACTCCATGTCGACAACTTCGCCACCATCATCAGCACACTCTTCGTGATCAGGCCAACACCAGCCTGCGAGAAAAAAAGAACGAGCGAATTAGCATAAGATAACACATATTTTGCATATTTAAAGAATGAATTGTACTCACTTTTTCTCGAATGTCCACTCCACCTCGACATCATCGTCAGCACACTCTTCGCCATCACGCCAACACCAGCCTGCATAAAGAAAAAAGAATGATTCAATTAGCATAATATAACAAATATTTAGCGTATTAAAAGAATGAATTGTACTCACTTTTCTCGAATATCCACTCCATCTCGACATCTTCGCCATCATCATCAGCACACTTTTCGTCATCATGCCAACACCAGCCTGCGAGAAAAAAAGAATGAACAAATTAGCATAAGATAACAAATATTTAGCATAATTAAGAATGAATTCTACTTACTTTTCTCGAATGTCCACTCCACCTCGAAAGCTTCGCCATCACTGTCAGTACACTCTTCGCCATCATGCCAACACCAGCCTGCATAAAGAAAAATGAATGATTGAATTAGCATAAGATAACAAATATTTAGTGTATTTAAAGAATGAATTCTACTTAACTGTTCTCGAATGTCCACTCCACCTCGAAAGCTTCGCCATTATCGTCTGTACACTCTTCGCCATCATGCCAACACCAGCCTGCATGAAGAAAAAAGAATAATTGAATTAGCATAAGATAACAAATATTTAGCGTATTTAAAGAATGAATTGTACTTAACTTTTCTCGAATGTCCACTCCACCTCAAAAGCTTCGCCATCATTGTCAGTACACTCGTCGCCATAACGCCAACACCAGCCTGCATGAAGAAAAAAGAACTAGCAAATTAGCATGATATAACACATATTTAGCATATTTAAAGAATGAATTCTACTTAACTTTTCTCGAATGTCCACTCCACCTCGAAAGCTTCGCCATCATTGTCAGTACACTCTTCGCCACCACGCCAACACCAGCCTGCATAAAGAAAAAAGAAAGATTCAATTAGCATAATATAACAAATATTTAGCGTATTAAAAGAATGAATTGTACTCACTTTTCTCGAATATCCACTACATCTCGACATCTTCGCCATCATCATCAGCACACTCTTCGTCATCATGCCAACACCAGCCTGCGAGAAAAAAAGAATGAACAAATTAGCATAAGATAACAAATATTTTGCATATTTAAAGAATGAATTGTACTCACTTTTTCTCGAATATCCACTCCACCTCGACATCATCGTCAGCACAATCTTCGCCATCACGCCAACACCAGCCTACATGAAGAAAAAAGAACGAGTGAATTAGTATAAGATAACTCATATTGAGCGTATCTAAAGAATGAATTGTACTTAACTTGTCTCCAATATCCACTCCACCCCGACATCTTCGCCATCATCGTCAGCACACTCTTCGCCATCACGCCAACACCAGCCTGCATGAAGAAAAAAAAACGAGCGAATTAGCATGATATAACACATATTTAGCGTATTTAAAGAATCAATTACACTTAACTTTTCTCGAAAGTCCACGCCGTATCGACATCTTCGCCATCATCGTCAGCACACACTTTGCAATCACGCCAACAACAGACTGCGAGAACATAAAAGAACAAACAAATTAGCATGATATAAAACATATTTAGCGTATTAAAAGAATGAATTGTACTCACTGTTTCTCGAATGTCCACTCCATCTCGACATCTTCGCCATCATCATCAGCACACTCTTCGTCATCACGCCAACACCAGCCTGCGAGAAAAAAGAACGAACAAATTAGCATCAGATAACACATATTTTGCATATTTTTAAGAATGAATTGTACTCACTTTTTCTCGAATATCCACTCCACCTCGACATCATCGTCAGCACAATCTTCGCCATCACGCCAACACCAGCCTGCATGAAGAAAAAAGAACGAGTGAATTACTTATAAGATAACACATATTTAGCGTATCTAAAGAATGAATTGTACTTAACTTGTCTCCAATGTCCACTCCACCTCGACATCTTCGCCATCATCGTCAGCACACTCTTCGCCATCACGCCAACACCAGTCTGCATGAAGAAAAAAAAACGAGGGAATTAGTATGATATAACACATATTTAGCGTATTTAAAGAATGAATTATACTTAACTTTTCTCGAAAGTCCACTCCATATCGACATCTTCGCCATCATCGTCAGCACACTCTTCTTAGCCACGCCATCACCAGCCTGCAGGGGAAAACAGAACGAGCGAATTAGAATAAGATAACACATATTCAGCATATTTAAAGAATCAATTGTACTCAACTTTTCTCATGTCCATTCCATCTCAACATCTTCTCCATCATCGTCACCACACTCTTCACCATCATCACCAACACCAGCCTGCGAGAAGAAAAAAGAACGAACGAATTAGCATAAGATAACACATATTTTGAGAATTAAAAGAATGAATTGTACTCACATTTTCTCGAATGTCCACTCCACCTGCACATTTTCGCCATCATCGTCAGCACACTCTTCGCCATCACGCCAACACCAGCCTGCGCGAAGAAGAAAAAACGAGCGAATTAGCATGATATAACACATATTTAGCTATTAAAAGAAATCATTATACTTAACTTTTCTCAGGTCCACTCCATCTCAACATCTTCTACATCATCGTCACCACACTCTTCACCATCATCACCAACACCAGCCTGCGAGAACAAAAAAGAACACATATTTTGCGTATTAAAAAAATGAATTGTACTCACTTTTTCTCGAATGTCCACTCCACCACCACATCTTCAACATCATCGTCAGCACACTCTTCGCCATCCCGCCACCAACAGCCTGCGAGAACATAAAAGAACGAACAAATTAGCATGATATAACACATATTTTGCAAATTTAAAGAATGAATTGTACTCACTTTTTCTCGAATGTCCACTCCACCTCGACATCATCGACAGCACACTCTTCGCCATCACGCCAACACCAGCCTGCAAGAAGAAAAAAGAACGAGCGAATTAGCATGATATAACACATATTTAGCGTATTTAAAGAATGAATTGTACTTAACTTTTCTAGAAAGTCCACTACATGTCGACACCTTCGCCATCATCGTCAGCACATTCTTTGCCATCACACCAACAACAGCCTGCGAGAACATAAAATAATGAACAAATTAGCATGATAAAACACATATTTAGCGTATTCAAAGTATGAATTGTACTCAACTTTTTTCGAAAGTCCACTCCATCTCGACATCTTTGCCATCATCAGCAGCACACACTTCGTCATCACGCCAACACCAGCCTGCATGAAGAAAAAAGAACGAACGAATTAGCATAAGATAACACATATTTTGCGTATTTAAAGAATGAATTGTACTCACTTTTTCTCGAATGTCCACTCCACCTCGACATCTTCACCATCATCCTCAGCACACTCTTCGCCATCACGCCAACACCAGCCTGCGAGAAAAAAAGAACGAACGAATTAGCATAAGATAACACATATTTAGCGTATTTAAAGAATGAATTGTACTTAACTTTTCTCGAATGTCCACTCCATGTTGACATCTTCGCCATCATCGTCAGCACACTCTTTGCCATTACGCCAACAACAGCCTGTGACAACATAAAAGAACAAACAAATTAGCATGATATAACACATACTTTGCATATTTAAGAATGAATTGTACTCATTTTTTCTCGAATGTCCACTCCACCTCGACATCATCGTCAGCACACTCTTCGCTATCACGCCAACACCAGCCTGCGAGAAAAAAAGAACGAACGAATTAGCATAAGATAACACATATTTAGCGTATTTAAAGAATGAATTGTACTTAACTTTTCTCGAATGTCCACTCCATGTTGACATCTTCGCCATCATCGTCAGCACACTCTTTGCCATTACGCCAACAACAGCCTGTGACAACATAAAAGAACAAACAAATTAGCATGATATAACACATATTTAGCGTATTTAAAGAATGAATTGTACTTAACTTTTCTCGAATGTCCACTCCATGTTGACATCTTCGCCATCATCGTCAGCACACTCTTTGCCATTACGCCAACAACAGCCTGTGACAACATAAAAGAACAAACAAATTAGCATGATATAACACATATTTAGCGCATTTAAAGAATGAATTGTACTTACTTTCTCTCGAATGTCCACTCCACCTCCACATCTTCGCCATCATCGTCAGCACACTCTTCGCCATCATGCCAACACCAGCCTGCGAGAAAAAAAGAACGAACAAATTAGCATAAGATAACACATATTTTGCATATTTAAGAATGAATTGTACTCACTTTTTCTCGAATGTCCACTCCACCTCGACATCATCGTCAGCACACTCTTCGCTATCACGCCAACACCAGCCTGCGAGAAAAAAAGAACGAACGAATAAGCATAAGATAACACATATTTAGCGTATTTAAAGAATGAATTGTACTTAACTTTTCTCGAATGTCCACTCCATGTTGACATTTTCGCCACCATCGTCAGCACACTCTTTGCCATTACGCCAACAACAGCCTGTGACAACATAAAATAACAAACAAATTAGCATGATATAACACATATTTAGCGTATTTAAAGAATGAATTGTACTTAACTTTTCTCGAATTTCCACTCCATGTTGACATCTTCGCCATCATCGTCAGCACACTCTTTGCCATTACGTCAACAACAGCCTGTGACAACATAAAAGAACAAACAAATTAGCATGATATAACACATATTTAGCGTATTTAAAGAATGAATTGTACTTAACTTTTCTCGAATGTCCACTCCATGTTGACATCTTCGCCATCATCGTCAGAACACTCTTTGCAATTACGCCAACAACAGCCTGTGACAACATAAAAGAACAAACAAATTAGCATGATATAACACATATTTAGCGCATTTAAAGAATGAATTGTACTTACTTTCTCTCGAATGTCCACTCCACCTCCACATCTTCGCCATCATCATCAGCACACTCTTCGCCATCATGCCAACACCAGCCTGCGAGAAAAAAAGAACGAACAAATTAGCATAAGATAACACATATTTTGCATATTTAAGAATGAATTGTACTCACTTTTTCTCGAATGTCCACTCCACCTCGACTTCATCGTCAGCACACTCTTCGCTATCACGCCAACACCAGCCTGCGAGAAAAAAAGAACGAACGAATTAGCATAAGATAACACATATTTAGCGTATTTAAAGAATGAATTGTACTTAACTTTTCTCGAATTTCCACTCCATGTTGACATTTTCGCAACCATCGTCAGCACACTCTTTGCCATTACACCAACAACAGCCTGTGACAACATAAAAGAACAAACAAATTAGCATGATATAACACATATTTAGCGTATTTAAAGAATGAATTGTACTTAACTTTTCTCGAATGTCCACTCCATGTTGACATCTTCGCCATCATCGTCAGCACACTCTTTGCCATTACGCCAACAACAGCCTGTGACAACATAAAAGAACAAACAAATTAGCATGATATAACACATATTTAGCGCATTTAAAGAATGAATTGTACTTACTTTCTCTCGAATGTCCACTCCACCTCCACATCTTCGCCATCATCATCAGCACACTCTTCGCCATCATGCCAACACCAGCCTGCGAGAAAAAAAGAACGAACAAATTAGCATAAGATAACACATATTTTGCATATTTAAGAATGAATTGTACTCACTTTTTCTCGAATGTCCACTCCACCTCGACTTCATCGTCAGCACACTCTTCGCTATCACGCCAACACCAGCCTGCGAGAAAAAAAGAACGAACGAATTAGCATAAGATAACACATATTTAGCGTATTTAAAGAATGAATTGTACTTAACTTTTCTCGAATTTCCACTCCATGTTGACATTTTCGCCACCATCGTCAGCACACTCTTTGCCATTACACCAACAACAGCCTGTGACAACATAAAAGAACAAACAAATTAGCATGATATAACACATATTTAGCGTATTTAAAGAATAAATTGTACTTAACTTTTCTTGAATGTCCACTCCATGTTGACATCTTCGCCATCATCGTCAGCACATCACAACCGGCTCCTGTTTGTAGTACAACTAGGGTAGCCAAGAACGGTTCTAGAAAACGTCACAGATCAGAAAATTTGGAGGTAAGCTCCACTAAGAAGTTGAAAGAATCGGCAGAAACTAACCCTGTGGTCGCAGGTGCAAGACGTACATTATACGGACAAACGCCTATAAAATCAGACCGGGCAACGGTTGATTGTTTTGAGGCTATTCTGATAAAACTTGACTCGTTATCGCAGGAAATAAAATGTGTGAACAATAATCTGACAGATAGAATAAATCTCTTAGAGGCAGACCTTGAAAACAAGATATCTAATAAATTGATGGAGAAAATGGGGCAGTGTATTGATAAACGAATAAATACAGAACTGAAACGTGTGAATAAAGGTCTAGACGAGAGAATTGATACTCTCCGAGCGGACATACATGGTGAAATAGAGACAATGAGTGGGAAAATCAATTCCATTAGTGACGTTATACAAACTGAACAACATGTTGAAAAATCTCTGAATCTTGTTTTCAGAAAACTTCCCGAGAGTATTCACGAAAACCTGGAGGGAAAGGTGAACATGATTATCAAAGATCACATGAAAATAAACGATGTAACTGTTTCCGAAGTTAAACGTATTCCAAATGCAAACTCAGAATCACGAATTCCGGGTGTTGTCATTGCAACCTTTTTTAATAAAGACCAGCGCTCCAAAGTGCTTTGTGCAAAGAAAAACCTGAAGAACTCTGTGTACAACAATATATTCGTTCATGAGGATCAAACCCGGGAGGAGAGGTTAGCAGCCAGCAATTTACGGACAATGGTGAATGCAGTCAACAGGGGGGAAAAGCTCTCCATCAGAGGAAATCGCGTTTTCACAAGTAGTGGGCGACAGTTTGGTAATGGTGGTACACATAATAATGGTACAAATAGTGCAAATGGTAACAATGTCAATAACAATATTCCAGGGCAAGGTCAACACCAGCATCACAGTCAACGAGGATCTCAGCACCAAGGGTACAGTCAACGCAGAGGTAGTGGCCAATGTCGACTAGGTAACGGAAGGAGAAATCAACAAACAGGCTATAGAGGAGCACGACAATAGGTTCACATTGGGTTTTGGAATGTGAATGGATTCAGTACAAATATTGACAGTGATAATTTTATCCTAAGACAAGAATGTATAAACTGTCTTAACTTTGATATTTTAGGCATAAGTGAAACTCATTTAACAGGTCAGAATGTGGTTAATATAAAAGGTTTTTTATGGTTTGGAAATAATAGAAAACACATTCATGTAAATGCTAGATCAGGATCTGGGGGTGTTGGATTTCTTGTGAAAGAATACTTAAGTGATGTATATTTTATCAATGTATTAGATAATAAAGAAGAGGGCATTTTATGGCTAGAATTTGTTGATAAATGTACTGGTTTTAATTTTTATGCTTGTGTATGTTATCTGCCACCAAGCAATTCTTCACGATACGTTGACTGTTGTGAATTTTATGATACATTACTTAGTAATATATATGCACATCAGAATTCTGGGCCAATTTTTATAACTGGAGATTTTAACAGCAGAATTGGTGATAATGATGATCATATTGTAGGTATTGACGAGCTGCCATGTAGAAATGTGGTTGATTTTATTTCCAATAGTTCTGGTGATAAGCTCATTGAATTTTTAATTAACTGCAATATGTGTATTCTTAATGGCAGAAACTTTATTAAAAATGATTTTACATCTGTATCTGTTAAAGGTTGTGCAGTTGTTGACTACTGTATAGTACATCATGACAATCTCAATCATTTTAAGGAATTTACCGTAATAAGGAGCAGTGAAATTTTGAACAAGCTAAATCATAGTAATGGATTTATACCATCATCCGTGCCTGATCACTCAATTCTGTCTTGGAAGTTTGATACATTTTGTATGATGGACACATCCATTGGTGGGGCGGGTTGTGATTTTGCTCAGTCAAGTTCTAGTGCTCCTTCTTATGAGAAATTTGATTTTACATCAGTTCCGCAAGACTTCTTACAATCTAATTATGCTGTTAAGTTACTACATGACACTGTCTATAAGTTAGAACAAAGCTTAAGATTACAAGATGATATTGATTATGCATATTCTGATATTTGTTCTGTTATTAATAGTGAAATGTTTGATAAGTTGGACCATAAAAAAGTATATGTAAAGTCTGGGGTCAATAACAAGAAAAGACGGGCAAGTAAATCCTGGTGGAGTGAGCATTTATCTAACCTGTGGAACTCTCAGTGTCAGGCTGAACGTAATTGGTTAAAATGTAACAATGCATCTACAAAGAAATATTTAAAGACACTTTTTATTGCTGCTAGACATGCTTTTGATCGGGAAGTTCAAAAAAGTAAGAGAGCATACTGGGTTTCCTTTCAAGCAAATTTACTATCTAAATGTTAGAATAGCTCAGAAGAGTTTTGGAAATCTATTGGTAGGATAGGTATTGCTCAGAACAGAAAGAAAACTATACCCATGGAAGTTGTATGTGAGGATGGTTCCATATCTAATAACGTTAATACAGTTTTAAATAAGTGGAAACAAGAGTTCAGTAGTCTATTTGTTGATAGTAATTTAAATACAGTCAATCAAAACTTACATAATGTAGATGACAATGCTCTGGGATACAATTGTGATGCTCTCAATGCTAATATTACGGTGCTAGAAGTTAAGAAAGCAGTAATGAAAGCAAAATTAGGGAAAGCTTGTGGGGTTGATTCTATACCAGTTGATATCTTAAAAAGTGACAGTTGTGTTAGTTGTCTTCATATTCTCTATAATGTCTGTTTTGATACAGGTGTACTACCATCAGACTGGGGAAGGACAATTATAAGCCCAATTCCGAAGTCTAGTACTGCGGATCCACGTGACCCTTTATCGTATAGGGGAATTGCTCTCTCATGCTCAATGTATAAACTTTATTGTTCAATTTTAAATGATAGACTATCTTCATGGGCAGAAAATAATAATATAATTGTTGATGAACAAAATGGCTTCAGGAAAGAAAGAAGTACCATTGATCATTTGTCATCTATCACAAATATTGTTGAAACTAGGAAAAAACTTAAGTTGTCGACTTTTTGTGCATTCATTGATTTTAAAAAGGCGTATGACTTTATTGACCGTACTATTTTATGGAATAAACTGACTAGTTCTAAAGTTGGATTAGAAGGAAAAATCATTGTGGCTCTGAAATCAATGTATAACAATACATCATCTTGTGTTAGAATTAATGGATACTATACAGATAGTTTTGATGTTCATTGTGGCTTGAGACAGGGGTGTTCTTTGTCTCCTTTGTTATTTAATCTGTTTGTCAATGATTTAGCTGTTACAATTAAAGCCACAGGTAAAGGGATATCTACTGGAGAGGAAAAAATATGTATTCTGCTTTATGCAGATGATATTGTATTGTTATCTGAAAATGAAGAAGATTTACAGTTCATGTTGAATATGCTAAATAATTGGTGCATGACAAACAACATGGTTGTTAATCCGTCTAAGAGTAATATTGTTCATTTTAGATCATGTTCTGTCAGCAGAACTCCTGTTAGTTTCAAGTGTGGTGACCATAGTCTAGAAATTGTGGGCAAGTACACCTACCTTGGGCTTTTGTTGAGTGAACATTTGGACTATACCATTACTGCCAAATGTGTAGCCCAGAGTGCCAGTAGAGCACTGGGTCTGTTAATTGCCAAGTGTAAATCAATCGGTGGTATGCCATATGAAGTGTTTTGTAAACTTTATGATAGTACCATTTGGCCGGTTATATCATATGGTGCAGCAATCTGGGGCACAAAGTCATATTCCTGCATAAACGCTGTTGAATGTAGAGCAATGCGTTTCTTTTTGGGGACTGGTCGTTATACACCAAACAATGGTCTTTATGGTGAGTTTGCTTGGAAACCGCCTCACTTGAAACAATGGAGGTCTGTTGCACAACTATGGCATAGAATTAGTAGGATGAGTCATGATAGAGTCAGCTACAAAGTATTTAATTTTTGTGATTCTAAAGGTAAAGCTCGTTGCAAGAACTGGCAATTTAATTTTAGGAACCATATGAACAAACTTGGAATGTCAATGCTACTTAATAGTTGTAGTAATTTTTCTTCTAAATATTTTTGTGAAAAAGTTTTAACATGTTCAGTTCAACAATTTATCTCAATATGGAAAGACAATATTAATAAGGATGTTGGGCGGTCAGGAAATGGGCGTAATAAACTTAGGACATATAAATTGTTTAAACAAACGTATGGGATAGAGAAATATGTCAAATGCCAAATACCTATGAAACATAGATCTGCCTTAGCCAAGTTTAGATGTGGGGTGGCCCCACTGAGACTAGAGACTGGAAGATATGAAAATATTCCTGAGAACCAACGTTTATGTCCAATCTGTAAAGCTGACATTGAAAATGAAATACATGTACTGTTTCACTGTAATGCCTACCAAAGGTTTAGAGATGCTCTTACACTTAAAGCATGTGAAGTGAATAGTAATTACCTAAACCTCTCTGACGAAGATAAGTTAATATTTGTACTGTCTAATGAAAATATGATTAGAGTTAGTGCCAAAACCTGTTTTAACATTTTAAAGAACAGAATCGACTTATTGTACACATGATAATCCCTCTGTTCTTCTTTTTTTATTATTTTTTATTTTTGTTATGCAATTATTTTACAGTGTATAAGACATGACATCATAGCTAGCTTTAACATACATGGAATAGCAAAAACTTATGAAGACAGCAGATTTAAAATTTTCTATAACAATTGCAATAATTCAGCTTATATTTGTATAGCTACGTTTGTAAGTTTTTAAGTTTTTGCTCTTCCACTTTCTCCTTCAATTAAAGTTAATTGCATTTGTCACATTTTGTATACAAATCGAAATTGATTTTGTGTGTTTTAATTACATATATGATACTTCATAATATTTTATCAATGTTGAAGTACAAACAACATTGCATTGTAGATATTCTGTGATATTGTGTTAATTAGTCAGTGTCTAGTAAGCCAAGTGTGGCTGAGCACAAAATATTTTTATGTTTTTTACTTTGTAAAATGTACTGTAATATTTTATGTTTGACACTATAATAAACTATATATAAACTCTTTGCCATTACGCCAACAACAGCCTGTGACAACATAAAAGAACAAACAAATTAGCATGATATAACACATATTTAGCGTATTTAAAGAATGAATTGTACTTACTTTCTCTCGAATGTCCACTCAACCTCCACATCTTCGCCATCATCGTCAGCACACTCTTCGCAATTATGCCAACACCAGCCTGCGAGAAAAAAAGAACGAACAAATTACCATAAGATAACACATACTTTGCATATTTAAAGAATGAATTCTACTTAACTTTTCTCGAATGTCCTCTCCACCTCGAAAGCTTCGCCATCATGCCAACACCAGCCTGCGAGAAAAAAAGAAGGAACAAATTAGCATATGAGAACACATATTTTGCATATTTAAAGAATGAATTGTACTCACTTTTTCTCGAATGTCCACTCCACCTCGACATCATTGTCAGTACACTCTTCGCCATCACGCCAACACCAGCCTGCATGAAAAAAAAAGAACTACTGAATTGGCATAAGATAACAAATATTTAGCATATTTAAAGAATGAATTGTACTCAACTTTTCTCAGGTCCACTCCATCTTGACATATTTGCCATCGTCATCAGCACCATTCTCGAGTGAATTAGCATAAGATAACATATTGAGCGTATTAAAAGAATGAATTGTACTTAACTTTTCTCAAATGTCCACTGCACCATGACATCTTGCCATCATTGACAGCACACTCTTCTCCAGCACGCAAACACCAGCCTGCAGGAAGAAAAAAGAACGAGCGAAATAGCATAAGATAACACATATTCAGCATATTTAAAGAATCAATTATACTCAACTTTTCTCAGGTCCACTCCATCTCCACACCTTCGCCATCATCGTCATCACACACTTTGCTATCACGCCAACACCAGCCTGCGAGAAGAAAAAAGAAATAACGAATTAGCATAAGATAACACATATTTCGCGTATTTAAAGAATGAATTGTACTCAACTTTTCTTGAATGTCCACTCCATCACGACATCTTCGCCATGTTCTTCGCCATCATCATCAGCACGACATCTTCGCCATGTTCTTGGCCATCATCGTCAGCACAATCTTCGCCATCATCACCAACACCAGCCTGCAAGAAGAAAAAAGAACGAATGAATTACATAAGATAATACATATTTAGCGTATTTAAAGAATGAATTATACTCAACTTTTCTCGAAAGTCCACTCCATGTCGACATCTTCGCCATCATCATCAGCACACTCTTCGCCATCATGCCAACACCAGCCTGCAAGAACAAAAAAGATTGAACGAATTAGCAAAAATTAATACATATTAAGTGTATATATAATATGAATTGTACTCAACTTTTCTGGAAAGACCACTCCATGTCGAAATATTCGCCATCATCATCAGCACACTCTTCGCCATCACGCCAACACCAGCCTGACATCTGTGCCATCATCGTCACCACACACTTCGCCATCATCACCAACACCAGCCTGCGAGAAGAAAAAAGAACTAACGAATTAGCATAAGTTAACACATATTTTGCGTATTTAAAGAATGAATTGTACTCAACTTTTCTCGAAAGTCCACTCCATGTCGACATCTTCGCCATCATCATCAGCACACTCTTCGCCATCATGCCAACACCAGCCTGCAAGAACAAAAAAGATTGAACGAATTAGCAAAAATTAATACATATTAAGTGTATATATAATATGAATTGTACTCAACTTTTCTGGAAAGACCACTCCATGTCGAAATATTCGCCATCATCATCAGCACACTCTTCGCCATCACGCCAACACCAGCCTGACATCTGTGCCATCATCGTCACCACACACTTCGCCATCATCACCAACACCAGCCTGCGAGAAGAAAAAAGAACTAACGAATTAGCATAAGTTAACACATATTTTGCGTATTTAAAGAATGAATTGTACTCAACTTTTCTTGAATGTCCACTCCATCACGACACCTTTGCCATGTGCTTCGCCATCGTCGTCAGCACACTCTTCGCCATCATCACCAACACCAGCCTGCAAGAAGAAAAAAGAACGAACGAATTAGCATAAGATAACACATATTTCGCGTATTTAAAGAATGCAATAGTCTCAACCTTTCTCGAAACTCCCCTCCATCTCGACATCTTAGCCATGTTCTTTGCCATCATTGTCAGCACACTCTTCGCTATCACGCCAACACCAGCCTGCGAGAATAAAAAAGAACAAAAGAATTAGCATACGATACATCTACAATACAATCTAAGACTACAGCACAATATCTACAGTCTCAAGTGCTTCAATCTTAAAACTACTGTTGTACAATCTACTTCTACTGTCCTACAATCTACTACACCACCAGCCCCCCAAAAACAGGAAAACGCTAAAGCGTGCAGTCCGACGGCATGCCCTGATATGACGTTCCCCATCACCGACATGAAAGTGCCTGCAAAAGAAAGAAACTGTAGACACATCAAACACAGGGGACACATATAACACATATAACACATAAAACACAACACAAGGAAAAAACACTGAACAAACAGGGCTTGGGGGCTATTATTGAAAGTGAGTTCGAATCCCGGCGGCAAGAGTGGTCACTTTTGCAAGTTTTAATCCCCGCAAGACTGGGTTTTTTTTGGCTATAGAGATGGTCCAGCTTGAGCGACAGAATGGCTTGGTGGCAAGGACATTCATTTTATCTGCTATTCCCCTCATACAGAACCAGGTGTGGTTAAAGTGGAGATGAACGTTGAGGGCATCTATTTTCTAGTTTTCTAACATACTAATCTTATTGATATTCAAACTCACTTGCACATTTAAGTCAGTTAAAATACTTGATTTCAAGAGTGAAGAGACTGCCTTAGCCCAATTAACTGACAGTATTTTTAAATACATCACACATGTGAAGCTTTTCAGAAGGCAAATCAGGAGATTGAAACTTGAAGCAGGAGATTTTTATGTGGCTAAAATTTAGTCAATATGTCAACACTAAACAGAAACTTAAATAATCATAATATACATGTACTATTAACATAACTGGAATTAATTACATGTACAGATGTAATACAAAGTTAAATTAGATTTTTTATAAATAAAATCATAAATTTAAAACTTAAACTTTTAAAAACAAAATTAGTTGATTGAAATTTAAAACAACACTGTCACCTAATAAATAATAACTGAAAATTAAATTAATTAACAGAATTTGGAATAAAAGTTAACATTTTGAAGCCTTAATGGATATATACTTAAGTGAAACCTTTCCACTGGTGTACTATCAATAGAAACAAAGTAAACACTTTCACCACAGTGTAAAACAGTCACCAATTCTTCTATTTTGCAGTCTGTTGTTCCCATGGTAACAAAGTGAACAATATTTGGTATAAAATACAAGTAACCATCACCAAGGGGTAAAACATCACACAACATCACAATGGGTCCTGAAATAGATTTAGATAAATGAACCATTTTAACATTAGAAACAGCCTAATAACAAGATTTAATGGACAAGTATATACTAAATCATGAATCATATCATTTGTATGCCCTAAAAATAAAAGAAAATACAAGATCAAACCAGACAAGACTATGAAATAAGTCACAAAATGCACTGATGCAAATACTATGTGGACAAAAACAGAGGACCACAACAAAAACCATAGAACACATAGGACCCTCAGAACAAGCTACAATTTTTGAGCATGTTAATGAAATTGTTAACAACATTTCCATGTTTAAAGAAAGTCATAAAACAATAGAATATGACCATAATTGTATATCAACAAATTTTGAGGCTGTAACATGGGTTAATTGAAGTAATACAACAATTTCTGCAAAAAATGCAATTTTTACTGGTGTAATTAATAACTATCAATTATAAGCAGTCAAATAACAAAAGGCACTACAGTATCTATTTTGTATCTAATTTAGTGAGTAATTATTAGACTGCTTTTCACTTCATATAATATGTTTCGAAAAGGATAAAACAACTCCACAAGAGATTGCCTGTGTCCACCATCATCATATACATATATACATTTATTAGCATAAACGTTTACAAGTTTATGGCCATTTACAATTTAATAATGACAAGATGCCATAATACATGAGAAAGGAAAAAAGCATACAAACATTACATTTACAAACATAGACATAAAGCATGCAAACATTACATTTACAAACATAGACATAAAGCATTTCATCATGAAACAAACACGCATAGTACAGAAACAAAGACATAGAGTATGGACAACATATCATATTGACATAAAGCTGGCTTGTAATAGAAATGAATAATAAATCGTATAATATTTCATATGTGATGATGCTCCAGAGTGAGCCCTGCATATTATTTGGAAGAAGAAGAATATAATTATCCTCTATATACAGGTTTGCCTAGAAAATATACATCAGACAATTAATTAATAAAACAACACTGCAATTGATGCACATGTCCAGCATCATAAGAAAATCTGTGATAACAATTGCCTATGTCCACCATCATAAGAAAATATGTGATAACAATTGCCTATGTCCACCATAATACAATCTATGATAACAATTGCCTATGTCCACCATAAGACAATCTATGATAACAATTGCCTATTTCCACCATAAGACAATCTATGATAACAAGTGCCTATGTCCACCATCAGACAATCTATGACAAACAACTCTACAATATATGCCTATGTCCACCATCAGACAATCTATGACAAACAACTCTACAATATATGCCTATGTCCACCATCAGACAATCTATGACAAACAACTCTACAATATATGCCTATGTCCACCATCAGACAATCTATGACAAACAACTCTACAATATATGCCTATGTCCACCATCAGACAATCTATGACAAACAACTCTACATTATATGCCTATGTCCACCATAAGACAATCTATGATAACAAGTGCCTATGTCCACCATCAGACAATCTATGACAAACAACTCTACAATATATGCATATGTCCACCATCAGACAATCTATGACAAACAACTCTACAATATATGCCTATGTCCACCATCATCAAGCAATCTATCATAAAACCATTGTACAAAAGCAGCCAATTCAAAGAAAAATACAATATGTACTAACTGTAAATACACCATCTGTCCATAATTAGATTTTTAGCATATCCAAAAGTTCAATCCACAATTATCCAAGTGTGTAAGTCCTGCTGGTCATCAACAACTTATGATTTCCCCCCAAAATGTTAACAAATCTGAGTGAACAAAACCAAATATGTTGACCAATCAATGAGCCAGTAACAAATATGAGAGATCAAAACAAATCAGCAGGCCAATAAAAACATGTTGAAATGGATCACACAATACACACCTGTATAAACAGTTATATAAACAATCTCATTGGATACCTGTCTTAATTACAATATCCACTCTTCTACAGTCCGCCCAGGATAAGTTTTTGTTTATAAACATTAGACAGACAAGTTCAATGTACCCAAATAGGGGTGTCATGAAATAGTGATAACATTTAAACTGTTACTCACTCGACTAATATCGAAGCCGGATAGTCGAGCGGTTGTATAAGGAGTTATGCAGCGGAAAGATGAGTAGAACCTTTTCGTTCCGGGTTCGAATACTCGCGGCGACTTAATTTTTTGCAGCTGTTATGTAAGTACCCATGATTTTTTCAAGAACATTGTACTCTTCGTGACTGTCATGTGTCTTGATATACATGTACATGTGTTTTATTTCAATAATACTAATCAAGATGGCAACTTTGTACAAATACATGTTCAGCCATAATCAGACGATACTCGAAAAATCATGAATAATGTTTTACATGTTAATAATATAATGAAGCTACATGAAAAATAAATTATGTGAATATGTGAAATGTTTCAATATAAAAACTCGTGCAATTTTCATTCAATTTTGTTAATTTTGTATGACATCGTGTTTTTCTTATATTGACAGATGTGTCAGAAGCAACAGCAGCAGCTTGAAGTATCACTATCAGCACCAGTCCGTAAAGCAGCATCGTTGACCGGTGAATCATACGGATTTTAATCCAATTGATTTGATATGGGCAAATGTGAAACGCATAGTTTCGGATCGAAATTTCACGTTCAAGGTGAAAGACATAATAAAACTGACGAAAGCAGCAATTGAAAGTGTCACGGAAGAGGACACGAAAACGTGTTGTCAGCTTGTCAAGAAAATCGAAATAGTACTCGACTGAGGAAATTCTCATCGACAGAGAAATGGAACGATTGGAGATTGAAGTCACATCAAGTGACTCAGCAACAGACACTGCCTCTGATACGGACGACTGGACCTCTGCAACCAACACAGCAGATGAGTGCAATGATTGTATCTAGTTATCCTTTGTTAATGTATTCTATATTTACATGTAAATATACTGTTATGATATACATTGTACTATGCTTGAAATAATTTGTGCGATTGTAAAAAATTATATAATAAAATGTAAAAAAACAAGCAAATTGAAAAAGGAAAACAGAAAAGAAACACAAAAACAACAACAGCAACACAACACAATGACAGCAAAATATTAGTTACACATAAAATAAAAAAATTAAGTCCCACAAAAAATGTACTTTCGCCCAGATTCGAACTCGTAATATTCATAATCAAAATGAAGTGTTGGTACGGTAGCGTTCTCTCTACCTCTACACCACGGCGCATTATTGAAGTTTGATAGCTTTCGTATACTTTACTTAGAATACTGATTTAAAATTTGCAATGATAATGCTTATAATCTGAATACCCTATTATCGATCGAACCAAATTTTCCCGCGTTTCACCTTATCTCGGGCGGACTATACAAACCACCTAATATATATATAAAAGTATTGACAATCAAAACAACCAGTGCATATGATTTAAGTCCATGCAAATAAGATATATTTGATGAAAAGTAGTCTGGGATAGCTAATCCCTCCACTAGTTGGAACTACAGTAAAACCTCACTAAAAGACCACCTCAATGATAAGCCCATCTCAAAATCAACACAAAATTTAAATCCACTTTCAATGTTTTGCTCTTTATTCAACCTTGATATTAAGACCACCTTGATATTAGACAAGTTTTGAAGAGTCCCCATGGTTGTCTTATTATTGAGGTTTTACTGTATTTAATTAAACAAAGTAGTAAAGCTACTGTTATATTACTGTAGTGAAAATATAAACGCATTAGTATCAATATACACTGATGTGTGGTATGGTCTCTATATTGTCTTGGGAATAAATATCCTCAAAATGACTATTCCAATATTTGTTTAATTTATACTGTCAATAATTACATTATTTTGATTTGTTTCCAATAAAAGCACCATTTAAAAAATATATAGCGAAGGACTGCCTAGAATATTATAACTTGCAACTGCTGTGAAATGAAATATAACATACATTATACAATTTAGAAATTTGTTTTGTGTTTAGTAACTATATAATATAATATAGAAGGGAAATTACCCAACATTATGGACAGAATACTTTAACCAATGATGGATGGCTTACCGTTACTTTCAAGAACTTTCATCAAGAACCTTTCAGGAACAAAGTATGTATATAAGATTTCTTAAAAAGGTCTTGAATAGTGTTGAGGCACTGAAAAATTGCAAAACCAAGGGCACTTCTAGTACTTAGCGCTTACCTAGCATTTTTTTAGCAAGGGAAAAAGGAAAAAGTCACAGGGGCTTAGGTCAGGGGAATAAGGTGGGTGTTCAACTTGAATAGCATTTTCTTTTTCTAAGAAAGATTGTACAATTTTACTTTCGTGGGCTGAAGCATTGTCATGAATAAGCTGTATGCCTTTCAAACCTTTACTTGAGCGTTTATTTTGATATAATTTTTTGACAGATGTAAGCACTTTATTTTTGTAAAACTTGCCTGTGATGGTTCTACCCTCTTCGCAAGGAATGTGTACAACAGGGCCACTAGAATTGAAGAAAATGGCATATATAACCTTCTTTACTAGGAACGCAATTTTTATTTTTATTTTTTCAAAAGTTTTTTGGCACACTCGAAACGCTTGGCCTTCTGGTCTGGTGTCAACAAGTGGGGGATCCATCTAGCACAAAGCTTCTTTAATTTCAAACAGTTAGTGAGAATATGATGGACGGTCCCTTCTGAAATGCCTAGACTATTAGCTATCTGGGAAATAGTATAGGCCATATTTATCTACCATAGCTCTAACAGCAACGATGTTTTCCCTTTGTTGCTGCAACAACAGACCTACCAGGACGGTTACTGTCTTGCAGGCTATGTAGACCCCCTTTAGATTTTTTAACCCAGCGAAAAACTGTTCTTACTGTCACCATAGAACTACCATGTATGCGACACAATTCAGAAAAAATATCTTGGAGATACCCGCAAAGAAACTCTGGCTTTAATGTAAGCCCCAAGTTCTATTTTTTCTTCAGGTTTCATTATAGCATTAAAATACAGCCACTATATATATGAGTGTGTATAATTCAACAATAAATATCTCGGTCAATTTTAAGATGATTAAATAAAAATTTCACAAGTGTATTAAATAAACATCCGCAATCAACTACATGAAATTCCCATGCTCTTATGCGATGTGGTTTCTACGGAAGGTCATTAGAGACATATTTTATTGAATGCCCCTCATAACAGTCAACATCCAAGAGCTATACATACAGTTAACATCTAAGTGCTATACATACAGTCAACATCCAAGTGCTATACATACAGTCAACATCCAAGTGCTATACATACAGTCAACATCCAAGTGCTATACATACAGTCAACATCCAAGTGCTATACATACAGTCAACATCCAAGTGCTATACATACAGTCAACATCCAAGTGATATACATACAGTCAACATCCAAGTGCTATACATACAGTCAACATCCAAGTGCTATACATACAGTCAACATCCAAGTGCTATACATACAGTCAACATCCAAGTGCTATACATACAGTCAACATCCAAGTGCTATACATACAGTCAACATCCAAGTGCTATACATACAGTCAACATCCAAGTGCTATACATACAGTCAACATCCAAGTGCTATACATACAGTCAACATCCAAGTGCTATACATACAGTCAACATCCAAGTGCTATACATACAGTCATACTCAAATTCAATAAATGAAATTTTGAATTGAATTTTGGTTGTTTGTCTGTTAATTCTGAGACAAGGAGTCTATAAAGGGAAATAAAATTCCAGAAGCATGCTGAAAGAACAATACTAAATAAACCATCAAGAACATCATCTAAAGATTTATTTATGGAGTTGAAATGGATGCTGCAAATATCATACTTGAGTTTGAGTTATCAAATTTCAGCATAATCTCGCCCAGGATTATCTATCTGGGTCATTAACGTTTTCACAAAACAGAAATTACAGACTCAGATCATCTTCACGTAAATAACCTGGTTATATCGCAGTATAAGACAAAGTATTAGAAAGATTCATTCTCATACTACAGTGCACATATCTGGAACATTATTTCTATTGACACCTGCTCAGTTCAAACTATAAGTGCTTTTAAAAGCAAATTGCATGCTAAACCCTATCCTCCCCACAGGGGATGAGACAGAGACGGAAGACCAGTCATAATATGGAACTGTCAGTCTGTGCATCATCTCCAAATCTTGGAACGAAGCAAAGGTAATAGCACAGGAACAAACCAGATGGCATGCTTTGGTGGGAGCTCTATGTCCCTCGACAAAGAGGATTAAGTAAGTAAGTAAATCATGTACATCTGTCTTGTATGTATATGTGTATGTATATCAGTGTAATGTATACATGTATCAGTGTATGTATATCAGTGTAATGTATACATGTATCAGTGTATGTATATCAGTGTATGTATATGTGTATGTATATCAGTGTAATGTATACATGTATCAGTGTATGTATATCAGTGTATGTATATGTGTATGTATATCAGTGTAATGTATACATGTATCAGTGTATGTATATCAGTGTATGTATATGTATATGTATATCAGTGTAATGTATACATGTATCAGTGTATGTATATCAGTGTAATGTATACATGTATCAGTGTATGTATATCAGTGTATGTATATGTGTATGTATATCAGTGTAATGTATACATCAGTGTATGTATAAGTATATGTATATCAGTGTAATGTATACATGTATCAGTGTATGTATATCAGTGTAATGTATACATGTATCAGTGTATGTATATCAGTGTATGTATATGTGTATGTATATCAGTGTAATGTATACATGTATCAGTGTATGTATATCAGTGTATGTATATGTGTATGTATATCAGTGTAATGTATACATGTATCAGTGTATGTATATCAGTGTATGTATATGTGTATGTATATCAGTGTATGTATATCAGTGTAATGTATACATGTATCAGTGTATGTATATCAGTGTAATGTATACATGTATCAGTGTATGTATATCAGTGTATGTATATGTGTATGTATATCAGTGTAATGTATACATGTATCAGTGTATGTATATCAGTGTATGTATATGTGTATGTATATCAGTGTAATGTATACATGTATCAGTGTATGTATATCAGTGTATGTATATGTGTATGTATATCAGTGTAATGTATACATGTATCAGTGTATGTATATCAGTGTATGTATATGTGTATGTATATCAGTGTAATGTATACATGTATCAGTGTATGTATTTACTGGTTCGTGTAAAATCAGGGGCATAATGCCTTTTTTCCTTAGATAAACTATCTATCTATATTAGAATTAATCATACACATTATTTTATACTATACAATTTATATTCCTCCAATTGACATTAACTGTGCTATTGTATATAACTTAATGATTGCATTGAAATTTATAATATTTCATAACTAATTAAAATTTGAGTGTCTATCAATGAGAGAATGAAAATTTGTCAGACATCCGGATATTAATACATGTTGTACAATTTGAGGATTAAAATAGATGAGTTATTAACATGTTTCACATTCTTGGGGTACAAGTATTACATGAATTCAAAATTTTAGTATTTCATGTAGTTTAGTAATTTTCTGCTGATACACTGTGGAATGCATTTGGTTGGAAATTTATAACTAGTGAATGACATTCAGACTAGTTATATACATGTAGTCAGACATTCAGACTAGTTATATACATGTAGTCAGACATTCAGACTAGTTATATACATGTAGTCAGACATTCAGACTAGTTATATACATGTAGTCAGACATTCAGACTAGTTATATGCATGTAGTCAGACATTCAGACTAGTTATATACATGTAGTCATATTTGGCATTTGTCTCCAGATGCTGAAGTTTAAACATTTAAAAAAGATAAGCAGACATTATATTGCTTATGACCAATATCTTTTTAAATCTGTTATACCAAACCCTTAACTTAAAGCTTTTAAGATCAGGAGTCAGATGTTCTACCCCCACCCACCACACCTTTCTGCCTTTATCTAACCCATTGCGTTATTGCTACCGAATATAGCATTCCACTAAATTTTGTGAACATTTTCTGAAGTGTCTCGCAGAATAACACAATACCAAGATGTTCTAAATAATCAAAGATGTCATTATTCTGATAATATTGTCAATCAGAGCTTGAATTTTTTCTATCAAAAAGTTGTAAACCAGGAGTGGAATTTGTAGTGTATATCTGTCCTACTCTGAACCAGGAGTGGAATTTGTATGGTATATCTGTCCTACTCTGAACCAGGAGTGGAATGTGTAGTGTATATCTGTCCTACTCTGAACCAGGAGTGGAATGTGTAGTGTATATCTGTCCTACTCTGGAATGTGTAGTGTATATCTGTCCTACTCTGAACCAGGAGTGGAATGTGTAGTGTATATCTGTCCTACTCTGAACCAGGAGTGGAATGTGTAGTGTATATCTGTCCTACTCTGAACCAGGAGTGGAATGTGTAGTGTATATCTGTCCTACTCTGAACCAGGAGTGGAATGTGTAGTGTATATCTGTCCTACTCTGAACCAGGAGTGGAATGTGTAGTGTATATCTGTCCTACTCTGAACCAGGAGTGGAATGTGTAGTGTATATCTGTCCTACTCTGAACCAGGAGTGGAATGTGTAGTGTATATCTGTC
Source organism: Mactromeris polynyma (assembly GCA_032209605.1). Lineage (NCBI taxonomy): Eukaryota > Metazoa > Mollusca > Bivalvia > Venerida > Mactridae > Mactromeris > Mactromeris polynyma. Next base: position 95,270 of record JASFXZ010000068.1, read on the forward strand.
CTACTCTGAACCAGGAGTGGAATGTGTAGTGTATATCTGTCCTACTCTGAACCAGGAGTGGAATGTGTAGTGTATATCTGTCCTACTCTGAACCAGGAGTGGAATTTGTAGTGTATATCTGTACTACTCTGACCAGGAGTGGAATTTGTAGTGTATATCTGTCCTACTCTGACCAGGAGTGGAATTTGTAGTGTATATCTGTCTTACTCTGACCAGGAGTGGAATTTGTAGTGTATATCTGTCCTACTCTGACCAGGAGTGGAATTTGTAGTGTATATCTGTCCTACTCTGACCAGGAGTGGAATTTGTAGTGTATATCTGTCCTACTCTGACCAGGAGTGGAATGTGTAGTGTATATCTGTCCTACTCTGACCAGGAGTGGAATTTGTAGTGTATATCTGTCCTACTCTGACCAGGGGTGGAATTTGTAGTGTATATCTGTCCTACTCTGACCAGGAGTGGAATGTGTAGTGTATATCTGTCCTACTCTGAACAACAGCCTCACAAAGTAACAGCTTCAAATTTAATTTTATTATTTATGTAAGACAATAAATGCATATATGGGCAGGATGTCTATGTGGTATACCATAACAACATAAGTTCATATTTGCTCTGACAATGTAGATGCCGAAAATGCATAATTCGCTTGTGATAATTGATATTATATTATGCTGTGCAATAGCTCTGTAATATATTCATGCATAAAGGTCTGGATCAGGTTAGTTTGTAATAGCTCTGTAATATATTCATGCATAAAGGTCTGGATCAGGTTAGTTTGTAATAGTTCTGTAATATATTCATGCATAAAGGTCTGGATCAGGTTAGTTTGTAATAGCTCTGTAATATATTCATGCATAAAGGTCTGGATCAGGTTAGTTTGTAATAGTTCTGTAATATATTCATGCATAAAGGTCTGGATCAGGTTAGTTTGTAATAGCTCTGTAATATATTCATGCATAAAGGTCTGGATCAGGTTAGTTTGTAATAGCTCTGTAATATATTCATGCATAAAGGTCTGGATCAGGTTAGTTTGTAATAGTTCTGTAATATATTCATGCATAAAGGTCTGGATCAGGTTAGTTTGTAATAGTTCTGTAATATATTCAAGCATAAAGGTCTGGATCAGAATAGTTTGTAATAGTTCTGTAATATATTCATGCATAAAGGTCTGGATCAGGTTAGTTTGTAATAGTTCTGTAATATATTCAAGCATAAAGGTCTGGATCAGAATAGTTTGTAATAGCTCTGTAATATATTCATGCATAAAGGTCTGGATCAGGTTAGTTTGTAATAGCTCTGTAATATATTCATGCATAAAGGTCTGGATCAGGTTAGTTTGTAATAGTTCTGTAATATATTCAAGCATAAAGGTCTGGATCAGAATAGTTTGTAATAGTTCTGTAATATATTCATGCATAAAGGTCTGGATCAGGTTAGTTTGTAATAGTTCTGTAATATATTCAAGCATAAAGGTCTGGATCAGAATAGTTTGTAATAGCTCTGTAATATATTCATGCATAAAGGTCTGGATCAGGTTAGTTTGTAATAGTTCTGTAATATATTCATGCATAAAGGTCTGGATCAGGTTAGTGTGTAATAGTTCTGTAATATATTCATGCATAAAGGTCTGGATCAGGTAAGTGTGTAATAGTTCTGTAATATATTCATGCATAAAGGTCTGGATCAGGTTAGTGTGTAATAGTTCTGTAATATATTCATGCATAAAGGTCTGGATCAGGTTAGTGTGTAATAGTTCTGTAATATATTCATGCATAAAGGTCTGGATCAGGTTAGTGTGTAATAGTTCTGTAATATATTCATGCATAAAGGTCTGGATCAGGTTAGTTTGTAATAGTTCTGTAATATATTCATGCATAAAGGTCTGGATCAGAATAGTTTGTAATAGCTCTGTAATATATTCATGCATAAAGGTCTGGATCAGCTTAGTTTGTAATAGCTCTGTAATATATTCATGCATAAAGGTCTGGATCAGAATAGTTTGTAATAGTTCTGTAATATATTCATGCATAAAGGTCTGGATCAGGTTAGTTTGTAATAGTTCTGTAATATATTCATGCATAAAGGTCTGGATCAGAATAGTTTGTAATAGTTGTGTAATATATTCATGCATAAAGGTCTGGATCAGGTTAGTTTGTAATAGTTCTGTAATATATTCATGCATAAAGGTCTGGATCAGGTTAGTGTGTAATAGTTCTGTAATATATTCATGCATAAAGGTCTGGATCAGGTTAGTGTGTAATAGTTCTGTAATATATTCATGCATAAAGGTCTGGATCAGGTTAGTGTGTAATAGTTCTGTAATATATTCATGCATAAAGGTCTGGATCAGGTTAGTGTGTAATAGTTCTGTAATATATTCATGCATAAAGGTCTGGATCAGGTTAGTGTGTAATAGTTCTGTAATATATTCATGCATAAAGGTCTGGATCAGAATAGTTTGTAATAGCTCTGTAATATATTCATGCATAAAGGTCTGGATCAGGTTAGTTTGTAATAGCTCTGTAATATATTCATGCATAAAGGTCTGGATCAGAATAGTTTGTAATAGTTCTGTAATATATTCATGCATAAAGGTCTGGATCAGGTTAGTTTGTAATAGTTCTGTAATATATTCATGCATAAAGGTCTGGATCAGAATAGTTTGTAATAGTTCTGTAATATATTCATGCATAAAGGTCTGGATCAGGTTAGTTTGTAATAGTTCTGTAATATATTCATGCATAAAGGTCTGGATCAGGTTAGTTTGTAATAGTTCTGTAATATATTCATGCATAAAGGTCTGGATCAGAATAGTTTGTAATAGTTGTGTAATATATTCATGCATAAAGGTCTGGATCAGGTTAGTTTGTAATAGTTCTGTACAATTTATGATTCAAATGCATTGAAATACTGAACTGTCAAAATCCTGTACAGATCACTTTGTCATAATGTAGAGAAGATTCTTAAAGTACAAATGTCAGGTTAGCTCTTTTGACCAGCATATATTGTTGCCTGGTAATTTCATCAAAATCTGAGCATGAATAGAAATAGTATAGCAAAACTCTAAGTAACTCTGGGACACCCTTCATATATTCATCAATAAAATATGACACCAAAACCATGCAAGAATCTGGGTTGAATGACTTCAGTTACACAAACATAAGTATTTATACAATAATTCTCTACTACATAATGGCATCATTGCAGAAGACAATAAATACTGAATTATTACTCTGGGAAAGCAAGTTTTATTAATTGTTGTGGAATATAAAAAATGATGATGTATCATATTAAAGCCAGTAAAGATATTGAAGTATTAATGGCTGAAAGTGAAAACAAAAATTGAATGCTGTTTTCATTATAATCTAACAACCAAAATGCTGCACTCTTAAAACATTATTAGCCCATGGCAGCAAGAAAGTTACAGTATAACAATTACTAATAGGAAATGTTAAATTGTTTACATATTTTTTTCATCAATGAACCTGAAACAATAAATTGAGTCAGGGCATCTACCATGAGTCAGTCGCATAACTGCAATTAAAACTTTCTTAAGGATGGCCTTATCTTTCCAGAATGAAGCTTGAACTCATAGACACGAGCCTAGAGACTATTTCCAGTTGTTGCAATTATTGCAGTAATATAAAAATATAAAAGTGTCTAACTTTGTACTAGTATACTTTAACCAACTGCATACATTGACTTGAATATTCATTGAATAAGTCCATACTTATCTCATATGTATGCATTGGTATCATTGAGGAGAACGACAGGATTATGACTGATATACGTTTTATATTTACAGGGGTCAAAGTATAATTTCACTCTATTTTAATATGGAAATCATCTTATTTGGAAAGGTCAATCATTTGAACTGTGACAGTTAAAATAATTTGACTGAAACATTAAAGATGTTCAGATCATTACAATATTCTGCATGTACAGGTATACAACCATTGATAAAGGTCTAACACTTACGAAGACTTGAGTGCCTTATTAATGTCAGGATATTTTCAGCTGTTTTAAAGCCCTTATTGGGCTATATTCCCAATGCCTAAAAGTATATAATTTTCCCAATTTGATCGTAAAAATTCCCAATAAATCTGATGAAAACGTTTTGATTCAATTTAGCAAAATATTGACTAAGTAGAGTCTATTATCTAACAAGCAGTGTATATACATAGCAGTTGCCGATTCATTTTTCATGACATCCTTAATTTTTATTCCTAAATTTTTGCTGTAATTTTTGGACAATTTTTTCAATTTCTAAGTTTATTGCACAAAAATTCTCAATTTGAAAGGTATGGGTCATCTTCCCAAAGTAGCCAAAATAAACCCTGAATGTTGACAGGATTGTTTCCCTTTTCTTGATGACAGAACAAGAGATCAATATAAACTCTTTATTAAAGGTGATATAGGCAGACAGAAATAGCCATATTTGCTTTTTGGCAATAATTATCTGATATAGCAAGATGAAATGTAAACTGTTTTAGTGTTATGCTGTCCTTCAACTAATACTGCTATAATTTTGTAAAAATGTTGAAAAATAATGAAATTATTTGAACTTTTGGTTCTGTCAAATTGTACATGTTTTCCGGTAAATCAGGCTAATTGCACAAGCATTAATTTTGCAAAAGAAACACATGTATACAAAGATAATAAGCGAATCTACCTCATGATATCAAGATTTTTTTAAAAAGCAACATAAAATTAAGTTTTTATTCAAAATTAACAACAACAGAAACAAGGGGCGAGTACGGAAAATCTAGTTTTTTTATATTTTTATTGATATAATTTTGAAAAAAATAGATAGCAAAAGCTAGTATACTTTCTCTCCTTTCCAAAAATTCTTATGATATTAAAAATAACTTAACACAATTTTGTGTGCATTTACCGGAATGTAAAACATCATCAAAAGTCATTCTACATGTACAACTTATCGCCTTAACAATAATGATTCAGGTGAAAAGTGAAAATAAAGTTTCAGATAAGTGGAACTTTTATATATATATATATATATCTTTATTACCATACTCGGCATGTACCTGCCTTTGGTTAATTAACACAAAACAGCACAAAGACAGTCATTGCATACATACAAACATACAGAACAAACATATATTCATACATACAAAGTCATGAAACGCATTACCTAATTGAAATACAAGTACGATGGTAGGAAAGTAGGAAAATTGAAAAAAAATAAAAAGAAACTCAGGAACTGCTGGATTTTACAAATTATCAATTCTAATAGAAAAAGCTTCTCTTAAGTAAATAGCTATTTTAAACAAATAACATTTATTTTTTGAAGACATAATAGTAATGAATTTTTCCATAGAAGGCCACAGATTCTACTTGATTGAGCGAACACATTCTACAAATACAGTTATCTCTTGGTATATTATTTGCTCTACCTGTTTCGATACTAAGTGAATGCGAGCATAATCTGAAAGATGTGAGTTGTTTTGATAATTTATCATTTCAATCTAACTAAAAAAATCTGAATAATTTAAAATGTTTTTGAATTTATTAAAATATGCTAATCTCGGCATATCATTTACAGTCGATTGCCACTCCTGAATAAAATGGTCGCGTAATCGTCTTTTAAGAAGAGGGAGATAATTTGTATTTAAATCAAAATGTTCAATAATGTTTAAAAAGCCTAATTGTTCAATAAGCAATTTCATTTTGTATTCCCAACAATGAGCATTGTTAGTGTAACATTGTTCATTGTACATTTTCTGAATGAAAGAATTATTTGCTGACATAACTTTTAACAATTTTTATATTAGGACACAACTTATGCAAAGAAATTTCTTTTATTTACGGTATTGTGTGTTATCTTAATGTACTTACAACTAATTAATGTTCAATATCGTCAAGAACTAGTTAAGATAAGAAGCAAATCTAATATCTGAATCCAACAGTCACTGGTCACAAAAAACTAATTCTATGTTTTTTGGTAATTATCAATTGTAATGTTCAAACAATTATGGGGATGGACACACGGATGGACAGATGGAAGGAAGGAAGGAGGGACAGAAGGATGGATGGACGCACCGACAGACAGATGGAAGGAGGGTCAGAAGGATGGATGGATGCACCGACAGACAGATGGAAGGAAGGAAGGAGGGACAGAATGATGGATGGATGCACCGACAGACAGATGGAAGGAGGGACAGAAGGATAGATGGACGCACGGACAGACAGATGGAAGGAAGGAGGGACAGAAGGATGGATGGATGCACGGACAGACAGATGGAAGGAAGGAAGGAGGGACAGAAGGATGGATGGATGCACCGACAGACAGATGGAAGGAGGGACAGAAGGATAGATGGACGCACGGACAGACAGATGGAAGGAAGGAGGGACAGAAGGATGGATGGAGGCACCGACAGACAGATGGAAGGAAGGAGGGACAGAAGGATGGATGGAGGCACCGACAGACAGATGGAAGGAAGGAAGGAGGGACAGAAGGATGGATGGACGCACGGACAGACAGATGGAAGGAAGGAGGGACAGAAGGATGGATGGAGGCACCGACAGACAGATGGAAGGAAGGAAGGAGGGACAGAAGGATGGATGGATGCACCGACAGACAGATGGAAGGAAGGAGGGAGGGACAGAAGGATGGATGGAGGCACCGACAGACAGATGGAAGGAAGGAGGGACAGAAGGATGGATGGATGCACGGACAGACAGATGGAAGGAAGGAAGGAGGGACAGAAGGATGGATGGACGCACGGACAGACAGATGGAAGGAAGGAGGGACAGAAGGATGGATGGATGCACGGACAGACAGATGGAAGGAAGGAAGGAGGGACAGAAGGATGGATGGACGCACGGACAGACAGATGGAAGGAAGGAGGGACAGAAGGATGGATGGAGGCACCGACAGACAGATGGAAGGAAGGAAGGAGGGACAGAAGGATGGATGGATGCACCGACAGACAGATGGAAGGAAGGAGGGACAGAAGGATGGATGGAGGCACCGACAGACAGATGGAAGGAAGGAGGGACAGAAGGATGGATGGATGCACGGACAGACAGATGGAAGGAAGGAAGGAGGGACAGAAGGATGGATGGATGCACCGACAGACAGATGGAAGGAGGGACAGAAGGATGGATGGACGCACCGACAGACAGATGGAAGGAAGGAAGGACAGAAGGATGGATGGATGGACGCACCGACAGACAGATGGAAGGAAGGAGGGACAGAAGGATGGATGGAGGCACCGACAGACAGATTGAAGGAAGGAAGGAGGGACAGAAGGATGGATGGACGCACCGACAGACAGATTGAAGGAAGGAAGGAGGGACAGAAGGATGGATGGAGGCACCGACAGACAGATGGAAGGAAGGAAGGACAGAAGGATGGATGGACGCACCGACAGACAGATGGAAGGAAGGAGGGACAGAAGGATGGATGGACGCACCGACAGACAGATTGAGGGAAGGAAGGAGGGACAGAAGGATGGATGGACGCATGAACAGACAGATGGAAGGAAGGAAGGAGGGACAGAAAGATGGATGAACTAATCCAATTTTGGTGGTTAACGTAAGATTTGATTGGTGTACACAACACTGATATGCAAATAGTAAAACCATGTTAGTACGGCTGCACCGAAAAACCACTATTAGGAGTCTTGTGAGAACCCTGTACAGGTATCAAAATAATCTGAAACTAACCTTTAGTATAAATCTTCTCTTCCTGGTAAACAATTGTTTGGTAGCAAGTCCCAAGTATGACGTCCCCTGCTTTGTACTTTTTCTCTGCTAGTGTTGATGTGTATATTGACTCATGACCCTTCAGTAGTATCTATATTAAATCACAGAGGAAATCATACTATGTGTATTTTCCCAATGAGGTATCTATCCATCTATCAAGTTCTGGGTATTTTCCCAAAGAGGTATTTATCATATTATGGGTATTTTCCCAAAGAGGTATACGAGTATATCCATTTGTCATGTTATGGGTATTTTCCCAAAGAGGAATTTATCAGGTTATGGGTATTTTCCCAAAGAGGTATCTATCCATTTATCAAGTTATGGGTATTTTCTCAAAGAGGCATTTATCATCTTCTGGGTATTTTCCCAAAGAGGTATCTTTCCATTTATCGTGTTATGGGTATTTTCCAAAGGAGGCAAAGCAGTCTCCTCAGTACAGGTACAAGACACATACATGTGCTGTCATTTCACTCACAATATGCTATTGCATTATTTTTTTCACATTATACCTAACATGATGACCAATTCCCAATTTCTGCTTATTCATTCTATATCCCGATCTATGAAATATATCAAACAAACAGAGTCTAGTTCTTACCAAATGGATTGAGAATTTAGCATAACTCAATATGAACAGCTCATTTTGATCAAATGTTACAATAATTAAATACATTACTATGTGTTCCTTTTAAACAATTAAATGCTCAGAATTAGCAGATATGTCCCCACAGCTGCATTTTGCAGACATCTATCAACTGAATTGATTGACAAAACATGAAAATATGTTCCTATATTCATATAGATATAATTAGTATATGAAATGAATCGAAACAGACTGAGCACACATTATTTCAAATTCAGAGATGCCATCTCTAATCATACGCAAACATACCTATACCACTAATTTGACCAAATTTGAGACCATATTTATTTTGTATCGCTGTGCATAACTGCGTGACACAATTATCATCATTGTCGTTAACTATCATAATACACGACCAGATAGGTACAGCGTCGGATCAAGCCATAACCAACAATGTCAACTTTGATGCACAAACATGGTAGAACATTTACCCGTAATATGCACTCATGTTTCTGCAAAAACTTACAAATTCAATCAAGAAGTCTGTACATCTGTCAAAGGTTGAATATGGCGCTTGGCGGTTTTCGAATTCACACCTTGTCGACCAATCGTTATTGTCCGCCAAAGATCGTGCTAAACACCATGCTAGTCGGCCACGGGTCAGACTGCAAGGGGTCATCAGCATGGTTATATATCGTACATTCAGATTACCAAAAAAACTTTTTTCGCAAACTTTTGAATGATCGAATCATTCGTTTCGTTGAAAGTAGTACACGTGCAAACACGAAACCAATTCGATGCAAATTTAGTAATCCATAGATTAATCACTACGATTATCAAATTCCGTCCACTATGAAATATTTCTTCATCGCAATAACACAATGTTAGTAAATATTTTTACACATTACCGTGTCCGGCGTTTTGTTACGACGTGGAGTTCCTACCACACGCACCATGAGAAGAACGTGGTAATGTAAAATTTACAGTATGATTACAATTTCTCGAGTCACTAACCAACCTCACATAACAGAGATTCAAATCCAAGACACGACTCCTGCGTTCAGTTACTGCTAGCAGTGGTGAATGTTTTGTATTGTATACTTTGCCCACCGTATCACATTGACTGCACACGGGGAACCAAATTGCAAAACATTACGAAACGTGAGTCGCATTTACTGAACGCAGGGCAGCAGTTCTCCGAAAGTAACAAACGCGTATACATGGGCAGTTACAGGATTTGGGATTAACGGGGGGGGCGTAACTTTCGGCACAATCGTATTGTGCTCGTTTTTGCTACACGAGTCACAGCGGTGCGAAAGCCAGTCAGCGACTATTCGAACAATCGACTTTCATCCTTTTTAAAAATGCCATCAACTATTTGTTTATCATCCCCATCTCTGCTTGCACTCTTACGAAGTGTGTAGTTATTGCTTGGTTTCGAGAAAAGCTTTGTTACTGGCATTTTGAAAACTGTAGTGCTGTGTATTGCAACTTGTTTACGAAAGTTAAAACAAATCAAAATTGCTATATATCTATTACTATACGGATCTGATCAAAATTGTGAATTATTTTTCTTACGGAAACTGCTATCTTTGAGATGTTGACATCAGATGGACCTCTCTCACTGGTCATTACACGTAAGGGTAGTGACGTCATGAACATTACCTTAGATGAACAGACATTGTAGAAATGATCTGAACTTTTTTATCTTTTACATTTTGTAAGAGAATTATTTGGAAATTGAGTATCTTTGCACAAATTGGAAGATTTCGGTTTCTTAATTCAAAAGTATAGAGCTCCATAGCTTTATTTTGTAATCAATACTAATGTACTGTTTGCAGTATATTGTGTTATATATTTTTCTACACATTTCTTTTAGATTTATTGTGTCATAAATGTTCATTTACTGTTAATTGCTGACTTCCTGTTTTGCTTCTAAAAACATATCGTCTGAAACCACTTCGTGAAATACCACAAAATTTAAGCGAAATGTTACTAGGGTGACACTCTACAAAAATACAAGGGGTTTGGATTCGTCATAAAACATGGCCGCCAGGGGTGGAGTCTATTTTCGTATATGTATGAAGTGGAAACTTCAAAAATCCTCCCTCTTGTCAAAACATTCTGACACATTTTTTATATAACTTCATACAAATGTACCTTAGATGACCCGCTACCAAGATTGTTCAAATGTTTTGGAGTCATCAAAAACCATGACTACCAGGGGACTGTGCCATTTTTCCTATATGTATATTGTGGAAAATGTTCTATACAAAAACACAGGTCCAAATTTTGATACAACTTCACACAGATGGTCCTTAGGTGACCCAAGAGTGTACAAATTACATGTATTTAGATTGATCACTAACATGGCAGCCAGGGGCGAAGCCACCTTTAATATATATGTATTCTAGTTGGAACTTCACAAATATACTTGACAAAACAATACAGGCCCTATTTCGATATAATTTCACCTGAATGACCATTAGGTGATCTTCTACAGAGATTGTTCAAAACTATTTGTATTCATAAAACCATGTCTTCCAGGGTGCGGAGCCACTGTTCCTACACATGTTTACTGTGGAAACTACAAAAACTGCAGGCCCAATTTGGAATTATTTCACCTTTAGAAGTGTTCCTTCGGTAACCCTCTACAAAGATTTTCAATTGTGTGATTCACTTAAACACATGGCTGCCACTGGGTGGGTCACTATCCCGGTATGTATACATACATTATAATTATAAATGCTGGAAATAAACAATTGCTATCTTTGTGAGAATCTTTACATAAACAAAATGTGCACACTGTTACACATGACCATTGTACCAAACATCACAGGTGATCAGGTGAACGAATCAATGCCATCATCTCCCTCTTGTGTACTTTATATACCATCCTAATGTTGAGTAATGATAATCTACATGTGTACTACAGAATGTTCTTTTATATTTCCACATTATACAAATTACTATACTAATACTAAATAGCTTTTTGACAGTGGTTTTCTCTTGTTACACTTTGGAATTCCAACATAATACCTGTCTAATTACCAGCATATACCTTGTTCAGTTTATATCAAATATGGAATGTCTGCTCATTGCTATTCATCTGGAATCATTAATATGGATTGTTTGCTTAAATAATGTTTACTATGCCATTGATATTTGAACTCCTAGTGCTAAAAGCCATTGCACTTGCATCAAATGTCAATATGTAATGCGTCCTATAACCATATATTCTCTTTGTAGATAAACATTGTTGTGTTCATTTTTTATCAATTTCATATATTCGATAGGATGTTTATAAAACGTTAAGCAATGTTTTTTGATGTTCTCTATATCAATGAAACATTTCACTGATTTGATAGATTAACAGTACTATTTACAGAAACGTCACATTTCGCCGTCATCATAATCATGTTTAAATGCCCTAACATTGGTGTGCATAATATTGTTGACAGAGTTTTCCCAATGTTTTGTATATTTCCCATTTATAAATGTGTTTCTCAATGTGCTATACAATTATTATTAATGTGGTATATGAACAAAATTAGTGGTTTTGTTAATCACGATGCACATCATCACATTTGATATTGTGCCAATTGCTTTTAAAGAATACACTTACAATATTCAAAATGTACTAACATCAGAACTTTTGGCAAAAATATTTCTCATTCCTTCTTTTTAAAGGCTCAAACATTACGAAATGTAAAAAAAGTTAAAATTGAAAATAAGGTCCCTAGGCCGGGTTTCTCATGTCGCTTCTCATATGTACATCCTGTATGTGCCATGCTAACATTATGGTTTCAAATATATTCATGAGATACTGTTTATAGGTTTTGTGGAAAGTAAGCCAGGACTTAGTAACCGCCAATGTCATATGGCTATGACTTTGGAAGTATTCGTAATGTGTAGCAATATGAAACTTTTAGATGTCTATTTGATAAACACACCAAATTGTGTATCCTTCGATTAATGTAGAGCATTTATTGTAAAAAAGACTAATGGCTGTGTTATTACATATGTATATACTGTATGTTTTCCTTGCCTTTCATGTTCTCATCACAATTGATTTGTGCCATTGTCCAAGCCCTTTACAAAGAGCTTTAAACGCATATGCTCCTGCATTAAGGCGATTTGTCTTTAAACAGGATATTTGCTCCCAATAAAGAAGTCTTTCTATTCACCAAAAACATAATAATAATAAACTTTATTTATTGAAGGTAACTCATTAAGTCATGCACATAAAAAAACACATACATTCATAAACTTAAAATACGCAGCATATAGTATGTCATCTATTAAAATGATTTCTTTACAAATATAGAATGTATAGCATAACACTCCGAAACACATTTTACAGTATCAAGATTCTAGATACACTATGTGTCTTTATTATATGTATAGTTTCATCATCATTTATTGGACAAGTTTATGAAGTATTTGTAATAGGTAGTTCCCACATTTACAATATTTACCTCCCTTGTTCTGAATTCAATTGTCAGCCATATTGGTAGGCAAGTGTATAGGGAATATAATGTAAACGATGATGAACTAATCAGATATAAAACAATAACTCATACACTACGCTCATGTGGACAGTTGGCTCAGAAAGTTGAAGTAAAAGTGGTTGTCACTTGCAATTTGTTTGGTATTTTCTCAATTATCACATACATAGAAATTACTCCTATAAGGGCTTATCAGTTTTGCATATCAAAATGGCTGACGATTAAGAACAAGGGAGGTATATATTGTAGATGTGGGAACTATATATTGTTGTTTAGTGTGTATTATGTGTTACTTTTATTCATGATCTCAGTTATTTTCATTAAAATTGTTGAAATTCTACACAATGTTGTTGCCTTTCCTTTGTAGAATATTCGAATGTTGTTTTCATGTCATCGTGTTTGTCTCTCAATTGTTTTACTGCTAATATGCTGTACAAATAGCCTTAATAGATTTGTGTTTGGGTTTTGTTGGGTTTAACGCCTTGTCAGCAGGTTCGGTCATTTATATGCATTGCCAGTCTATACAGGATCTACCTGGGCTCGATAACGAGTGCTTCCTCAGTTTCACTGCAAGCAACCGACAGCTTTCTGACGCAAATTACCTTGGACAGATCAAAATCACCACTGACCGGAGTAGGTACGACCAAGGATCAAGCGACAGACGGCTTTCCAACTTAAGTCAGCAGTGGGAGGCGAATGACTTCGGAAAGAGTATTTGATCAAATCATTATTATGTCTGTAGCTATATACATGTAAAAATGAAGAGTGGTGTGCATTGTGCGTCTGTCGGTTTGGATTACTAGTATTTGGATGCAATTAGATCAAAATTAAGATGTATCTATATACAAGTAACATATTAGTTCCTTTCGAAAATCAGCAAGATATGTCCCTACATCACTGGAAAATAACAAATATTTTTTCCCAATATGGCTAAAACCAAGTTACCTCGATGACATTCTCACTCATCACGTCATTCGTCTGTTCCATAACAACACCAACATATTGTATACCCGTGTTATTGGCTCGATCCAACCTCGGACGACTTATAAAGATCAGTATCTTACTTAAAATTTACCTTTATGATGTAGTGTAGCATGTCTGTTGTTTTGGCATCATCATCAAGTCAAATTCGACAATCTGTCCCAGGATTACGCGGTTGACAACGTATTGTATTAATGTGCTCATTAAGTTTATGTCCTAATAAACTAAGTCCGCGATCTGATATTTGGCGCTTATTTGATATCTTATGTACTATTGATGTACAGAAGCCCTGGAGGGACATTTTTGCTACTTCTTACTTATTTGTTACGAGTAACTGTGTTTCTCGGCCATTTAGAACGACGACGGTGAAGACGTGATATTCTTTTCTCTCAAAACATGTCAATTATTCTGTTCATCACCTTGTTGTTAAGTACATTTTCATGTGTAGAGGGTGTAGTGCCGTCCGGTATTCCACATTCTAGAATGCTCTCACCAGAAATGAGTTGATTAAAATATATTTTATGGATGGACTAAAGTATGCTGAAATAGTCTTGTTTTTGTTTTGCCACCACTTAGAATTAGCATTCGTCATTTAAAGCGTATTCTACGAAGTGTAAACTTACGGAGACGCCCTTATCACTACTCGTCTGTACATGATGTAATAAATATAATAAGACAGGAGACGAACGTCAGTGGGGAGTGTGTGGGTTATAGGACAATGTGGAAAAGTCTCACCAAAGATCATGGGCTAGCAGTAAAAAGATCCGAAGTCATGCAAATAATGAAACACCTACATGTATATCAACATGCAACAGAAGAACGAAAGGCACATAGGTTAAAACGAAGAGTGTATATGCTCAAAGGACCTAATTACGTATGGCATGTGGACGGTTATGACAAGTTAAAACCGTTGGGATTCTGTATTCATGGGTGCATCGACGGTTATAGTCGCAAAATCATGTGGCTTGAAGCAGCATCTAGCAATAACGATCCAGCTGTGGTCGCAAAATTCTACCTTGACTGTTTAACACACTTTCAGATTGCTGTTAGAATTTTAAGAGCAGATCATGGAACAAAGAACAGTAGACTGAGTTTCCTGCAAACCTTTTTTAGATATACTTCAACTGACCGTATGGCCGGAATGAAAAGTTTTATGTATGGAAAGAGCACAGCAAACCAGAGGATAGAAGCATGGTGGGGTACACTTCGAAAGCTTGGTGTTCACTGGTGGGTAAATCTTTTCAAAGATATTAGGGATTCAGGAATATTTGATATCCTAAACCCAGTGATAAAAGATTGTTTAAGATTTTGTTTCATGGATGCTTTACAAACGGATTTAGATAGAATCGCACAACGCTGGAATTCTCACAATATTCGACGACAGAAACGGTACGCTGAACTGCCCTCTGGAAAACTGGAGGTTATGTATTATGTCCCTGAACTAACAGATGGGTATAACTTTAAGACAAGTGTGAATCTTGAAGATGTAAATTTTTGCATAAATTTGTACGGAAAAGAAAAGGAGGTTTGCAGCGCAGAATTTAAAGAAATTGTTAACATTATGAAACCCGATGTTCGACTCCCTGTCCATCCCTATGAAGCGCTTCGACTGTTCATTGAGGTTAACGATATTTTGGAAGAATACTGCGTATAGAACTCACTTGTAGAAATAATTGTCTCAAATTAGATTTACAGCCATAGTTAGATTCCTTCGAAGTTTTCGTTTTATTGTTGACGGTGTCCTAATTTGTTTAGTAGTACTGTCATAAAATGACAGAATGTGAGAAAAGTCGGAGACATTAAATCTTGTATACGTAGTTGTTAATAAAACGTTACGTTGCGCCTGTTTTTTGTTTTCTACTGATTTGATCAGTGTTGTACATAACCAAGGATATTTTTCACTTACATTTGATTCAATATTTAATGTAATTCAATGTAAGTACGCAAATAATTAAAGCACCTTATGCATGTATAGCGTAATCCCATTCGAAAACAAGTTTAAGGTATATCTGATATAAACGGTTATCGCGGAACTGCAAACTCACCAAAATGCTCTTATCTTTGATATATATAAAGTAATTTTTTTCGAAAGATTATGAAAAGATCTAACTAATTATTGTAATAAATGAAAATATCATTTACCAGGAAGACGTCTTTGTATGTCAACTGTTTTGACAAAATTAGATCATGCAGCGTTTTTGAACAGACCAAGGGGTGAAGGTTTACCCCTTACCATGAAGTTTTATACGATGTTAAAGCTTATTCTATGCTCTTGGGTTCTGTGTCGTTCTGCTCCTACATACCAGTGTTCAAAATTCTGCAAACACTCGTACGTCTAGGATGGGTGAAATATTTTATATCTGCAGTAAACAAGAACTCGATTTTCTTTATTTCTGCAATAATAGAGACCAATGTAGATTTTCTGTACGGCACAGTACGGTACGGTACTGTACTTTGTACTGTACTTCACATGTACTGTACTGTACTGCACTGCACTGTACTGTAGAGGTACTGGTCTGTACTGGTTTGTTGGCTGGATGTTCAGTATAGTACAGGTACAATATAGGTACTATACTAAATACATTACTGCACTGTACTGGGACTGCACTGCCAAACTTTTTAAATGTTGAGGGTAGGGCTGCCAACCCAGTTTCAAGCTGCAACATTAAATACAAATAGCCCAGTCTCTCATGCTTTGCTGTACATGTATAAAATGATGAAATCAAAGACACAAAGAAAAGATTAAGTGGAAAATTTAATACCAGCAACCATTTTTTAAGGATCAGTAATAACAATGGTAACTGTGATTCATGACAATTTTAAGGACAGTCTAGTAGAAACAGATTTTATGCCAAATTTCGTGTAAGGTTTTAAATAGCACACAAACGCTACTTTATTTATGTAATCAGTTAAACCTGCTTTAATTTTCCGAAACTCATCAGCCGAATCGTGCCATTTCATATACTCAGTGTTATTCGTTATCAACATTTGGTGTAAAATGCTTGATACCTTAAAATGCACGTTTCGGCTAAAAAAATCAAAGACAAGAGGCCCAAGTTGGGCGTAACTCGCAAACCTGAGAAGTTTACGTCGCTCGACAGACGACGCACGATGGACATCATACTATCACAATAGCTCGCCTTGTCAACAAAACAATTATATTAACATTATTATGATGTGTTCATTCTTAAAATGTACAGTCCAAGACAACTAACACTGTTACTTTATACATATATCAGCAGAGTTATTAGATGGCTTCTAACAAACCATGAAAATAGTTTACTATTTCAAGAGCCCGAGGTCTAACACCAGCGCTGTAGTTCAATACCTTATCCAAAAAACTGCATATTTTAGTCTCCATATTTTCATAGTCAGTATCGGCCAAACTGGCAAGTAATTCTAAATCATCTGGTTTGGCCTTCAGTTTCATTCAACTCATAATATACTGAACTGGTTCATCTGCATTGTTCCAGATAGGCATTTCAACCATGACTTCAACTAAAGTACATGCAAGGCTCCAACTGTCTGTCATAGTGTTTGCACTCTGTCTCTCTTGAAGGACATCCGGTGCCTGATACGCAGGAGTGCCAGGCTGTGAACAACTCCCAGCCATAGTCGTCATTACAGTGTTTATTGTCTTCAGTTTCCTTAGACCCTTATCACATAATTTTACCACATTAAAATCGTTTGCAACAAGAATGTGTTCAGGCTTTATGTCCCAATGGGTTTTGTGCATGCAAATATGCAACAGCTTGAGATATCTTCAACGAAACATTCAACTTCACAGACATGTTCATATTTGTTTTATCATCACTGAATTGTCAGGTGTCCAAAGTGACACCATCAAATAGTTCTGAAACCAAGTATAATCGATCACTTTCCAATGCAAATGCCATCAACAAAACAATGTTTGGATGCCTGAGTTTACAGTGTATGCAAAGTTCGCGTTGAACTATTGGTTTTGCAATCTTCATGCGCTTTAAAACTATTTCTTTCACAGCCACTTTCGTCCCTATCCAACAACCTTGATACACAATGCCAAATCCCCCTCTTTCGATATCTTTACCCACGTTTACATCGGCCAAGCTTATCCTTGGTACTGTGCAAGAAGATGAAGATGCTTGAGAATTGGCCGAGTACTGCATGCCTGTGGCCGAGTGTGGCTGAGTGCTGAATGTCTGTGGCTGAGTGTATGTGGTTAAGAACTGCATGCCTGTGGCTGAGTGTATCTGTGACTGAGTGTCTGTGGCAGAGTGCTTTCAAATAACACCATATATGTTTCTGATAAGTGAACTATGGCCACAATAAATTGACCTTCAAATAACACCATACATGTTTCTGAAAAGTGAACTATGGCCACAGTAAAAGGACATGTTTGTTTCTGATAAGTGAACTACGGGCACAGTAAATTGACCTTCAAATAACACCATATATGTCATATTCAACAGCGTAATGAATTATCGAACAATACAGTCGTGTACATTACATTACGAGGTAAATCGGTTAATATTCCTTTCATATACAGTAAAACTTCGAAACCTAGAACTGCCGTCTGTCCCAGCAATTAGTTCGAGCCATCTACTGTTCGAGGCATCTACGGTATACGTGTTTATGTACGAACTGGCTGTTCCCGGTACAAGTGTACTAAGCATGCTGAACACTAGTCATTAGTGTGTTGTTTGTGTTTTCATACTGAATGCACGTCGCTCAATAGTCCTTTCATTAATCATAGTAATAATAATTAAAAACAAATTAAGAGGAAAACAAAAAGTGATTTGAATGCATATAGTACAATGTGAATAACGTGCTAATCTTTCCCGTCAACAAACAAAAGCATATCAAATGGTCAATTAAAGGTGTGAATTATTGTATTGTTCGGCCTTTCTATGGTGAACAATGAATGAAATGGTAGCTAGGGACCGAAAATCGTGCTCGAGTGTTCGACCAATCTCCGTTCGAGTGATCTACTGTTAGATCATATGAATTGGGAAGGGATTTCGCAGGGACTTAAGAACCTGTTCGAGATATCTACTGTGTTCGAGGCACAACTGTTCGAGGTTTCGAAGATCTACTGTATCATCAATAATGAATCGAAACTTTATTTTAAGTGTACCATATGGGGTGTTTTTAAAAATTAAACCCGATAGATTTACATTCCATTCATAAATATTTCTAAAACAGGTATCGGACGTTACATTGCTTTTATCTTTTGCAAACACCATCGCATGATATAATCGTAAAACAAAATACTTGACCATCATGTAACTTCAAACACGCCCTTATCTGTGAACAGTGTCACACAATAAGCTATTTCATTGACAAAAACGGGTCCAAACAGACGAAAGTCTGTCTTTAATTTATTAAGGATCGCGAACAATACACTATAGCGACCATGCCCAGCATTTTACTGGTTTCAAGTAAAGCCACACTGTAATACAGCATGTAATTCATAATTAAAATGTCAGCAGTTAGATAACTGTTCTCCCCCAGCATGATATATGACCTGTGGCCAGATAAGATATCAGCATGTGAGGTAAGAAATGAACAGAATGAGATTTTAAGTTTTGTGTATTAACTTGATTTTATTTTACAGCTTATTCATCGTGGACACAGTGTACGGAAAAGTCCGGTATTCACAGCATTTAATGCAATATTTTTGAAAAAGAATGATGGAGCGTGTTCACAAAACTTGTTCATTTGTAGCCCTGTATTAATACTACACTTTCTCCAAACATTCGAGAAAAAGGTGTACTTTTTATTGTTTTCTCTGATCAATGCGTCTGGTTTCTTGAATGTTTGAAGAAACAGTAGAAATATTTTCCAAAATCGCGTGACTATAAGAAACTTCATTGATACTGCGCTCATACTGGCCATATGACTAATTTTAATATGTATACTTTTAATAAAGTACACAGGGTTTCTTTCCACACACAGTGTCCACATTTGATTTTTTTACAGTAAAACATAATAATTAATTAGTAATATTACAGAAACTACTGTTAAGCCATAATACATTTGACCTTGTCGAAACAAAAATACAAAGACAACATAATGTTGAACTTGCATTAATTATTTTTGTGATTATTTATTAAAAGTGTATTTTTAACAAAAAATAATATTACATGTTAACTCTATTAATATGGAGCACAACATGAGTAGTATGTACACATGTGCATCAGTTAAGCCATAAATGAATTATGCTATTTAAATAATTATAAAACTACAGTTGTTTTATTCAGTGGCGTTGTTGTTGGTTCAAAATTATGTGGTCGCAGAACGGTATGGGTGGATATTAAACTCGCGCAAACTGATGCAAACAGACCTGGCCTAGATTGGCAGGAGTCCCGCAATGCTGTTTCGCTGGTTGAAAGGGTTTGCGGAGATGCGTTAGTCAAAATTGGTACAGGTAATCCAGTTGTTGTGACCTTACTCGCAGTTGTCCAGGCCATCGGTTGTCCCGAGTGTTCCATTTTGTTAGAAACGTGGCAATAGGGACATACAGTGTCTTGGCAGGCACCAATTTGTTCAGCAATCCTATAGTGTACTCTGGCTTGTTACATTCTGGTTGTACTTAAACGTCGATTTACTGTGGCCATAGTTCACTTATCGGAATAATATATGGGGTTATTTGAAGGTCAATTTACTGTGGCCATAGTTCACTTATCGGAATCATATATGGTTGTACTAAAACGTCCATTTACTGTGGCCATAGTTCACTTATCTGAATCATATATGGTTGTACTTAAACGTCGATTTACTGTGGCCATAGTTAACTTTTCTGAATCATATATTGTGTTATGTGAAGGCCGATTTACTGCGGCCATAGTTCACTTATCGGAATAATATATGGTGTTATTTGAAGGCCAATGTACTGCGGTCATAGTTCACTTATCGGAATATATATATGGTTGTACTAAAACGTCCATTTACTGAGACCATAGTTCCCTTATCGAATACATATATGGTGTTATTTGAAGGTCAATTTACTGTGGCCATAGTTCACTTATCGGACACATATATGGAATTATTTGAAGGTCAAATTACTGCGGCAATAGTTCACTTATCGGAATCATATATGGTTGTTCTTAAACGTCGATTTACTGTGGCCATAGTTCACTTATCGGAAACAAATATAGTGTTCTTTGAAGTTCGATTTACTGTGGCCATAGTTCACTTGTCAGGAACATATATTGTGTTATTTAAAGGTCGATTTACTGTGACCATTTATCACTCATCGGAATCATATATTGTGTTATTTGAAGTTCGATTTACTCTGGCCATAGTTCACTTATCAGAAACATATATGGTGTTATTTGAAGCTCGATTTACTGTGGCCATAGTTCACTTATCGGAAACAAATATGATGTTATTTAAAGGTCGATTTACTGTGGCATAGTTCATTTTAAGGAATCATATATGGTGTTCTTTGAAGTTCGATTAACTGTGGCCATAGTTCACTTGTCAGGAACATATATTGTGTTATTTGAAGGTCAATTTACTGTGGCTATTGTGCGCTTATCTGAAATATATATGGCGTTATTTGAAGGTCATATTACTGTGGCCATAGTTCACTTATCTGTAACATATATGGAATTACTTGAATGTCAATTTACTGCGGCCATAGTTCACTTATCGGAATCATATATGGTGTTACTTGAAGGTCAAATTACTGTGGCCATAGTTCATTTATCAGAAACAGATATGGTGTTATTTAAAGGTCGATTTATTGTGACCATAGTTTACTGATCGGGAATATATGGCTCTTCTCATTTTTAATTAGTATGTCGTGTTTTACTGACTTTCTTACAAGTATGAGTTGATTTTTAATTAATTAATTACTTTCATTAAAAGCAATATAGAAACAGACAAGTAATGACAGAAACACATAGTAGCTTTACTGACTTTTTTATTTTTGCATGTTTTGTTAAGACTGAATTCTAAGTGGAACACATGCAAATTTATAAAACTGGCACTTAATTATCCCGAAAATAAACTTAGATTGAAGAATCCAACATCAATACATTAAAATCAAACATTAACATTAAAACATTATTTTATAAATATATACATAGTCAGAAAATATAATTTCTTCTTATATATCCTTTGTTTCAGTAAATATTATATTTGATAATAATAAACACCTACACCACATCATCGCTGGGAGCATTATCTTTCACTTGATACAATATTAAAAAAGTTAATGCCTACCGCCGTGATTCATTGGTTGTGAAGTACGGAGCCGCCGCCTTTTACACTTCCCCAATTTAGTGGTATGTACCCTAGACTATGGCCGATGGAATATGGAAACTATAAGGGGATAACGCCGTGACGTCACGCGCACCTGTTATACGAATGTAAACATTGCTGGTGGGCAGAAAGTCGATATCCGGTTACAGCGCCATATTGTTTATAACGCTAATTCGCTTTATCTAAATTGTTAATTCTTTAAGTTATGATTCAGTCTTTCATAGTTGTTGGTTGTACACACAAGCGGAAAAAAGGGTTTATGATTTCATGGCACAGAATTCCTAATGAGAAGAATTAAGAGCGAAGGAAACAGTAGCTATCTGCCATTGACAGGAAAAACTGGACCCGTCCACTCATCAACCTATGTAATGTCCGTCCCCTTATGTATACTATTATTAAGTGTGAATAAAAGTCATTTTAGGAAATATTTATGTACATAGACAACTTTTATTTTGTCCAGAAAGAAAGAAAAATCAACTTCATAGTTGATCATCTAACATAATTATTTTAAACTACTGCAACTAAAAATGCAAAGATTTGTCATCTTTTTTAACCAGCGCGCCTAAGCGCGCCTGGTTTTAGTACTCATACAATTTTCCAACACTGCCACCCTAAATAGTCCGTTTTCAGTCACACCGCACAACTGTAGAAAAAAAGTCAAATAGTCCCACTTTTTCGATGATACTACACGCACTATAAGATAACACAAAGGCTTTTTGCTTTGTTTTCTTTCGAAAATAGTTTATTCATAATATACTTTTATAATTATATTATTGTATTGTATGTTCGGGAATGTTCATGTAGTTTTTTGTGCATGTGTATATACGCGTTTTGGCGGTGACCCCATAACTCAGGAAAAAAACCAAAGCAACAAGAAATAGTCCGACGATTCCAATGATGAAACATAACACATCGGCAGTTTGTTTTGTTTTTTATAAAGAATATAATTTTTTCAATATATTTTTAAAAAATGTATGGTATGGGGAATGTTGACATAATTGTAAGTGTGTATGAATATAGCGTCGGTCCGTCGGTCGTGTTCTCATGGCAGCCATTGAAGTAGTCTTTATTTAGTGTCTCACTACTGATTCTTGAAAGATCAACGGTAAGTGTATTTTCGATTTGTATCTGTTGTATTACATGTTCGCCTCCTATTATATTTGTGAACTACTGTATTATTATTGTTTATGTGTTAGTGTCTACTGTTTATATTAAATTGCGTCGGTTGAGGCCTATATATCTTGTATCGGATGATGTACATGCACTTCTTGCGTAGTAAGTATCCGCCATTTTGTTTCATTTTATAAACATCCTGTATTATGTCTGGAATTTTCATTATAAACGTGGGTGATTATAGGCTTATATAGCGTACGGTTATGATATTTTATTTATATAATTGTGTTGTAAAGCGAAGGCAGGAAATATCATTGCATCGTCGGTATTACCCGATACGGGGTTATTATTAAATTGTGTCGTTTGACTTCCAGGCTTTTTATTATGCAACTTCGTTATATTTATTGCATGTGCTCTGTATAAATAAGAATATTATTATTTTTGGCCGATACATGGTTATTACAATACTTCGGAGCGATTTTGTATGTTTATAATTGTAGTTGCAACGATATAATTACTGACCTACTTATTTTGTTGATTCGGCCCCGTGTCATTTCGCACTTTACTATCTTCTATAAATACAATACCGGTGTACACAAAACGTTTTTATCAAGATTTTTATTTGTCTGGGAAGCTGATCTTTAAATATGTGCTGTTAATTGGTGGAACATCTGACCTAGCTATTGTTGATTTGGTTTCTTTTCCAGTGCACTGCACACACATTAGGTATTTTCATTCTCTGTGATTCATTGGTACACACCCATAAATATCTGTATTATAGCGCTTATACAATTGTATTTACAACCAAATAATTATTGACTTACTTATTTGTTGATTCTGTCATATATTCTTCGGAACTATTTACAAACACTACATATTGGGGATTTGGACATCATTAAATGTATTACGAAAAATTGCACTGGTGCAGCAAGTGATTCTATACAACTCCCTTGATTACCCACTCAGGATGCTAACCATTATACCACTACAACTTACCTTCTAATGTTCTGATAAAGAAGCATGCTTGAAAACTCTTATATTAATATGTTGTTTTGTTATTTTATTTTCAGATGTCAATAGAACAACTTTTTACCAATAGAGGGACTGGACCCTACTCGAAGCCTTTGAATGTGAAAGTGGTCATTACAGGCGAGATCGTCTCATACCGTGATGGGAGAAACAATGACAGGCAATCACTGAACGTGGCCATTGCGGACTCAGAAAGATGTATACGGGGTGTTGTGTATGATCCCCTGAAATTTGCAAAATTCAGGGAAGGGAACTCCCTAGTTCTGAGAAATATAATTCGTAAGACGGACGACAATAATCATGCCATTGTCATCACGAAAAATACAAAAGTCTTTATAACTACGGATATTGACGTGCCGGACTACCTGGTGGAAGCGGGGAGGAAGATCATATACCCACCACCAGCAGATGTGGTACCAATTGCAGAGGCTGTGAGATCCCCACCCAGGGCAAGAGTGTCCGTTACCGAGAAAATTGTACAGGTTAGTTTTCATTCTTGTTCTGTTAATTACAAACAACAGGTGAAGGTAAATACACATTCACTAAAAATGTTAGTTAAGTTCCATTCAACCGCTCTCCACACTTTAGCAGCAACATTCACACACATAAAGCTCCATCATGTAAAGTCCAAAAAAAAACATCCCTATGAAGTTAAGACTTGCAAATGTATACTGTTTTTGGTTATCCGTTAATATGGACACCTTGGTTTTTATGTCTCCTGTTTTTATGTATTCAGTAATTTAAAGAAAAATAAGTTCAGTCAGTTAACAGACTGTCCATTGATTTTTTGAGAGATATATGTCTATCCTACTGATAAATGAATGTTGCTTGTTTTGCTTGTTTCGCTTCTTTGTTTGATGTTTACATTATTTGTGTGTGTGTTAATGGATAATGTCCTATTATTTTCACTGCTATACCAACATAAACATTGTTGCTACCTGACTATGGACAGGTGATATTTTTTTATATTTATGCACCTCTTATTATTGGTTGTATATAGCAAAATTTAAACAGATTATTGTCACACAGCAGGTTATACATGTTATGGTTATTACTGATAGCTTTATCATGATTTTATATTAAAATTAGCATATTTTAATTGCTGTTAGAATTGACAACTGCCAACTGTTATTGTAATATCATTGTCTTACACATTTTACCAAACAGTATCACAACGCACACTTGTTGTTTGTTTTTTATTGTACTTTAGCATACAGTTTTGAACACAATGGCCACCAATCTAGACATGTGATTACAAGGTAGTGTTCACCAATATTAGACTTAATACAATCGCTTTGTGTTTAATTACAGGAGGAGGAGACAAAAACCCTCAGTGTCAGGGGGAGAGTGTGAACCTCAAATCAATCCATTTGGAAGATGGTAGTTTAAAGGTCCGGGTGGCCCTATGGAGGGAGGCCTCATCTGTTGAATGTAGGCCAGGTGATCATGTAACAATAACAGATGTTACTACCAACATTTACCAGGGCGAGACAAGCCTACAGACTACAGTACGCTCTGAGATCAAGGTAATACAGTTATGAATTTAAAACTTATTAGACTAACTCTGTGTGCATTTACATCACATATCATATGAAAAATCCCTTAGTATTTATATATTCACTTGAATACAGAAGGCAGTTGTATGGTATTCACACTGTTTATGCCACTAAGGGACTATTGTACTGCTTGCAATACTTCAGACACTTTTTGTTTCTGGTGTTGTTGTTTCTTGTTTTTCTTCGACTCTAGAACAAATTTTACAAGTAATACTTTAATGGAATACCCACTATCAATTGAAAATGTGTAGCCCACAAAATGCCTTGACTCACATTTTTTTCTAGTTTGAATGCAAACTAACATGTGTAGGATGTTAGCCATGATGGTATTTTGTAAAATATATTAGAATTAGTACCTTGGGAACATTTAGAAATTGAATATTACAAATCAGCATAAACCAGGAAATAGAAATATTTTGCCAGCAAAACACATTTTGCTAGATGCAGCCAACCTAATATATGTAACCAAACACTGTATGGAACTTGGTATTACATCGTATGTTTCTTATTCAGTAATATTTTTGGTTTGTTCTAATCCTTTACATTTTTATAATTGTAGAAGACTGATACACCAACAGTTGTGTCCAGGGTGTTGGTTGTTGGTGTTTCTGTTGAAGAGAGTGAAACAGAGTTGCTAATAGATGATGACAGCATCATCCCTGTGCCAAGTGAGCTGCTGGCTGCTGCTGTAAGCAGTGATGGGCCGGTCGACATTGAGATGCTTACAGCTGCTGGACCACTCACCCTGGTGATAACTTGCAAGGGTAGCGAAGTTTTGTACATTGGTTTGGATGAGTGAAAATATTGTAAATATTAGATTGTTTTACATTTGTTGCAGTATTATTTGGGAATAGGGTATTATGCACAAATTTGGAGATTTTTATTGCTTATTTTATAAATATACTAATGTACTATTTCCATATACAATTTTTCTATGCCATTCTCATTGGTTTCTTTTGTTATAAATGTTCATGTACTGTTAACAACTTAATATAAATAATATTCTTGTGTAAGCTTTTCTATTTGTTATACAAATCAAAATTTTGCTATCTTGATACCTTTTTCAGTTTATACCAAGTCTATTATTTCTACCCATTACTATTGATCTGGAATCTATAATATGTACTATTTGCACAAATAATGTTTACCATGCCATTGATCTTGGTACTCCAAGTGCAAAAACATTAGATACAAGAGCAAATGTTGTATCTAGTCTCATTATGTAATGTGCCCTATAACTAAATACGCTTTTTGTAAATAAACATTGTTGTGTTCATTTTTTTATGATGATTATGTCCTATTTAACTTAGTTTTACATGTTTTTTATGTCCGTATATATCTCTCATTGGAACATTACAATGATTTGCTAGATGCATAGTCAACCCTATTTACATTATTATACATGCATTATTTATTTTACCTAAACAAAAACTAAGCACCCTGTTACACTTACATCTACTGCCATAATGTAATGTGTCCTACAACCGTATATTCTCTTTGTAAATAATTAATGTTGTGTACAATTCTTCCTAGCGGTTATGTCTTACTTTACATATAAAGGATGTTTATACAACGTTTTACATGTTTTTTTTATGTTCTATGTATATATTTCTCATAGGAACATTTCAATGATTTGCTATATGCATAGTATTATTAACATTATGTTACTTGTATTATTTAAAGCATACAATATTTAATGCTCTATTTTCATAGAATGGCTTCATAATTGTAACTGAAACACACAAATATTTGGTATTTGTTTTTAAATATAATTAAACAAGCACACTTCACTTGTAATAATTTTCTAGTGCAGATATCAGTATTTACTGATGTCAGAAACGTCACATTTTGCAGTCAGTAATAATATTGTCTATATGCCTTATGGTTATTCCCCTGACGTATGTCATGCCAAGATAAATACAAAATATACTTCTTATATAGGGAAAGTAAACTAGAACAGGCTAACAAGATTTTTTTATAAATGATGGAACCAAAATTATAAAAAACAAGATTATCCATGCACATACAATGTTTTTCAGAATGTATCTATGCATAATGCTTTTTTATAAAACCTTGTTGGCATGTGGTAGATTTGTTCATTATCTATATATCCAAGTGTTTCTATATCAAAATTAGGCAAAGCTAATACAGCTGTTTTCTACAGCATATATTGCCTTAACATTGGTGTGCACAATATTGTTGACTAGAGTTTTCCAATGTTTTGTATATTTTCCATTTATATGTGTCTCAGTGTTTGTTTATATGGAGTAACGTTAGTAGTTTATGAACAAAACTAGTGTTCCTGCTAATCACGCTACACATCATGACATAACAAATCCCGCCAAATGCTATGTATGAATACACTTACATTTTTATAATGTACTAAATTTAGAACTTTTTAAAAGCTATAACATTACGAAATGTAAAAAGTTAAAAATGTATGATAAGTCTGTAAGCCGGTTTTCTTGTGGTGCTTCTCATATGTAAACCCTAGATGTGTCATGCTAACATGGTTATATGCTTTCATTTATATACATTAGATACTTATGTTTATTGATTGTGGGTAAACAAATATTAGGTACAGCCAGGATTTTGTAACCATCAGTGTCGTATTGCTATGAATTTGCAAGCATATACCATTTTTTATCTTTTTTATTAGACCAATTTATGAAGCAATCCTAATAGTTAGTTCCCACAATTACAATATTTACCTCTCTTGTTTTGGATTGTTGGCCAAATTGATAGGCAAATTATCATAAAGTTTATAGGGAGTATAAAGTAAATGATGCTAAACTTACCAGATATTTAAAAAAAACATTGTTGTACAAAATGTGTTTGTCACATGCATACTCTCTCTATATTTTCCCAATTATTCTATACATGGAAATTAACCATATATGAGCTCAACAGTTTGACCTATAAAAATGGCTATGAACAAGACGTGTATTTTGTACAAGTGGGAACAATCTATTGTTGTTGTTTAGTGTACATTATTATGTTTTACTTTTTATTGATGATCTCAGTTATTTTTAATAAAAGTTTAGAAATTTTACACACTGTTGTTGCCTATCTTGTGTTGAATATACAATTGTTACTGTTTATAAGCCATCAGTGGGATCATAGCTAACGTGACGAATGTATATGTCACGTCTCACAAACTCCACTACTACTGATATGCAGTAAAAATAGCACTAATAGATTTGTGTTTGAATTTTGTTCAGTTAATGCCTTTCCGACAGGTATGATCATTTATTAGTCTATACATGATCTACCTAGGTTCAATAAGAAGTGTTTCGTCAGTTTTACTGCAAGCAACAGACATCCGGTAATTCACATGTACAGACGTATTTTATTGTTTGAGACTTATCTTCTTTACAAGTCATTTTCTGCATGTTCATAACTTTTTGAAACGGTTAAGATATGTCATTAAAAATGTTGTAAGATGTGTGAAAACAAATCAAGCAGAATTGAGTGGTATCGCGTGAGTTGTACAGGAATTAAGTCTAATTTAAAACGGAGTCTTGGCTTTGTAGACTTTGTCATTGGTAGAGAAGTTGACTGTGCACTGCCGAACAATGATAATATGCTTTATGTATAACGTAAACATCTAGGATAGCGCTAGCCAAATTTCCATTAGACTCCATTCAAACCAATACATTTCGCAAAGATTTATTCCCATACAATTTAATTGTCTATCAAATCTGACTACCAACTCTTTCAACCTCGCGCCAGCCAAGACAAAGTTGATTGACAAACTGTTTAACATGTGATATATGTGTATTTATTTATCTACCGCTATGTCTTAATATGTGTGTGTATGAATGACACTCAAATAAATGCTGAATATGTTTTAATGCTAAATGTAAAATTAAGAAGGTAAATAGACGCACAATTAAACATATCACGTCGTTGTCTTTGTTAGATATGTGTACATGTTAACAATTACTATTGATGCATTTCACATTCACACATAACACATTATTTATGCACATACACAAAGTCAAACTCATACTAAAAAAATATTTTGGAAAACTCGCACACTTCAATATTTTACATTGTTAGAAAGCTGGGTGCATTATCTTTCATTTGGTACCAACTTTATGCACATAAATTGATTAATACGAATACCGCCGTGTTTTTCGAACCTAAACGAATTGAAAATAATTTGTCGTAAAATGTGCTCATTTTCAAAGTCACATTCTGATGCAGAAAATTCACCGATTTTCAATTTTATTTTTGGAAGCCTTTGATCTGGTATCGATTTGATGCATATATGTAAAAATGAGAATTGAAATACCTACAGCCGTGTTTTTCGAACCAAAACAGTTTGAAATTTATTTAACGGAAAAATGCCCATTTTCAGAGTCTAATTTGAAAACCAAAACAACCTCTGATTTTCATTATTATTATGTCGTGGGAAAGCTGGGAGCATTACCTTGCAATTGATGCCAAATTTAGTATTGTATGTCAAACAGTAAAGAAATAATGGCCACCGCCGTGTCATTCATTCCATATTAGTTGTATTACGGCGCCGCCGCCTTTTACCCTTTTGCCCACCAGTTAACTGCGCATGCGCGGAATCGGGTTGTTTTGTTTACAAACACGTTATCCCGTTTTCGTAGTCATACGATGCGAATGTCGAAATTTGCCATAGAACTAGTTGTTCTACCGAACAACTAACGAGGCGGTCAATTCACGATCGTTCGCCGTCACTGAACGCAAGGCAGGGTAAGGTATTTTAATTCGCAAGGATTATTTAATTAATAACGTTGTCGTCTCGGAAAAAACCGTGCCGAATATTTAATTGCAATTATGTCATTACATTAGAATAAAACAAAGTATTGTCTTGACCTATTGCAAACACGTGCATTAAAGTGCGTTTTATCAGTTTGCCATTGCAGATTAATATCTGGGTTGGATTAATGATTCAGGGTCAACTCGGCCCACTTACCAACTCGGCCCGGTCCTACTCTGCCCACTTACCAACTCGGCCTGGTCCAACTCGGCCCAATAATTGAGGCGATATATATATGAACCTTTTAATGTTGAATTTTGATACATTGATCATTAATATTTAAGTTAACTTATTTTCACTTATTTGATCCGAGTATGTGTATTTATAAAACTCCCGTACCCGTATTCTATCCTTGGTATGATATCTACTAATCCGAGCCTTCTCTGTCCCTAAACCAGCCCCTTTTACGATTTTTGATATTTCATGTTGCTGGTTAGGGTCAGAGGAACTCATATAGTAAAAACCCGGGGATTTCCTCTCCCGCGCGGGAGAGGAACTTTAAATCAATATATCTATGTAAACATTCATTGGATTAACATTTCAAGCATATACATCTGTTATCAATATATTAATTAACCTATCTGAACCGTAACATTTGTTTTGAAAACCTTTAATACGTTGTAACGGTCAATCCTTTTCAGAGTAAGCTAAAAAAATAATTTTCTTCATGTAAATATGTATTTGGGTCAAAGCACCTGGCTGTCACGTGATCGATGCAGATTGGTAAATTAAATATCAATTTACCGATTTGTTCGGCTAACTTCTCGTTAAAATGAGACAAAACGCCACATACACCGTTGAAAGTATACGACAACACGACTGTGTGGTTTTCAGTAATCCCCGGGTTTTTACTATAGGAGTTCCTCTGACCCTACGCCGCAAAAAAAAAAAAAAAAAAGGCTATAGGGTCAGAGAAGTCTCGGATTAGATATCTACCTGTACGGGACTCCCGTACCCCTAGAATCCAATTCTAGAGGTACAGACCCGTACCCGTAGTCTCTTCCTATTTAATTCACACAATTTAGCTTGGCAATGTCCGCTTATAGTCGCACCTAGGCCCGGCCTAGGTGTCTCTGTACTCCGACTTTTACACGCGTCTTCGTAACTGTTGTACAGCGAGACGTCAGTGGCTTGAATAAGTCACACTGTAGTCCAAACAATTAGACAACCATGCTTGATCCTTCACGTTTACTTTCATTTTTCAATATTTGTTTTTATCTTTCATATTTTTACCTTCATAGTCAAGCATGGAGTCTAAAAGCATCTCATCAAAAACGCTTAGCAAAAGTCAACCTCACCTGTACGAAATTTTACACCTGTATTTTACCTGTTTTTTGTCCTAAAATTACAGCTGT
The DNA here is from genome assembly GCA_032209605.1 of Mactromeris polynyma. NCBI lineage: Eukaryota > Metazoa > Mollusca > Bivalvia > Venerida > Mactridae > Mactromeris > Mactromeris polynyma. The sequence continues at coordinate 127,165 of JASFXZ010000068.1, forward strand.
AAAGTTGAGATTTTACACCGTACACTAATCAGTAGTAGTGTTCAACACAATATTAAAGCTATCTCCATTACTAAATTTGAATACACTACTACCTTTTAACTTTATTTGTAACATATAGCGTCAAGCTTGTTTGGGATACCCCATACATTATAAAGTGTTGAGTTGAAGCTGTTAATTTTGGGTGCATTAACTACTTCTTCTGTTAAGTCATTCCAAATATCTATCACCCGAAGTGTAAATTTAGGGAAAACAATACCAAAAGGACCAAAGAAACTAATAGTTTATTCAGCCTAGCTGTATCTGGTCTCTAAATCTACATCATCTACATGATGCATTTCTTTTTTGCATTTGAAGTAAATCTCTGAATTGAATATTGAGTTTGTTATCATGTATCCAATGACTTGTAAGTAAAGGTACTTTCAATAATGGTCAGTCTCAATAATTAATCCATTGAATAGGCAAACTGTAGGTTTTCCCATCTCTCTCCCACTGCGCATATACCGAAAAGTCCTGCAGTGTATAAATCCAGATCCAGGTTATTTGTTACCAGATCTATTCAATTTAAGTTTATGCTTCAATAACAATCATCAATCTTATTCCAGCATAGACAAAAAACAAGGTAATTTATTCCGTACGCGTCCATTCCGTCATACAATGACACTGTATCGTAAATGACATAAATAACAAACAATTTATCATTTAAGTCGGGCCTTTTTCTATAGTTCCCACAGGTCAGACTATCTGACCCATTCACAAAGCCAAATAAATGTTTTTTTTCCAAAATCAAAAAAAAAATCCCAATCAGAAGCACCTACGAAAAGTCAACCGGGTCAGCTCGGCCATTGTCATATGGAGAGCACCGATTTTGGTCACTTACGTTATTAATAAATTGCAATTACGTAAGTACGCGTTGTGATCCGCAAAACTCCACACTCAGTACTTACTTACTTAGTAAACGCTGGGTGCTGAGTGCAGAGTAGTAAGTACTGGTTATAATCCCAGGTTGTGGGTATATTTTGAAGCTCTTTGAATAACTCTGGCCTTCGGCGTCTGTCTGTCCATCCGTATGTCGGTCCATCCGTATGTCGGTCCGTCCACATTTAGCTTGTACAGGCTTCATCTTCAATACTGCTGGTTGGATTTCAGCAAAAACTTCCTAGGATTGATCAACATCAAGTATAGTTGTGCATCTTCGTTGTTCTGCTCAAATAATTTTTCACAGAGTTATGGCCCTTTGATGTTTTTATACATATGGAGTTTGTCCGCGCTTCATCTCCAATACCGCTAGTTGTTATTTCTGCCAAACTTCATAGGATTGATCAACAGCAAGTGTAGTTGTGCATCTTCATTGTTTTTTCCGCTCGGATAATTTTTCACTGAGTTATGGCCGATTGATGTTTTTATACATATATACAGACTACAGTGCATGGTGTCCACGCTTCATCTTTTCACAGGATTGATAAGCATCAAGTGTAGTATTGCGTCATTGTTGTTTCTTTCTGATCAGATAATTTATCACTGGGTTATGGCCCTTTGATGTTATTATACACATAGAGTGCTTGGTGAAGTTTGTCCACGCTTCATCTCAAATACGGCTGGTTTGAATTCAACAAAACTTCACAGGATTGATAAGCATCAAGTGTAGTTGTGCATCCTTGTCGTTTCGTTCTGCTCAGATAATTTATCACTGAGTTATGGCCCTTTGATGTTTTTATACATATACAGTGCAGGAAGAACTGATCAAAGACTACATTTCTTGTTTGCTTGATAATTTATTGTAACATCCTGTATCAGTATTACAATTACTGAAAAACTGCCATCGGGGATACATGTGTTTTCACATAAAAACAACCATTTAATTTTTACTTGATTTTCTTTTGTTTTCAGTTGTCTGTCATGTTAAATATGATGGAATTGGTTGCACAAACTTTAATAGTTGGCTTAGGTATAGTATAAATTAAACTCTTTCATACTTTCAACATGATTGGGTTATGAACCTAAAAGTTACCTTGTATTAATCATTAATGTGATTGAATTGTTCGGGAAGCTTCAACATTCCAGCTCACCATGGCCAAAGGCTAGGATTATTGTTTGTTGTTAGTCTTTGTCTTGCATCCATCAATGTACATTGACACTCGGGTACATTTGGTCATCAAAAAATCAGCTGTTCCACCTAACAAAGGATGTTGCTGTGTGGATGGATGTTGCTGTGTGGATGGATGTTGCTGTGTGGATGGATGTTGCTGTGTGGATGGATGTTGCTGTGTGGATGGATGTTGCTGTGTGGATGGTTGTTGCTGTGTAGATGGTTGTTGCTGTGTGGATGGTTGTTGCTGTGTGGATGTTGCTGTGTGGATGGATGTTGCTGTGTGGATGGTTGTTGCTGTGTGGATGTTGCTGTGTGGATGGATGTTGCTGTGTGGATGTTGCTGTGTGGATGGATGTTGCTGTGTGGATGGTTGTTGCTGTGTGGATGTTGCTGTGTGGATGGTTGTTGCTGTGTGGATGGATGTTGCTGTGTGGATGGATGTTGCTGTGTGGATAGTTGTTGCTGTGTGGATGTTGCTGTGTAGATGGATGTTGCTGTGTGGATGGTTGTTGCTGTGTGGATGGTTGTTGCTGTGTGGATGGATGTTGCTGTGTGGATGGTTGTTGCTGTGTGGATGTTGCTGTGTAGATGGATGTTGCTGTGTGGATGGTTGTTGCTGTGTGGATGGATGTTGCTGTGTGGATGGTTGTTGCTGTGTGGATGTTGCTGTGTGGATGGTTGTTGCTGTGTGGATGGATGTTGCTGTGTGGATGGTTGTTGCTGTGTGGATGTTGCTGTGTGGATGTTGCTGTGTGGATGGATGTTGCTGTGTGGATGGATGTTGCTGTGTGGATGGTTGTTGCTGTGTGGATGTTGCTGTGTGGATGTTGCTGTGTGGATGGATGTTACTGTGTGGATGGATGTTGCTGTGTGGATGGATGTTGCTGTGTGGATGGATGTTGCTGTGTGGATGGATGTTGCTGTGTGGATGGATGTTGCTGTGTGGATGGTTGTTGCTGTGTGGATGGTTGTTGCTGTGTGGATGGATGTTGCTGTGTGGATGGTTGTTGCTGTGTGGATGTTGCTGTGTGGATGTTGCTGTGTGGATGGTTGTTGCTTTGTGGATGGATGTTGCTGTGTGGATGTTGCTGTGTGGATGGTTGTTGCTTTGTGGATGGATGTTGCTGTGTGGATGGTTGTTGCTGTGTGGATGGTTGTTGCTTTGTGGATGGATGTTGCTGTGTGGATGTTGCTGTGTGGATGGTTGTTGCTGTGTGGATGGATGTTGCTGTGTGGATGTTGCTGTGTGGATGGTTGTTGCTTTGTGGATGGATGTTGCTGTGTGGATGGTTGTTGCTGTGTGGATGGTTGTTGCTGTGTAGATGGTTGTTGCTGTGTGGATGGTTGTTGCTGTGTGGATGGTTGTTGCTGTGTGGATGGTTGTTGCTGTGTGGATGGATGTTGCTGTGTGGATGGATGTTGCTGTGTGGATGGATGTTGCTGTGTGGATGGTTGTTGCTGTGTGGATGGATGTTGCTGTGTGGATGTTGCTGTGTGGATGGTTGTTGCTTTGTGGATGGATGTTGCTGTGTGGATGGTTGTTGCTGTGTGGATGGTTGTTGCTTTGTGGATGGATGTTGCTGTGTGGATGTTGCTGTGTGGATGGTTGTTGCTGTGTGGATGGATGTTGCTGTGTGGATGTTGCTGTGTGGATGGTTGTTGCTTTGTGGATGGATGTTGCTGTGTGGATGGTTGTTGCTGTGTGGATGGTTGTTGCTGTGTAGATGGTTGTTGCTGTGTGGATGGTTGTTGCTGTGTGGATGGTTGTTGCTGTGTGGATGGTTGTTGCTGTGTGGATGGATGTTGCTGTGTGGATGGATGTTGCTGTGTGGATGGATGTTGCTGTGTGGATGGTTGTTGCTGTGTGGATGGATGTTGCTGTGTGGATGGTTGTTGCTGTGTGGATGGATGTTGCTGTGTGGATGGTTGTTGCTGTGTGGATGGATGTTGCTGTGTGGATGGATGTTGCTGTGTGGATGGATGTTGCTGTGTGGATGGTTGTTGCTGTGTGGATGGATGTTGCTGTGTGGATGGTTGTTGCTGTGTGGATGGATGTTGCTGTGTGGATGGATGTTGCTGTGTGGATGGATGTTGCTGTGTGGATGGTTGTTGCTGTGTGGATGGTTGTTGCTGTGTGGATGGTTGTTGCTGTGTGGATGGATGTTGCTGTGTGGATGGATGTTACTGTGTGGATGGATGTTGCTGTGTGGATGGATGTTGCTGTGTGGATGGATGTTGCTGTGTGGATGGATGTTGCTGTGTGGATGGATGTTGCTGTGTGGATGGTTGTTGCTGTGTGGATGGATGTTACTGTGTGGATGTTGCTGTGTGAATGGATGTTGCTGTGTGGACGGATGTTGCTGTGTGGATGGTTGTTGCTGTGTGGATGGATGTTACTGTGTGGATGTTGCTGTGTGAATGGATGTTGCTGTGTGGACGGATGTTGCTGTGTGGACGGATGTTGCTGTGTGGATGGATGTTACTGTGTGGATGGTTGTTGCTGTGTGGATAGATGTTGCTGTGTGGATGGATGTTGCTGTGTGGATAGATGTTGCTGTGTGGATGGATGTTGCTGTGTGGATGGATGTTACTGTGTGGATAGATGTTGCTGTGTGGATGGATGTTGCTGTGTGGATGTTGCTGTGTGGATTGTTGTTGTTGTGTGGATGGATGTTGCTGTGTGGATGGTTGTTGCTGTGTGGATGGATGTTGCTGTGTGGATGGATGTTGCTGTGTGGATGGATGTTACTGTGTGGATAGATGTTGCTGTGTGGATGGATGTTGCTGTGTGGATAGATGTTGCTGTGTGGATGGATGTTGCTGTGTGGATGGATGTTGCTGTGTGGATGGATGTTGCTGTGTGGATGGTTGTTGCTGTGTGGATGGTTGTTGCTGTGTGGATGGATGTTGCTGTGTGGATGGTTGTTGCTGTGTGGATGGTTGTTGCTGTGTGGATGGTTGTTGCTGTGTGGATGGTTGTTGCTGTGTGGATGGATGTTGCTGTGTGGATGGTTGTTGCTGTGTGGATGGATGTTGCTGTGTGGATGGTTGTTGCTGTGTGGATGGATGTTGCTGTGTGGATGGTTGTTGCTGTGTGGATGGTTGTTGCTGTGTGGATGGTTGTTGCTGTGTGGATGGATGTTGCTGTGTGGATGGATGTTGCTGTGTGGATGGTTGTTGCTGTGTGGATGGATGTTACTGTGTGGATGTTGCTGTGTGAATGGATGTTGCTGTGTGGACGGATGTTGCTGTGTGGATGGATGTTACTGTGTGGATGTTGCTGTGTGAATGGATGTTGCTGTGTGGACGGATGTTGCTGTGTGGATGGATGTTGCTGTGTGGATGGATGTTGCTGTGTGGATGGATGTTGCTGTGTGGATGGTTGTTGCTGTGTGGATGGATGTTACTGTGTGGATGTTGCTGTGTGAATGGATGTTGCTGTGTGGACGGATGTTGCTGTGTGGATGGATGTTGCTGTGTGGATGGATGTTGCTGTGTGGATGTTGCTGTGTGAATGGATGTTGCTGTGTGGACGGATGTTGCTGTGTAGATGGATGTTGCTGTGTGGATGGATGTTGCTGTGTGGATGGTTGTTGCTGTGTGGATGGATGTTACTGTGTGGATGTTGCTGTGTGAATGGATGTTGCTGTGTGGATGTTGCTGTGTGAATGGATGTTACTGTGTGGATGTTGCTGTGTGGATGGATGTTGCTGTGTGGATGGTTGTTGCTGTGTGGATGGATGTTGCTGTGTGGATGGATGTTGCTGTGTGGATGGATGTTGCTGTGTGGATGGTTGTTGCTGTGTGGATGGATGTTACTGTGTGGATGTTGCTGTGTGAATGGATGTTGCTGTGTGGACGGATGTTGCTGTGTGGATGGATGTTGCTGTGTGGATGTTGCTGTGTGGATGTTGCTGTGTGGATGGATGTTGCTGTGTGGATGGTTGTTGCTGTGTGGATGGATGTTGCTGTGTGGATGGATGTTGCTGTGTGGATGTTGCTGTGTGGATGGATGTTGCTGTGTGGATGGATGTTGCTGTGAAGATGGATGTTGCTGTGAAGATGGATGTTGCTGTGTGGATTGTTGTTGTTGTGTGGATGGATGTTGCTGTGTGGATGGATGTTGCTGTGTGGATGGATGTTGCTGTGTGAATGGATGTTGCTGTGTGAATGGATGTTGCTGTGTGGATGGATGTTGCTGTGTGGATGTTGCTGTGTGGATGGATGTTGCTGTGTGGATGGATGTTGTTGTGTGGATGTTGCTGTGTGAATGGATGTTACTGTGTGGATGTTGCTGTGTGGATGGATGTTGCTGTGTGGATGTTGCTGTGTGGATTGTTGTTGTTGTGTGGATGGATGTTGCTGTGTGGATGGTTGTTGCTGTGTGGATGGATGTTGCTGTGTGGATGGATGTTGCTGTGTGGATGGATGTTACTGTGTGGATAGATGTTGCTGTGTGGATGGATGTTGCTGTGTGGATAGATGTTGCTGTGTGGATGGATGTTGCTGTGTGGATGGATGTTGCTGTGTGGATGGATGTTGCTGTGTGGATGGTTGTTGCTGTGTGGATGGTTGTTGCTGTGTGGATGGATGTTGCTGTGTGGATGGTTGTTGCTGTGTGGATGGTTGTTGCTGTGTGGATGGTTGTTGCTGTGTGGATGGTTGTTGCTGTGTGGATGGATGTTGCTGTGTGGATGGTTGTTGCTGTGTGGATGGATGTTGCTGTGTGGATGGTTGTTGCTGTGTGGATGGATGTTGCTGTGTGGATGGTTGTTGCTGTGTGGATGGTTGTTGCTGTGTGGATGGTTGTTGCTGTGTGGATGGATGTTGCTGTGTGGATGGATGTTGCTGTGTGGATGGTTGTTGCTGTGTGGATGGATGTTACTGTGTGGATGTTGCTGTGTGAATGGATGTTGCTGTGTGGACGGATGTTGCTGTGTGGATGGATGTTACTGTGTGGATGTTGCTGTGTGAATGGATGTTGCTGTGTGGACGGATGTTGCTGTGTGGATGGATGTTGCTGTGTGGATGGATGTTGCTGTGTGGATGGATGTTGCTGTGTGGATGGTTGTTGCTGTGTGGATGGATGTTACTGTGTGGATGTTGCTGTGTGAATGGATGTTGCTGTGTGGACGGATGTTGCTGTGTGGATGGATGTTGCTGTGTGGATGGATGTTGCTGTGTGGATGTTGCTGTGTGAATGGATGTTGCTGTGTGGACGGATGTTGCTGTGTAGATGGATGTTGCTGTGTGGATGGATGTTGCTGTGTGGATGGTTGTTGCTGTGTGGATGGATGTTACTGTGTGGATGTTGCTGTGTGAATGGATGTTGCTGTGTGGATGTTGCTGTGTGAATGGATGTTACTGTGTGGATGTTGCTGTGTGGATGGATGTTGCTGTGTGGATGGTTGTTGCTGTGTGGATGGATGTTGCTGTGTGGATGGATGTTGCTGTGTGGATGGATGTTGCTGTGTGGATGGTTGTTGCTGTGTGGATGGATGTTACTGTGTGGATGTTGCTGTGTGAATGGATGTTGCTGTGTGGACGGATGTTGCTGTGTGGATGGATGTTGCTGTGTGGATGTTGCTGTGTGGATGTTGCTGTGTGGATGGATGTTGCTGTGTGGATGGTTGTTGCTGTGTGGATGGATGTTGCTGTGTGGATGGATGTTGCTGTGTGGATGTTGCTGTGTGGATGGATGTTGCTGTGTGGATGGATGTTGCTGTGAAGATGGATGTTGCTGTGAAGATGGATGTTGCTGTGTGGATTGTTGTTGTTGTGTGGATGGATGTTGCTGTGTGGATGGATGTTGCTGTGTGGATGGATGTTGCTGTGTGAATGGATGTTGCTGTGTGAATGGATGTTGCTGTGTGGATGGATGTTGCTGTGTGGATGTTGCTGTGTGGATGGATGTTGCTGTGTGGATGGATGTTGTTGTGTGGATGTTGCTGTGTGAATGGATGTTACTGTGTGGATGTTGCTGTGTGGATGGATGTTGCTGTGTGAATGGATGTTACTGTGTGGATGTTGCTGTGTGGATGGATGTTACTGTGTGGATGTTGCTGTGTGAATGGATGTTACTGTGTGGATGTTGCTGTGTGAATGGATGTTACTGTGTGGATGTTGCTGTGTGAATGGATGTTGCTGTGTGAATGTTGCTGTGTGAATGGATGTTACTGTGTGGATGTTGCTGTGTGGATGGATGTTACTGTGTGGATGTTGCTGTGTTAATGGATGTTACTGTGTGGATGTTGCTGTGTGGATGGATGTTGCTGTGTGAATGGATGTTACTGTGTGGATGTTGCTGTGTGGACGGATGTTGCTGTGTGAATGGATGTTACTGTGTGGATGTTGCTGTGTGGACGGATGTTGCTGTGTGAATGGATGTTACTGTATGGATGTTGCTGTGTGGATGGATGTTGCTGTGTGAATGGATGTTTCTGTGTGGATGTTGCTGTGTGAATGGATGTTACTGTGTGGTTGTTGCTGTGTGGATGGTTGTTGCTGTGTGGATGGTTGTTGCTGTGTGGATGGATGTTACTGTATGGATGGATGTTGCTGTGTGGATGGTTGTTGCTGTGTGGATGGATGTTGCTGTGTGGATGGATGTTGCTGTGTGGATGGATGTTGCTGTGTGGATGGTTGTTGCTGTGTGGATGGTTGTTGCTGTGTGGATAGATGTTGCTGTGTGGATGGATGTTGCTGTGTGGATGGATGTTGCTGTGTGGATAGATGTTGCTGTGTGGATGGATGTTGCTGTGTGGATGGTTGTTGCTGTGTGTATGGTTGTTGCTGTGTGGATGGATGTTGCTGTGTGGATGGATGTTGCTGTGTGGATGGATGTTGCTGTGTGGATGGATGTTACTGTGTGGATGTTGCTGTGTGGATGGATGTTGCTGTGTGTATGGTTGTTGCTGTGTGGATGGATGTTGCTGTGTGGATGGATGTTGCTGTGTGGATGGATGTTGCTGTGTGGATGGATGTTGCTGTGTGGATGGATGTTGCTGTGTGGATGGATGTTGCTGTGTGGATGGATGTTACTGTGTGGATGGTTGTTGCTGTGTGGATGGTTGTTGCTGTGTGGATGGTTGTTGCTGTGTGGATGGATGTTGCTGTGTAGATGGATGTTGCTGTGTGGATGGATGTTGCTGTGTAGATAGATGTTGCTGTGTGAATGGATGTTGCTGTGTGGATGAATGTTGCTGTGTGGATGGATGTTGCTGTGTAGATAGATGTTGCTGTGTGAATGGATGTTGCTGTGTGGATGGTTGTTGCTGTGTAGATGGATGTTGCTGTGTGAATGGATGTTGCTGTGTGGATGGATGTTGCTGTGTAGATAGATGTTGCTGTGTGAATGGATGTTGCTGTGTGGATGGTTGTTGCTGTGTGGATGGATGTTGCTGTGTAGATAGATGTTGCTGTGTGAATGGATGTTGCTGTGTGGATGGTTGTTGCTGTGTAGATGGATGTTGCTGTGTGAATGGATGTTGCTGTGTGGATGGATGTTGCTGTGTAGATAGATGTTGCTGTGTGAATGGATGTTGCTGTGTGGATGGATGTTGCTGTGTGGATGGATGTTGCTGTGTGAATGGATGTTGCTGTGTGGATGGATGTTGCTGTGTAGATAGATGTTGCTGTGTGAATGGATGTTGCTGTGTGGATGGTTGTTGCTGTGTAGATAGATGTTGCTGTGTGAATGGATGTTGCTGTGTGGATGGATGTTTCTGTGTGGATGTTGCTGTGTGAATGGATGTTACTGTGTGGTTGTTGCTGTGTGGATGGTTGTTGCTGTGTGGATGGATGTTACTGTGTGGATGGATGTTGCTGTGTGGATGGTTGTTGCTGTGTGGATGGATGTTGCTGTGTGGATGGATGTTGCTGTGTGGATGGATGTTGCCGTGTGGATGGATGTTGCTGTGTGGATGGATGTTGCTGTTTGGATGGATGTTGCTGTGTGGATGGTTGTTGCTGTGTGGATGGATGTTGCTGTGTGGATGGATGTTGCTGTGTGGATGGATGTTGCTGTGTGGATGGATGTTGCTGTGTGGATGGATGTTGCTGTGTGGATCGTTGTTGCTGTGTGGATGGATGTTGCTGTGTGGATGGATGTTGCTGTGTGGATGGATGTTGCTGTGTGGATGGTTGTTGCTGTGTAGATGGATGTTGCTGTGTAGATAGATGTTGCTGTGTGAATGGATGTTGCTGTGTGAATGGATGTTGCTGTGTAGATGGATGTTGCTGTGTGGATGGATGTTGCTGTGTGGATAGATGTTGCTGTGTGAATGGATGTTGCTGTGTGGATGGTTGTTGCTGTGTAGATGGATGTTGCTGTGTGAATGGATGTTGCTGTGTGGATGGATGTTGCTGTGTAGATAGATGTTGCTGTGTGAATGGATGTTGCTGTGTGGATGGTTGTTGCTGTGTGGATGGATGTTGCTGTGTAGATAGATGTTGCTGTGTGAATGGATGTTGCTGTGTGGATGGTTGTTGCTGTGTAGATGGATGTTGCTGTGTGAATGGATGTTGCTGTGTGGATGGATGTTGCTGTGTGAATGGATGTTGCTGTGTGGATGGATGTTGCTGTGTAGATAGATGTTGCTGTGTGAATGGATGTTGCTGTGTGGATGGTTGTTGCTGTGTAGATAGATGTTGCTGTGTGAATGGATGTTGCTGTGTGGATGGATGTTGCTGTGTGGATGTTGCTGTGTGAATGGATGTTACTGTGTGGTTGTTGCTGTGTGGATGGTTGTTGCTGTGTGGATGGTTGTTGCTGTGTGGATGGATGTTACTGTGTGGATGGATGTTGCTGTGTGGATGGTTGTTGCTGTGTGGATGGATGTTGCTGTGTGGATGGATGTTGCTGTGTGGATGGATGTTGCCGTGTGGATGGATGTTGCCGTGTGGATGGATGTTGCTGTGTGGATGGATGTTACTGTGTGGATGTTGCTGTGTGGATGGATGTTGCTGTGTGTATGGTTGTTGCTGTGTGGATGGATGTTGCTGTGTGGATGGTTGTTGCTGTGTGGATGGTTGTTGCTGTGTGGATAGATGTTGCTGTGTGGATGGATGTTGCTGTGTGGATGGATGTTGCTGTGTGGATAGATGTTGCTGTGTGGATGGATGTTGCTGTGTGGATGGTTGTTGCTGTGTGTATGGTTGTTGCTGTGTGGATGGATGTTGCTGTGTGGATGGATGTTGCTGTGTGGATGGATGTTGCTGTGTGGATGGATGTTACTGTGTGGATGTTGCTGTGTGGATGGATGTTGCTGTGTGTATGGTTGTTGCTGTGTGGATGGATGTTGCTGTGTGGATGGTTGTTGCTGTGTGGATGGATGTTGCTGTGTGGATGGATGTTGCTGTGTGGATGGATGTTGCTGTGTGGATGGATGTTGCTGTGTGGATGGATGTTACTGTGAGGATGGTTGTTGCTGTGTGGATGGTTGTTGCTGTGTGGATGGTTGTTGCTGTGTGGATGGATGTTGCTGTGTAGATGGATGTTGCTGTGTGGATGGATGTTGCTGTGTAGATAGATGTTGCTGTGTGAATGGATGTTGCTGTGTGGATGAATGTTGCTGTGTGGATGGATGTTGCTGTGTAGATAGATGTTGCTGTGTGAATGGATGTTGCTGTGTGGATGGTTGTTGCTGTGTAGATGGATGTTGCTGTGTGAATGGATGTTGCTGTGTGGATGGATGTTGCTGTGTAGATAGATGTTGCTGTGTGAATGGATGTTGCTGTGTGGATGGTTGTTGCTGTGTGGATGGATGTTGCTGTGTAGATAGATGTTGCTGTGTGAATGGATGTTGCTGTGTGGATGGTTGTTGCTGTGTAGATGGATGTTGCTGTGTGAATGGATGTTGCTGTGTGGATGGATGTTGCTGTGTAGATAGATGTTGCTGTGTGAATGGATGTTGCTGTGTGGATGGATGTTGCTGTGTGGATGGATGTTGCTGTGTGAATGGATGTTGCTGTGTGGATGGATGTTGCTGTGTAGATAGATGTTGCTGTGTGAATGGATGTTGCTGTGTGGATGGTTGTTGCTGTGTGGATGGATGTTGCTGTGTGGATGGATGTTGCTGTGTGGATGGATGTTGCTGTGTGGATGGATGTTGCTGTGTGGATGGTTGTTGCTGTGTGTATGGATGTTGCTGTGTGTATGGATGTTGCTGTGTGGATGGTTATTGCTGTGTGGACGGATGTTGCTGTGTGGACGGATGTTGCTGTGTGGACGGATGTTGCTGTGTGAATAGATGTTGCTGTGTGGATGGTTGTTGCTGTGTGGATGGATGTTGCTGTGTGGATGGTTGTTGCTGTGTGGATGGATGTTGCTGTGTGGATGGTTGTTGCTGTGTGGATGGTTGTTGCTGTGTGGATGGATGTTGCTGTGTGGATGGTTGTTGCTGTGTGGATGGATGTTGCTGTGTGGATGGATGTTGCTGTGTGGATGGATGTTACTGTGTGGATGGATGTTGCTGTGTGGATGGATGTTACTGTGTGGATGGTTGTTGCTGTGTGAATGGATGTTGCTGTGTGGATGGATGTTGCTGTGTGGATGGTTGTTGCTGTGTGGATGGATGTTGCTGTGTGGATGGATGTTGCTGTGTGGATGGATGTTGCTGTGTGGATGGATGTTGCTGTGTGGATGGATGTTGCTGTTTGGATGTTGCTGTGTGAATGGATGTTACTGTGTGGTTGTTGCTGTGTGGATGGATGTTACTGTGTGGATGGATGTTGCTGTGTGGATGGTTGTTGCTGTGTGGATGGTTGTTGCTGTGTGGATGGTTGTTGCTGTGTGGATGGTTGTTGCTGTGTGGATGGATGTTGCTGTGTGGACGGTTGTTGCTGTGTGGATGGATGTTGCTGTGTGGATGGATGTTGCTGTGTGGATGGATGTTGCTGTGTGGATGGATGTTGCTGTGTGGATGGTTGTTGCTGTGTGGATGGATGTTGCTGTGTGGATGGATGTTACTGTGTGGATGGATGTTGCTGTGTGGATGGTTGTTGCTGTGTGGATGGATGTTGCTGTGTAGATGGATGTTGCTGTGTGTATGGATGTTGCTGTGTGGATGGTTGTTGCTTTGTGGATGGATGTTGCTGTGTGGATGGTTGTTGCTTTGTGGATGGATGTTGCTGTGTAGATGGATGTTGCTGTGTGGATGGTTATTGCTGTGTGGATAGATGTCGCTGTGTAGATGGATGTTGCTGTGTGGATGGGGGTACTAATTTATTGTTTATCATCAATTGCAGTGTTGTTACAACTAGAATATTGTACTACTTCTTCCTGTATACAGAACTTTGATTGCAGAGGTAGGTCAATATTTTATACAAATACTTTAGACTTGGGTATTGCTGCTGCTGTATCAGAAGTGCTCGGAAAGGCCTTCTGTTTGGCAAACAAATGGGCAATGGCAGATTGCACAACACCTACTCAGTTTTCATTTAAGGAAGTGGTGGGTCAGGATGTTCTCCAGATGACCCCTGTTCATCAGTTAGCGCTTGAACCTGATCTTCAATGTAATAAATGATCAAAAAGTTAGGTTAGCTTTTTAGTTTATTACTCATTTGAAACAACATCAAACAATCAAAATAAAAACTGTTGCAACTAAATATTGAGGTGAAACCAACATGTTAGTTCAGTCTTTATCACAACTTGTCATCCGAAACATTGTTAAATTTTAGTGTCAGTAAAGTTATATCAGAATAAGGTTAAAATGTAAACTATATCAAGGTATGTTGTTCAAAGGACTCTTAATGCATTTAATATTATTATTATGTTTGAAATTTATATTTCATTCCTAACAAACATAGTGACATTATGATTTGAATGTAGAATTTTCTATTTTATAGAATATTTTATAGATCTTCTGTTTTGGTGAGCTCGAAATAGTCGCCACAATGGCTGCCCGGTGTATGTGCATGAGTGCATGCGTCCAGATTTTCTTTGTCTGGACCATTACTTTGACACTTATTGAAGGATTTTCAAATAACTTGGCACAAATGTTCACCGTGATGACATGGTGTGTCACACGCAGGACCTATATCCGTAGCCCATAGGTCAAGGTAAAAAAAGAGTTGAAAACATCTTGTCTGGAAAATTACACTGTCATTTATTGGGGAATTTTCGAATCAACAGTTTGTCATACTGCAAAAGTGAATAGTTTGTCATACAGCAATGGAATAGTCAATATGTAGTCATACTGGAATAGGTAGTCATTCTGCAATAGGTAGTCATACTGGAATAGTCAATAGGTAGTCATTCTGCAATAGGTAGTCATTCTGCAATAGGTAGTCATTCTGCAATATGTAGTCATACTGGAATAGGTAGTCATTCTGCAATAGGTAGTCATACTGCAATATGTAGTCATACTGGAATAGGTAGTCATTCTGCAATAGGTAGTCATGCTGCAATAGGTAGTCATACTGGAATAGGTAGTCATACTGGAATAGGTAGTCATTCTGCAATAGGTAGTCATACTGCAATAGGTAGTCATGCTGCAATAGGTAGTCATGCTGCAATAGGTAGTCATTCTGGAATAGTCAATAGGTAGTCATACTGCAATAGGTAGTCATACTTGAATAGTCAATAGGTTGTCAAACTGGAATAGTCAATAGGTAGTCATACTTGAATATCAATAGGTAGTCATACTGGAATAGTCAATAGGTAGTCATACTGCAATAGGTAGTCATACTTGAATAGTCAATAGGTAGTCATACTGGAATAGTCAATAGGTAGTCATACTGCAATAGGTAGTCATACTTGAATAGTCAATAGGTAGTCATACTGGAATAGTCAATAGGTAGTCATACTTGAATAGTCAATAGGTTGTCAAACTGGAATAGTCAATAGGTAGTCATATTTGAATAGTCAATAGGTAGTCATACTGGAATAGTCAATGGGTAGTCATACTGGAATAGGTAGTCATACTTGAATAGTCAATAGGTAGTCATACTGGAATAGTCAATAGGTTGTCAAACTGGAATAGTCAATAGGTAGTCATACTGGAATAGGTAGTCATACTGGAATAGTCAATAGGTAGTCATACTGGAATAGGTAGTCATACTGGAATAGTCAATAGGTTGTCAAACTGGAATAGGTAGTCATACTGGAATAGTCAAAAGGTAGTCATACTGCAATAGGTAGTCATACTGAAATGGTCAATAGGTAGTCATACTGGAATAGGTAGTCATACTGGAATAGTCAATAGGTTGTCAAACTGGAATAGGTAGTCATACTGGAATAGTCAATAGGTAGTCATACTGGAATAGGTAGTCATACTGGAATAGTCAATAGGTAGTCATTCTGGAATAGGTAGTCATACTGGAACAGGTAGTCATACTGGAATAGTCAATAGGTTGTCAAACTGGAATAGGTAGTCATACTGGAATAGTCAATAGGTTGTCAAACTGGAATAGGTAGTCATACTGGAATAGTCAATAGGTAGTCATACTGGAATAGGTAGTCATACTGGAATAGGTAGTCATACTGGAATAGTCAATAGGTTGTCAAACTGGAATAGGTAGTCATACTGGAATAGTCAATGGGTAGTCATACTGGAATAGGTAGTCATACTGGAATAGTCAATAGGTTGTCAAACTGGAATAGGTAGTCATACTGGAATAGTCAATAGGTTGTCAAACTGGAATAGGTAGTCATACTGGAATAGTCAATGGGTAGTCATACTGGAATAGGTAGTCATACTGGAATAGTCAATAGGTTGTTAAACTGGAATAGGTAGTCATACTGGAATAGTCAATAGGTAGTCATACTGGAATAGGTAGTCATACTGGAGTAGTCAATAGGTAGTCATACTGGAATAGGTAGTCATACTGGAATAGTCAATAGGTAGTCATACTGGAATAGTGAATAGGTAGTCATACTGGAATAGTCAATAGGTAGTCATGCTGGAATAGGTAGTCATACTGGAATAGTCAATAGGTAGTCATACTGGAATAGTCAATAGGTAGTCATACTGGAATAGGTAGTCATACTGCTGTACTTATTTGACCATTGGTCATTTGGACCGTTGGAGCATTGGTCTTCATTCAATGGATATATAAGGTTAAAGAATCTGTGGCAAGTGGAAAAATTGAGACTGTACAGTATGCTAGTGCCTAACTTTGGTTAACAGTAGAAGAATCCGGCTCACAGAGGGTTGAGAAACCATTAGATTTTGAACAGTGTGTCCCTTGATCAAATGTCTTCCAAACTTCTCACATGTCACTATGGTTTGTTTTGAGTTTATAAAGCTTTTTTGGTGAAAAGCAAAATTGTACACTGTGTTCACATTAATGTCATTATATTAGAGTGGATATATACATTAGTAAGTACTTTATTGATTTCAGCTGGAGAAGTGTGTGATGAACACAACTGTCACAGCAATCAATCAAGGGTTGACTGTTCAGGTATACACTTACAATTATATGTATTAACATTACAGTAATGTCAAAATGATCACATTGTTTTAAACCAATGTTTCTGTGAGTAGATAGTGTTTTTGCAAGGTTATTTTGCCTTGTTGCATTGTTGAGTTAAATGGTATTTATAAAAATTATTTGGGGGTGTGGTCATTCAAATTTTCACCAAAAAGTCGTTTTGGCTCTTATGTAGAAACAAGTAAATATTTAACTAAAATTATCCCAAATATCGTCTGATTATGTTGATTAATTGTTTAGGTTGGGTTATCAGATTATGCCAATAAATTGATTGGCAAATCAGGATGATTTGTCAATCACTACTCAACAAGCCTGTGCATTTTTTGAAGAAAATATTCTCTATGTATAGTTTAATGCTAATAAAAGCTTGCAGGCTAGCGGTTGCACTAAGTAACTTGCCCGGAATAATTTAAAAACTATCCTTACAAGTGATTACATTTTCAGATGGAATCTCATATTGCTACAAACCAACAACATGTTGTGGTATAAGTACATGTTGTCCAGCAAACTCTGAATGCTGTGGACTCAACAGTTGTTGCCCACAGGGAGCTGTGTGCTGTTCTGGACCCCCGGGTTACTGTTGTGAACGTGGAACCACTTGCTGTGGGTTTCAGACCTGCTGTGCAGGAAACTGTGTGGATGGAACATGCCAGACTGGAAATGGGTATATTTCACATACAGTGGTCCCTCTCTTAAACGACATTTTATGGAGACAGACAGATTGTTTTGCGCACAGTATCCTTGGAATTCTGTCGTCCTTCTTAGTGCTGTGTGCGTCGTCCGTCAACATTTTCTTTAAACAACATCTTCTCCTATACCACTGAATGGATTTTGTCTCAACTTCACAGGAATGATCATTGGATGGGCCTCTTTCAAAGTTGCATAAATTGTTCCGGTCGGCAGCATAAAAAGGTCACAGGAGCTAAAAATAGATTTTGAAAGTGTAAACTTTGAAAATCTTCTTATCCAAAACAATATGGCCTACAGTATTCATATTTGGTGTGTAGCATCATCTAGTGGTCCTCTTACTAAATTGCCTAAGTTATTCAGTTCCGTCAAAAACCATGTTGGCCAGGGGGCGGTCCTTGTTCCCTATTTCTTTATAGTGGAAACTATAAACAACATCTCATCCTAAAGCAGTTCATGGATTTCGACTAAACTGCACAGGAATGATCCTTAGGTGATCGTCTTTCAAAGTTATATAGATGGTTTCGATCTGTTGAATAAGTAGGTCACAGGAGCTAAAAATTGATTTTTAAAGTGAAAAGTTTGAAAATCTTCTTGTCCAAAACCATAATGTCTAGAGCTTTGATATTTGGTTTGTAGTATTTTCTAGTGGTCCTCTTACAAGATTGCATAAATTATTAAAATCCATTAAAAAAACATGGCTGCCAGGGGACGGGCCTTGTTTCCTATATGTATATATTAACATCATATTCTCTTAAACCACTAAATGGATTTAAACCAAACTTCACAGGAATGATCGTTGTCCTCTTCCAAAGTTACATAAATAATTCCGGTCTGTTTTAAAAGTAGGTCACAGGAGCTAAAAATAGATTTCAAAAGTGAATTTTTTTATTGAACCTTGACCTATTTATTGACACATTAGTCTAATTCAGTCAAAATGGCAGTAGGGCCATCATGGCCCTCTTGTTGTTGTAGAGAGCGAGTTGTTGAAGGGAAGGAACAGATCTCTAACTGAGATAGTATGTATATAAAAATATGTGTGCTTTAGTTCTCAGATCTGTACATATATGCACACAAGGTATCATTGGATATTTATGTCATATATGTATTCACTGATCAATAATTCCTGCCCAGATATTATTATTAAATCACAAAGTATCTAATGTGACCAAAATCGCTGTGAAAATTGCTTGTTACGTTACATTTATGTATATCACAATATATTTCGTAGGCCAAATGAATACGGAACGGTCTGCATCAAACTGGCTCTTAACCATACCACATTCTGCCATCTTGTCATCGACAACTCGTCCTTCATTTATTTCCATGTCTAACTTTTAATTATGCATTTATTACTCCTTGTTTTAAAATAATTCAATCAGAATTGGAAGATTTCCTCACCTAGAAGTGACCAAAGTTGTTGTACCAGCCTTTAACGACTGACATAAGAACAAACAGTTGTCGTAATTAGAGCCAACTACAGCTGTTAATCATGTCATAATAGACATCAGCATAACAAGACATTGTATGATTCTCAGTCATGAGCGCTTGTTTACTTTATGGTCAAATCTGTCAACAGAGGTAATTTTTTGTGCCGATATGCAGTTTGAGTGCTGTTTGTCGTTGTAGAGTTGTCATTCATGAGAGGGAATTTCACAATAGAATTGCATGTACTCTGTATTGTTTAGATATACTGTATCCGAGAGTGACCTATAGTGTGAAAATATATACTGAAAATATGCATGTTAAAAAAAAGCATCAACGTGATATGACTTTAGGACACACATCAACATCTGATAAAAGATTTAATTCAGTACTTGCTATAGGTCACTCGCTTATACCACAATGCAAAATGTATTCAGTGGTCGATGAACTAAGTACATCATGAGTGATTTTTTCTCATTTGTATTACTTTTGAATTTGTTTTGAAAATGTGTTATCCTTCTTAGTAATATACACATGAGCACCATAACACTATATTGGGACCACAACGGTTAAATCATTCACTTTGTAATATCTTTTTTATGCCCCCCCCCCCCCCCCCTATATATATATATATGGGGGGGGCATTAAGAGTTGCTCCTGTCTGTGTGTGTGCATGCATGCGCACTATAACTTGGCTGATATGATCACCATAACACTCAGCCTAGGAAGGTTCAAGGTCACTGTTACTAAAAATATAATTTTCTTGTCCAGCTATTACTTCATGACGGATGGAGGGATTTCAAATTAATTTGGCACATGTGATGACCATAACAAGACAATATGTTGTGTCTATACCCAGCCTCCTTGGTCCAAGGTGAATGTCACTGTTGCAAAAAATAGAATTTTCTTGTCTGGGCTACATGTATAACTTCATTATGGATGGAGGGATTCAAAATAACTTGGTACATGTGATGACCATAACAAGACAGTGTGGCATGCGCAACACCCAGCCTCTTAGGTCCAAGGTGAAGGTCAATGTTACTAAAAACATAATTTTTGTTTCCAGGGTATATTGTCTAGGTCTGAAATATATTTGTATATTATCAAAGAAACACTCATTTCTGTGTCACATATCACAAAGCGGGGGCATCCGTGTCTGTGTCACATATCACAAAGCGGGGGCATCCGTGTCTGTGTCACATATCACAAAGTGGGGGCATCCGTGTCTGTGTCACATATCACAAAGCGGGGGCATCCGTGTCTGTGTCACATATCACAAAGCGGGGGCATCCGTGTCTGTGTCACATATCACAAAGCGGGGGCATCCGTGTCTGTGTCACATATCACAAAGCGGGGGCATCCGTGTCTGTGTCACATATCACAAAGCGGGGGCATCCGTGTCTGTGTCACATATCACAAAGCGGGGGCATCCGTGTCTGTGACACATTTCTAGTTTTAATTTCATGTTCAATCCTTATATTTTGAAGATCAGTTACAGCAAACCCTAGGAATTGACAATGCAATTTTTTTTTCAGTTTTCATGGGTGAAGTTTGTGCAGTCATATTTTTGCTGCAGATTTGGACCCTTATAGTAATATGAATCCTTTATGTCTATTTTCTATTTCTAGAAGTGGTACCTTCAAGTGGTGGTATGCTTTCTTCTTTATTCTTCCGTTATTGTCTGTAGTGTTTGTTGTTATACGGAAAAGACAGAGAGCTGCTCGATTGAGAGGTAATACAGAAATTGTTGTTCTTAAACTTCTGTTGATAACAAATAAGGCTTCCAATCCCTGCAGACTGTCTTGTATTATAGGGGCCTGTTATCTAAACATGTAAAAGTTATGTGTAACCAAAATTTGCAAACTATTTTTTTTTAAAAGATATGTGTAAAGTATAAATAGCTCATGGTGAGCTTTTATGATTGTTTTATGTCCAGGGGTCCATCCACAATTTGTTTGTGGACTCTAGAGCTCACACTTTTAGCCCAATCCTGATGATACTAATTCAGAATGTTAACCTCATCAAAATCTTGGTCAGGTGAGATATTGGGTTATTTTGGGCCAAAAAGGAAGTTAAAAGGTTAAATTATGGAAAATACAGACAATGCAGGCAACATTTTCAATCTGAACTACGTAGGGATGTCAATATTTGGTTATTTTGCTAACCGGTTAACTGTTTAATCTTTTGAACGGTTAACTGAACAATGGCATTCGTTGTACGTGTTTCGTATTTTGTTGTGTACTATTTTGACCATGACTACTCGTATACCTATATTTCTGACGTGAAAACTATTTCGGATTGTGTTTTATTTCTGGCAAGTACTGAGCATAATTCATAAAAGAATTATCAATCCGTTCCATTTTTTTTTTTAAGAAAACATCCTTTTTGTTTCAAACATTATAATATGATATATGATAAATGGAAGTATTCCAGATCATATTTAACTTAACAGACAGTTATACTCTATTCGATTGCCACGATGTAAAAACTTAATCTTTAGTACAATAACAATATACTTTTCTGTATATTTAAACATACCTAAATTCTCGAACACCCAAACGAGTTTTACGACTGTCATAAATGACAATTAACTGACCGTTTCATTAAATATTTGTAGAAAACGCATACGTGTCAAACTGTTAGTTACAGGTTAGCGAATTTGTCCCCTTACGCCCCACGTTTTCTCACCTTTCAGGGACGAAGTATTAAGATTTGTTACTGATATCTTGCGAGATTTTACTTTTTTTATTTCAAAATGAAAAAATTATGTTTTCTTAAAAAATAAACGATTAACCGATTAGTAATTTTACGAACCGATACCCGCATGTTCGAACGGTTACATCCCTAGACCTACATGAAACTTGATCAGATCATTTGTCTAAATGAAATGCATATCAAGTTCGATACTGGGTAATATGGGGTCAAAAACTAAATCATAAAAAAAAATTATGGAATCTCTTGAGGCCACGTTTTCTTCATAAACATCATCTTGATTCATAGGAATGTTTTTCTTAATAAATTACAAGTCCTTTGTGGCGCTAGATCAAATTGGATCAAAATGCTGGTCTCTGTGTCAATTCATAAAATCTATAGAGGCTGCATTTTCTACAACATGAATACTGGTCTGCAAGTCATTTTGTATTCTGAGTCACATGAGGCCAAAACTAGGTTACAGAGACAAATCATAAAAAAGCCTTGGCAACACTCTAAAAGCCACGTTTTCTACCTGAACAACACGAAATCTCATCAAAATGTTTTGTCTCAACGCTATGAATATTATGTTTAAACCTAGTCATGTTGGGTCAAAAACTTGGTCACATGCTAATTCATGGAAAGTCCTTGTGGACTCCCTAGAAACTCTTGGTACTCGGGTACCATCTTGGCCCTCTTATTGTAAAGATTGTTAGTGAATCTTTAGCATTTGCTGTGCTATATCTCAACTATGACATGGGTTACACATATTGAATATGTTCTTGCCATATTTATTAGTGTCATGTTATCATTCAGATATCTCTTTAATGGCATAAAATCCAACAGTTATAATAACACTGAATTAAACATACATGTATATGCTGGAGTTTTGTCTTATCTTGAAACTAGTTAATTGTGTGATACATGACAACTTCCAACAGTAATTCATTGGCTAATGATTCTGGCATTAATCTGATAAAATGGTAACAAAGTGGTTAAAAAAACACACAAAAATAATAATGTGATATTTAAATGATAGTGCAATGTCTTTCATAGTGTATAATCATATGGTAATGATAAATGATGTTGCAATTTGTGATATATTTATTTTCTTGTGATACTTTTAAATTTCTGTAATAAAGATAGTTAATTATATTATTATGCCTCTCTTTGTCATGCTGCCAACACATAGCACCACAATGGGAGTAAGAGTCTACTCTTGTTTGTGCTATCCTAGGTGTTGGTGTGTATGACATGGATATTATGCCTCTCTTTGTCATGCTGCCAACACATAGCACCACAATGGAAATAAGAGTCTACTCTTGTTTGTGCTATCCTAGGTGTTGGTGTGTATGACATGGATATTATGCCTCTCTTTGTCATGCTGCCAACACATAGCACCACAATGGGAGTAAGAGTCTACTCTTGTTTGTGCTATCCTAGGTGTTGGTGTGTATGACATGGATATTATGCACAAGTTATGATTATTATTTTAATATCATTGCATGTTTTAATTATCCATGTATCATGTACTCAACTACCGAAACTAATACATGTATTATTTTTGTTATAAACCGCCAATGCAACAATTTAGATGCCTTTATTACTGTGAATCTGTAGTCCAGACTGTAAAGTTTATCTGTAATAGTGGAATACATGTACTTCAAAAACGCTATCTATAGCAATATTTGTATTCAGTTGATTATGATGTTACTTACAGCTGCTGACTCCTCACTTCAAGCTGGACAAGTCATCAGTGTACCTGCTCCTTCTGAAGAGAATTATGGGTATGATCAACCTATGGGATCTATGGCTTATCCGCTTCCTGCAGCACCTGGTAACCATGGAAACTATGCTGATAAACCACATCATGACGAAAATCCACTGGCATAATAGTAGTGCTGAGTTGAAAGAGGAGTGTTTTGTTTGTCGCTGTTATTATAGACAGCAGTGTTGCAAAAAATAGGCTTTTGAATTAAAGATTTGAAATAGTAGCCACATTCACAAATTCATTATTTCTAAAATTATTCTGAGATCTATCAATATTTTATTTCCAGTTGATTAGATATTATCTAACAATTGACTAATGTCGAGCTTATCTGTAAAATGGAAAACCTCTTCTCGCAAAATGTTATCGATAAATATATTTCATGATGTCATCACATAAATATATTTCAATTTTCATGTCATGGCGCTTTTGTAGGCCCAGATAAAACAAAAATGGATTTTATTGTTTAGTTAGTACTGTTTTATATTTTGGTTTTACTATTTAGTAGTTAGTACTGTTTTATATTTTACGGCCTTATACAACATATTCAGGTGTTTGCCTTGCTTTTTGTTTTACTAGCTACACAAACTCATACTACTATCACAGGGAGCCACTCTAGGACCATAAATGTATTTTATGGATATAAAATATTTTATGGGCAAGAGGGTCCCCTACTTTCCTGCAGTGCAGCGGGACGGTTTTACAGTCTGTTAGCCGTACCCTTACTCTCAATTATGCGCGCATGCGCAATTACGTTTCCTTTGTTACTGACAGGAAGATTTTCTAAAAGTGTCGATCTATTTTGACTGATTTAAACTAATTATTCTTTATTTTTCCTCCTCCACCCATTCCTCCACCGCTGTTGTATTTATATTTTTGTTTTTTTGTTGTTTTGTTTTTTGTTTTTTCATGTATGGGCGCTTTTGTAGGCCCAGATAAAACAAAAATGGATTTTATTGTTTAGTTAGTACTGTTTTATATTTTGGTTTTACTATTTAGTAGTTAGTACTGTTTTATATTTTACGGCTTTAATAAAAGCCCTTATACAACATATTCAGGTGTTTGCCTTGCTTTTTGTTTTACTAGCTACACAAACTCATACTACTATCACAGGGAGCCACTCTAGGACCATAAATAAGTCTTCGACGTCATTCAGTACATGCGAGTTCATTGAGTCAGATCCATCTATCTGACTCCAATTGCTGTGGAGTGTGCGGAATATAGTTCATTTTGATTGATATTGGACTGAGCTATATATAAATGTTAAATTTCCTCTGTACACTGATTGTATTGATATTTTCTGAAATATAAATTGTTTGTGATGGAATAAAAACTCTGCCGTATGATTTTTATGGCATCGTAGAAACATGCATAGGTATGTCAGGTAAGACATGTATATGTATGTCAGGTAAAACATGTATATGTATGTCAGGTAAGACATGTATATGTATGTCAGGTGAGAAATGTATATGTATGTCAGGTAAGACATGTATATGTATGTCAGGTGAGACATGTATATGTATGTCAGGTAAGACATGTATATGTATGTCAGGTAAAACATGTATATGTATGTTTTATAGGTTTTGTTAATGTACTGGACAATGTTGTACAATTTCTAATGACATTTCTACACAACCATTTGTATGTTTACATTTATTTATTTGTGCAAAGATTTCTTGATATTTTCTAATAAAAAATCCATATTTGATGTATGTTTGTTATTTCTGTTGAAAATGGAGAAAATTGGTTTCATTGATGACATGCAGTTTGCGGATGCATAATTGAACGGCATAGCTAAAGTGTGGATAGGAGTCCTATCCGCAGATAGGAATCGAGACTTGCGGATAGAGAGATTTATTTCAACATAGAATGTACAATTTACATGGCAATATAAAATTAAGACATGTATTAATAACAACAATATGTATGAATCAATAAAGCGACATCAATCAACATTATATAATCAATATTTCTTAATATTATCAGCTGAAACTTTCAGACGATATCAAAAATGCTAGAATATTATGAATGACCAGGTTATAATTGGTTATTGTTTTTTAAAAATACAAAAAAAGTTTAGATGATATCGCAATGATCCGCCAGTCAAATTCACAATGGAAGAAAGTGGTGATGAAATGCGATTAGTAATGACAACACAACATTTCTACTTGTAACCAATTAATACAATGTATACAAGTATACCAACTTTCAGTCGCATATTTCAAAATATGAAGTTGATGGAGTGGATTGAATATACCATGTTGACTTTCCATTGAAAATCAAGCCTGTGGATAGGAATTGAGATGTGTGGATAGGAACAATAAAATGCACAATTGTAGGTAGTCATATTCTAATAAAATGTAGACACAATTTTCAAACGATAAATATATTTACCGACTTCAGTTGCATATCACAAAACAATGATAGAGTGAATTGAATATATCGTGTGGCCCTTCCATTGTGCAGACTGGAACAATAAACTCCACACTTGTAGTCATAATAGAATTAGACGATGTTTGAAGTACAATTATGACTGGAGACAATATACGACTGTTAGTATGAAGTGACAGGAGACAATGTACACACTGTCAGTATGAAGTGACTGGAGACAATGTACACACTGTCAGTATGAAGAGACTGGAGACAATGTACACACTGTCAGTATGAAGAGACTGGAGACAATGTACACACTGTCAGTATGAAGTGACTGGAGACAATGTACATACTGTCAGTATGAAGTGACTGGAGACAATGTACACACTGTCAGTATGAAGTTACTTGAGACAATGTACAGACTGTCAGTATGAAGTGACTGGAGACAATGTACAGACTGTCAGTATGAAGTGACTGGAGACAATGTACACACTGTCAGTATGAAGAGACTGGAGACAATGTACACACTGTCAGTATGAAGTGACTGGAGACAATGTACATACTGTCAGTATGAAGTGACTGGAGACAATGTACACACTGTCAGTATGAAGAGACTGGAGACAATGTACACACTGTCAGTATAAAGTGACTGGAGACAATGTACACACTGTCAGTATGAAGAGACTGGAGACAATGTACACACTGTCAGTATGAAGTGACTGGAGACAATGTACATACTGTCAGTATGAAGAGACTGGAGACAATGTACATACTGTCGGTATGAAGAGACTGGAGACAATGTACACACTGTCAGTATGAAGTGACTGGAGACAATGTACAGACCGTCAGTATGAAGTGACTGTAGACAATGTACATACTGTCAGTATGAAGAGACTGGAGACAATGTACATACTGTCGGTATGAAGAGACTTGAGACAATGTACACACTGTCAGTATGAAGAGACTGGAGACAATGTACAGACTGTCAGTATGAAGTGACTGGAGACAATGTACATACCGTCAGTATGAAGAGACTGGAGATAATGTACACGCTGTCAGTATGAAGTGACTGGAGACAATGTACACACTGTCAGTATGAAGAGACTGGAGACAATGTACACACTGTCAGTATGAAGTGACTGGAGAAAATGTACAGACTGTCAGTATGAAGTGACTGGAGACAATGTACAGACCGTCAGTATGAAGTGACTGTAGACAATGTACATACTGTCAGTATGAAGAGACTGGAGACAATGTACATACTGTCGGTATGAAGAGACTTGAGACAATGTACACACTGTCAGTATGAAGAGACTGGAGACAATGTACAGACTGTCAGTATGAAGTGACTGGAGACAATGTACATACCGTCAGTATGAAGAGACTGGAGATAATGTACACGCTGTCAGTATGAAGTGACTGGAGACAATGTACACGCTGTCAGTATGAAGTGACTGGAGACAATGTACACACTGTCAGTATGAAGAGACTGGAGACAATGTACACACTGTCAGTATGAAGTGACTGGAGAAAATGTACAGACTGTCAGTATGAAGTGACTGGAGACAATGTACACACTGTCAGTATGAAGTGACTGGAGACAATATACAGACTGTCAGTATGAAGTGACTGGAGACAATGTACAGACAGTCAGTATGAAGTGACTGGAGACAATGTACACACTGTCAGTATGAAGTGACTGGAGACAATGTACACACTGTCAGTATGAAGTGACTGGAGACAATGTACAGACTGTCAGTATGAAGTGACTGGAGACAATGTACACACTGTCAGTATGAAGAGACTGGAGACAATGTACACACTGTCAGTATGAAGTGACTGTAGACAATGTACACACTGTCAGTATGAAGAGACTGGAGACAATGTACAGACTTTTAGTATGAAGTGACTGGAGACAATGTACATACTGTCGGTATGAAGAGACTGGAGACAATGTACAGACTGTCAGTATGAAGAGACTGGAGACAATGTACAGACTGTTAGTATGAAGTGACTGTAGACAATGCACACACTGTCAGTATGAAGTGACTGGATACAATGTACACACTGTCAGTATGAAGTGACTGGAGACAATATGCACACTGTTATTATGAAGTGATAGGAGACAATATGCACACTGTTATTATGAAGTGATAGGAGACAATATGCACACTGTTATTATGAAGTGACAGGAGACAATATGCACACTGTCTGTATGAAGTGATAGGAGACAATATGCACACTGTTATTATGAAGTGATAGGAGACAATATGCACACTGTTATTATGAAGTGACAGGAGACAATATGCACACTGTTATTATGAAGTGACAGGAGACAATATGCACACTGTTATTATGAAGTGACAGGAGACAATATGCACACTGTCAGTATGAAGTGATAGGAGACAATATGCACACTGTCTGTATGAAGTGATAGGAGACAATATGCACACTGTTATTATGAAGTGATAGGAGACAATATGCACACTGTTATTATGAAGTGATAGGAGACAATGTCGGGTATGAGTTACTTCTCGTAGCGTTCGTATATAGATCGTATAGACAACGACTCGAAGCTTTTTATCTGACTTAGACCACATGAAAGTCATAGACGTTATCTATTTGACGATAACGATAGTTGAAGATTTGACGGATTGGTATTAGCGTGGAGTTCAGTGTTTAGACCACTCGCAGTTCAAGCTGTCAAATCAGAGATCTCCATCTCCACTGTCTCTACCCTATACGTATTTCCCGATTAAGTATCTATCGATCTACTGATTCCAACATGATTCAAAAACGTGTTTATTAATTGTTGTCAAAAGTTATCCGTTGTTAATACATAATCTTTGTTCACCGTAAGTGTAATAAGATCTGTTGTTCAGCAAGCGCTGCCCAGGGTAATTCTTCTAAGATGCTTCGTATATTTCCGCAGGGTTAATAGTTTCCGTCAAGCTCTATAAAACTACTTAATTTTCAAACTGTAATCTCTTTCTGTTTGAACGCGAATTGATATACAAAAATGTATCTTAAGCGCAACCGATTATCTAACTAGACTAATACCCCCATCACACTAGACGAATACCATGAAGACCGCACTACGTCCTGGCAATTTCGACGAACGCAGCGAGGACGCGGTCAAATTCTTAAAAAAGGCTTGATTCAAGTTCATACTACGTCCTTACTGCGTCCCTGCCAGGCATTCACTGCGTCTCACACGTTCCAAATACGTTCTTACTGCGCGCATCTTCACGCGCGCACCACGTCCAATGCGTTCTTAATACGCGCGCACCACGTCCAATGCGTTCTTTGTACGTTCTTACTACGACAAGAAAGATTGCACCACGCGCTTACCAAGTGCTTATCACGTCCTCATTACGTTCTTATGACTTGAATTTATTTGCGAATGTGATCGAGATGGAATTACCGTGTTCTATTTATAACTGGCCTATTTTTAGAATCCCGTATTTATACATGGGCACTGTTCAGAACCTGACAGGACGTGGTAAGAACCTGATACAAACGTGTCTAAGACGTGTTAAGCACCGAAAGAACGTATTAACAACCGAATGAGGTCTTCTACAACGTGGCACGAATGTACCATAGTCGTAGTAAAAGCGTGGAGAGGTTGTGGTGAGAACTCCATTGACGTAGCAAGAACGTAGCAAGAACGTAACAAGAACGCAATGACAACCAAGAGACAACGCGATGAGAACGTCATTCAATATTTCCCGTCCATACCACGCTTGCACTACGTCAATCAAGTTCCTACTAGGTTTTAGTTACGCTGTCACTACGTCCATGCCGTCGTTAATACGTTCTTATTAAGTTCTTACTACGTCCTGATTCGACCACGTACTCACTACGTTTTTTTTGAACATGTTCAAAGTCCGCTCACGTCCTTCACGTCCATGAAGACCATACCACGTCATTATCGGTGTCTACCGCGTTCCTTCTACGTTGACCAAGTTCTGACTGCGTCCTGTCAGATTTTTGAGGACGTAGTGGGAACGTGGCCTAGTGTGATGGGGGCATAAGTTCAACTGCCATACTGCATGTCGAAGGTTCGAAAACCGGATTGAGCGTATTTTCGCCACTTGGGACAGTTGACTGAAAATCTACCTGAAACGTCCAAAGTCATTCGTTCTCCGCATCTGACTCTAATGGAAGAACAGACTGACTTCAGTTCTTAACTAAAACACCCAATGGCTTAAAAACGGCTGAAAGGTCCAGCACAGCAACATGAATTCTTAATCAATATCATTATGAATAAAACTATTCTTATATTTTATTTAATTAATAGATCCGTTTCACAGTCAATACTTGCTTGCGTTTTTTAGAATTGTTTTATTAAATTTATCACAACATGTGTGTGATGTTATGCGTCATGTCGACGTTTGTTACTCGAGAGTTAAGACCACGTTGAATGGCAGCAGTCCGACATTATCACGTGATCAAGTTATAACGTCATCTACATTTTACGTTGGATACGACGTAACGTCGATCAATAGGTTAATATTCTATTGACGTATTCACCAATCGCAGTAAAGTGTTGTTGTTTTTTTCAATAAGACACCTAATGACAAGGTACGCTTTATAATTTGTTTATCGATTGCTTCTTGTAATTGCAACTAGAAATTCATTATAATTCCGTATTTTTGCCAATAAGTGGACCTTAATCGGCATAACGAGTTTGAATACAAGCTTCGTATCTGATAGTAATATATAATAGTGACATTTACACGTATCAGAGTTATTTCCTACATAACTTACCCAGCTTTAAATGCCTTTCAGTTGGCTTATTGCAGTGGATTGTCTCCCTTGAAAATGATCCGAAAATCGATATCGGGTTTCAAGCTTTTCCAGTTTTCATCAAAAGATTACATAGGGAAATTATTTTCAAACGTAAATGTAAACGTTCACTCAAGCTCAATATTGCGGCCACACTGGGCATTTATCTTGATGTGAATTTTTATACCATACATAGCATTGGTCCCCTTTTTGGGATATTTCAACAACAAGTAAATGTAAACGCTTTATCTTATTACTATAATATTTTAACAGTTATGACAGTTTTCTACAATGTCCTCTCTATTATTTAATGTAAACATATTTATTCTTGCTGTCAAAACATGAATAACACTCGTCACTATCTAAAACTGGCGTTAGCATCATGAAAATAACGCCAGAATGTCCAGTATACACCGTATTGACGTTATCACCATGGAAGTTACGTCAGAACTATTGAATCTTAGGTATACAATGGGTGGAAGGTAGATACTTACTATCAAGCTTTTGGCACATCCGTCGCTGCAGAGCTTCGGACATAAAGTGAAGCAGACCCATCTACTTCCGCCAAACGTTGTCACTTCCGTCAGGCTAACGATCAGTCATTCCGGACCGGACCGAGTTCTGGTCCGCTGGCACAACACATCTCCCCGTTCTAAAAAAGGGTCCGCCAACAGTCCAATTAGCCTAACCAATTCCTGGGTAAAAACCAGTACTGGTATTGCGACAAAGCTGAGCTCAGTAGCTGCAAAGCCCAATGCACAGTGGCAGTTAAAGCCGCAATACCCCGCTACCGGCGGTCATTGGCATCAATGACCCGCCTACAGTGGCCCCATGGCCTACACGGAATCTGGGCTGTCCATTGAGACGGGCGGCAGCTTCTCAACGTACAGCCTCCTCCCGTTAGCGAGTGCCACCTGGAGGACATCCTCCCAGGGTTGCTCCCGCGCCCCTGCGACCAGGGAGGCAACCCACCCGATCATACCCGGCGTAGATAACCTGCAGCCGGCCGGGCTGAAATAGGGAGCGTCCGTCTCTAGGAGTAGACGGGACGACTCCAACCTACTGACAGCCTCCCTTTGACCAATGCTCTTCATTCGTTTAACCATGGCTGTGAACCCCACATACGTGTTAGGGAACTCCAACAGCCATTTCTGTAGCAGTGACCACGACCCCGTGAAACAATGAAGGTGGATCAGCTGCTCCCGGATAACTGAGGGGTGGCTCTTCAACAAATAGTAGACTGTCAAGAGCACCTCGTCAGTCACTTCCATGCTCATGCCCCTGCAGTGGAGCACCAGAACATGGTCTGGTTTGAGAAGGGATAGCACCCTCTCGAGCATGATGAGCTGGCTGGCCCAGGTTGAAGGGGGCTCGGTATGGTCCAAACCCACCTCACCCAGTCCAGCCACTCCGGGCAGCTCCAGCGTCTCCCTCAGACGCTCATACATCCCGTCTGTCATTGACCGGCGGGGGTGCATCCCGATAACTGGGACCACGCCCTGATCTACCCATACCCGGAGCCTCTCCGGTGTGGGATAGGTATCGGTGTCACAAAACACCCCTACTACTCCCACAAGGTGGACTGCATGAGTCTCCAGGGGGTTCAAACCACACATCTCCTCCAGAGATGGGGTCGACATCCCCCAATCCCGCATGGTCCGGTCCAAATGACAGTGACTGTCGAACGCCTCTGGTAACCTCGGTAGACGTTCTAGGTCCTCCTCTGATAACTCAAACATACGTTTGAGGTTATCCTCCTGGTGTCGCTCTAACATGGACACCATGGCCAAGACAAACCGCCAATGCACCAAAGACACTACACTGTTACCCGATGGTTTCAGCGTCAACGCCTTGGGCACTGGCACCTGCAACAAGGCACATAGCTCCTCCATGGCCTTAACTGTTGAGGTGTCTGGCTCCTCCTCCGTGGGCTGGGGGCCAAGGGACTCTAGGTATAACACTAGGTCGCTCAGCTGCCGGTGAGCGCCCAGAAGCCACCGGGTGACCAACTTCAGGGCACTCAACCTCCGCTCGGTGATACTAGCACCAGACAGAAGGAGATTAAACACTCCCGGCAAGTGACAGAGTAGCGCATGTTTGCGGCTGACTTCTGCCCCACACCCCCCCACCGGGCACCGTCTCCGGGCAACCGGAGCGGGAGACACAACCCGAGGTCGCTTCTCAGAGCTTTCCCTGCTCTGAGACCGGTCAGCCATCCGATCCAGACTGGCCCGACCCGGACCAGATCTATTAACCTTCTGGCCACGGCCCCGAGTTCCTCTCTTCCTCCGGGGTCCAGGGGCGCTAAAGCTGCCCCGGGCCCCCCTTGCTGCTGGCTGAGCGTTGCTCTGCCCGCTAGTAGGCTTAGCACTACCTCCTGGGCTCGGCGTAACTCTGGCCATCTGGGCATAACTTTGCCTCACAGGCGGCTTAGCACACCTGGTCTGGCTCGGTCCTGCCACAGACTTCCTGGCTACAGGGACTTGGGGTGCATGCCCTGCACCAGCATCGTCGAGTGAGGAGCTGGAAGGAGCTACCTCACTCACACTCTTGTCAGTTACTCTCAGTCGGGGTTTCACCGGACTTACCGGTTTCTCGCTACCGGAAGGGCGCTTGGGGCTATCTCCCAGCAGCCTGTCCGCAGCCTCGGACGACACCGACTCCACCTCCATCTCCGATTCCCCCTCGACGAGCAGGGCCTCGTTAGAGTCAATAAGGGGCAAGTGCTCCCCAGTCCGCTGGATAGTTGGATCGCTATCCAGACGGATGTCCCTACTCTGGGTGGGAGTGTCCTTCCACGCTGATCTCCTAGCAGGCGTCAGACAACCGACGTGCTTGGAGATCCACTCCCGAGAGTCAAACTGGAGAGTATCCAGCTCCCTAGCTAGACTCCCCAGCCACTCTGGCTTACCCCTTTTCCTTGCTAGCTCCACCTGAGCCAGCAAGACACCCCGTCGCCTCTCCTCCTTACTCATACTGATGATCCTCGCTAACGTGAGGGGCCTCAGATTCCGGCCACGCATGGTGATCTCCTCCACCCACCCCACGTCACGGTCTGACTGATCATTCTCCGCCATTGTATCTGAAAAAGACAAAGAAGCAGGTTAACATAACTTACCTCGCCCTACGGCGGCAATCTGGGCACTTATAAACCTTTATATCCAGTGCATCGGTGGCAGTTACATCCACACATGAGCCATGGAACCACTCATTGCAAAAGTCACACTGGATCATAAACCTGCCCTGCCATGGCAGTCTACACAGACAGTATACACGATCGCTGCCCCTCGCAGCTGTTACGTCACCGGGGCTTTGCTCCCAGTGTGTAACCCACTGTGGTACCTCCCTGTCATTACAACGCTTAATTCTATCGTGATTCACCACGAACACGGCATTTCGGAGTTTCACTCGGAAGAGGTAGGAGGATAATCGGGACACGATTACCCCCGGCCCCTTCCAAGGTGGGCAAAGCTTGCGGCATTTGCCCTTCAGAACCGCAGTGTCCAGTATGTACACGCGGTCCCCTACTTCATAGTTCCTCTCAAGCAGGCGCAAGTCGTAGTTTCGCTTCATACGACTTGAGGAACTCTTCATGACCCGGCGGGCAGCCTCGTGCGCTTCCCGCAACTTGTCAACCAAGTCACCTGAATAATCCTCCGGTGACCTGTTACACCCAGAACGCTGAGGAAACATTAGGTGAGCAGGAGTGTTAACTTCCCGACCCAACATTAACATATTGGCCGTGAAACCAGACATCCGGTTTACAGACGACCTCAATGCCCCCGCGATCTGCTGCAGGTGCAAATCCCATTGGTTCTGTGACTTACCAATGAAACATCTAACCGCATCCATCAAGGTGCGATTATACCTCTCTACTTGGCCGTTCGCTGAAGGTCGATAAGGTGTAGTTCTAGCCTTATGAATTTCCAGCACCTTACAGACCTCAGTGAACAGATTCGATTCAAAGTTCCTGCCTTGATCCGAGAACAACTCGAAAGGCATTCCGAACCTCATAAAGAACCCGTCCACTGCAGCCCGTGCTGTGACCTCGGCCAACTGGTTGGGAAGAGGAATACACTCAACCCACTTGGTGAACTGATCCACCATCATAAGCACATATTCATTACCTCTGGACGTCTTGGGCAATGGTCCCAGAAAATCAATATGTACTCTTTCCATAGGTGAACCTGCCTGGTACTCAATCAGACCGCCTTTGCCTTGCCGGTCTGACTTTTTATTTTGGTTACAAACCTCGCACTGGGACACATAGCGCTGCACGTCCCGGCCAAGTCCATACCAGGCAAACTTTTCCCTAACCCGGTCCTTGGTGCGTTTCACACCCTGGTGTCCGGCAGAGGGGAGACTATGACTTAGTGTTATAGCCTCGGCTCTCAGACTTTGTGGCATCACAAGGGCAAGGTCATTTTGCTTGGGGTCCCCCTGATACAAAACCTTATCAATGAGGAGAAACGGTTCCTTATTCAGCCATTGTGATTTGGCCGCCGGACCAGATCGGAACAGAACGGACGAATTCGGAACCGTTCCATCCCGTAACCAGTCCAGTACAAACAGTAATTCCTCATCCTGACTCTGAGCCGCTACTAGTTCCGCCACTGAGAACCCCCAACTGCACAACTTCGCGCTAAAACCCGGGGCCCCGGAATCGGTGTCTGATTGAACAGCTGGCCCCGCCATCACTTTCGATTGGCTAGGTTTATCAGGCACGGTGTGTTGCGACTGTGGTTGAACCTCAGCTGGCGAGGAACTCGACGGGCCCATAGTAATCGGCTTAGCACAATTACTTGCCTCACTCTGGGTCCTAGCGCCTCTCCGGGTTGTCACCAGATTAACGCTAGTTACCTCTGTTCCATGGTCGCTTTTCGGCATACCCCATGGAATAAGCTCAACAACCTCCTGAAATGCTTCCACCGCGTGAGGGCTTAGCTCCCCAAGACAGGTGGGATCACAGACAGTCGAGAGGATAACTTCCTCTGCTAGACTTTGGTTTTCGGGTTGGTTATCCGAGCCCGGGACCTCTTCTGCAAGGACAGCCTTGCCACAGTGGTCCTGGGTGACCGATGTGGTTCTTTCCCTACACCCGTAGACAGTCGTACCCATGCCCCGGGCAATTCCAGGTTCACTGGGGCGGCTATTGTGGACATCCACCGAGCACACCACCAGTTCACCATTTGCCAATGGCACTGCGTCGTCCACATCAACAAAGAAGGCTCCCCAGCTATCATTAGCCTTCTTACAGTATACACACCCACCACACGGCAACTGCTCCAGTAGTGTTCCCGCACGGAAGGCCAGGCAATGCCCCTCCTCTCCCGGCAACCGAGACATTGCATCGGCATTTCCGTGTTCACGACCCGCCCGGTGTCTCACCACCATATTATACTGGGACAGCTCCTCCATCCATCTTGCCAGTTGACCCTGTGGTTCCTTGAACCCCATCAACCACCTCAGACTCGAGTGGTCCGTCCGTACCGTGAACGGTTTACCCAGCAAGTAGTGTCTGAACTGCCTAGTAAACCTTACTACTGCCAGCAGTTCCTTCCTCGTCACACAGTACCTGCGTTGTTCCTTGGTCAGGGCATAGCTACCATATGCCACCACCTTCTCCTGCCCACCCTGGATTTGTAATAACTCGGCACCAATGGCGTTGTTAGACGCATCAGTATCGAGTATAAACTCATCCTTTTCCGTGGGCAGGGCGAGCACCGGAGGTTGAACTAACGCCTCCCTCAAAGCCTCGAATGCCTTGATTTGCTCAGTCTCCCAAACAAACTGCTGTTTACTAGTAATAGCATACAACGGTTTGGCTAGTTTCGAGAAGTCTTTAATAAAACCTCTATGGTAGTTCACCAGCCCCATGAACCGCTCGACATCCTTAGCGCAGGATGGAGTGGGCCACTTCTGAACCGCCTCAATGTCAGCCTCTGACATAGCCAGACTGTCGCTACTAACAATCCTACCCAAGAACTCAATTTCTGGTTGGAAAAATACACACTTCTTGGGCTTAAGTTTCAGGCCATATGTGCGAAAACGTTGCAGGGCCTCTCTTAGATTGGCCAAATGGTCTCTAAAAGTATTACCTAGCACTACAACGTCGTCCAGGAAAGCCAACACTGCTTTCCATGTGAGACCTCTCAGGACTAGGTTCATGATCCTAGCATATGTGGCTGGAGCTCCACACAAACCAAAACCCATTCGCACATGTTCAAACAAACCATACTTGGTGATGAATGCGGTCTTTTTCCGGTCTTCCTCCCTGATGGGGACCTGCCAGTAAGCAGAGTTCGCATCGAGCTTGGAAAACCAGACACTCCCAGACAGAGTGTCCAGACAATCATCAACCAAGGGTAAGGGGAAGACGTCCTTGACCGTCTTATCATTCAGAGCTCGATAATCAATACACCACCTCACAGTGCCGTCTCTCTTGCGGATAAGCACTGGAGCTGATGCCCAATCAGAAATGGACTCTTGAATAACCCCTGCCTTCAACATATTGTTGAGATGGGCTTCCTCCTCCCCAGCAAAGCATACAGGAGTGCGTCTTATACGTTGCCTCACTGGGTTGGCGTTACCCGTTTCAACAGTGTGTTCTACCTCTGTGAAATTGCCAAGATCGAACTCATCTTTGGCAAACACCTCTTGGAACTCAAGGAGCAATTGTTTCAACTGGTGGCTTTGCTCACCATCCAAGTGCTCGCAAGATTCCGAGTATACTGGTTCGAGGTGTGGTGGGAGGACATTTACATTGTCCTGGCACCCCTGTGCAGACACCTGCTGAACCAAATACTCCTCCTCCTCCTCCTCCTCTCCATTGATAACCTCGGACACTGGATAGGCCCTACCAATCTCAGTGCCCTTAGTCACCAATTTATACCTATCCGTAGGGTTAACTATACACATGACTGGGTCAGTGAACCCTTCCCTTACCACTCTGGGAATCCAGAACTTGGTTTGGTCCAAAGGCTCAATGACATAGTCTGTGAGTTCGGTGTCCATTTTGCACTTTACCCGAGCGACTGAGTGGGGCGGGATAACTCTGCGCTTAGCTGCAGTAATCCGCGACACTGCCGGGAAACCCCCAATTGAGTCCACTTCCAAGGTAAGATGCATGCCATCAAAAACCATCACCCCTCTTCCCATATCTATTACAGCCTGGCCCCTGTTGCAAAGGATGTCAAAACCTAGCAACATCTGTTGTTCAATTGGAGCTACGTACAAGTTTTCATTGTACCACTTCGAGCCAATCCTTAACCTAACCGGACCCACCACACAGCCAGCCATGGACAACTCCCGCCCAGCAGTGAGGAGCTTAACATCCTTGATTTTCCGGGGCTTATGTTTCAGAGAGTTGTACACGCTATCAGAAATGATAGAAACTTGGGCACCCGTGTCTACAACAGCTTTTACTTGCTGGCCCCCAACCTGAATCCCCAGGGCAAACTGTGAAGCTGACCTCACCTGGCACACCACAACCTGTTCCGGTTCAGATTCACACTCGTTACCCTGGGTTTCCCTACCATGCTCACCTTCCCCCACAGATCGATTAAACAGACCCGAGGGTTGGGGCGAAGCTGTGCAGTGGTCGTGCTGCACTTCCTGCGATTCCTCTAGGGCCGGGAAGCGACCGGCTTCACCGACCCTTGGGAGTTTAATTGACCAGTAGTATATCCACTCTGGTCCTTCCTATCCGGGCATTCGCGCCGGATATGGCCCTCCTTACCGCAGTTGTAGCATTTGATCGGCCCTCTCCTGGGAAAGCTTTTATACCTTTCCGCTTGAGGTTGGGCCGTCAAAAGCTTATCAAACTTCAGCTCTAGTTGCCTTAGAGCGTCCATTACACTGCGGTTGTCCAGGCCCACCTGAACCTCTTCCACAGTCCCCACCGCATAGACTCGTTCAACTGAGTCTTGCCGCGTTGACTCGTGCTTCACCTTACCAAACATTGCATTGTGCACCTGCTGGTATTTCCGCACTATCTGCAAGGTTTGCTGGATAGTGGCTGGCCCCTGCATATACACATGGTGTCCCGCCTCCTTATCCAACAACCCCTGGCAGAACCTACTTATCGCCTGATCCGTCATAAACGGTTCGTTCAGGCCCCTAAAAGCCTTCCCTGCGAGAGTTAAAACTCTATCAGCAAAGTCCTCCAACGACTCACCCTGCTGCTGGGAAGCCAGCTGAAACAGGGCTTGTGCCGCTGCGGGAAGCTCCTGCTCACCAAACCGTGCTACCAACTTGCTGACTAAGTTGCGGTAGGAGAAGACATCCCCACGGTTTTCAAGTAGGACATAATAATCCATGGCCTTGCCGGTAAGGCACCAGCACAGGCCATCCATGGATTCCTGCTCTGACCACCGACAGGCATTGGCGTACCGGGTGAACTTTACAAAGAAAGCCTCCCAGCTGCCTTTGCCATCAAAGGTCAGATTTTTCAAGGAAGTCATGGAACTCCTTGACCTAGCACCTGCGGGCAGTGATGACCTGCGAGACTCTGCATCGCATTCCCTCTCTATCTGGGAGTCCAACTCCGCCCGACAGAAAGACAGCTTTTGTCGGGGGAGTTGGGTATTCCTACTCTGGGATGTACCAGAGCAGAAGTCACCTGGGGTACGAAGCTGTGGCTTGCTTTCATAACCCCCAGACTGAACACTGGGGAACCTGGGCATACTGGGCCTGGGGGTGCCAAATTTGCTTGGCTCCCCCTTTTCCCTAACCCCATTCCCATCACCTTTGGATTGAGTCTGGAAGCCGGGATACTCAGCTTCCTGTAACTCATCCTCACTGTCTTCAAGGGGCCAGTGACCATTTTGAGTGAAATCAATGGCCTCCAACTCTGCCGCCGAAAAACTCTTTCGGCACAGGACGGACAATACATCCGGGGTTATGTTGCCACTGTTCTCCCTAACAGTCAACAAAACCTTGGCAAGTTTCCTACTCAAACCTGGAATGCCCATCAAGTCTGACAGGTCGGCAAAATTAATTGCCACCCTGTCCCGGACTCCAGCGCGGGCAAGCTTATGATCCGGACTACTGGTTCGGCTAGCCTCGGACGTCATAATTACAATATTCAGTATACATATACTAAAATACACAACAATGTCAAGTAACAAGTTGATACGATTCAGTATCCAAATACAGGCCAAATTCAAACAACAAAGGCCAGGAAATTCGGACAGGAGGCAACTCCGTGGAAAACCCGCGCACCAGGCTGAGCACTGATGACGTATGCGCAGACAGCAGTTAACCACAACGTAGACGACGAGCTCCCGAAAAAACCCAAAAGCACGAATACAATGCTAATAGGAATCCGTAACCGAACTAAGCAGATTACGTCTTTCGGTCGCAAGCCCTATACCCGATTCAACCCTTTCCTAAGTCGGCTAAAAGCGCAACTCAAAAAAGTGAATTCCTGGGTAGCGATTTATTGGCTGAGGAAGTTAGGTGAGAAATCCCACCGCTGCCACCAATATTGAATCTTAGGTATACAATGGGTGGAAGGTAGATACTTACTACTCCTTTTAGAGCTATCTTCTGTCTTCCCGACGTCGGATTCGTCTCGATTGACTATCAAGCTTTTGGCACATCCGTCGCTGCAGAGCTTCGGACATAAAGTGAAGCAGACCCATCTACTTCCGCCAAACGTTGTCACTTCCGTCAGGCTAACGATCAGTCATTCCGGACCGGACCGAGTTCTGGTCCGCTGGCACAACAGAACGTCCCTTAAGTTTAAATTTATTTATTTAAGATCGATTATGAAACCAGTTAATACAACATATACCAATCACTGACGACGACTGCGTTCTGTATACCAACCATTCCTCGCACCAAATTTATTTGAAGTTCGTGATCAAACACCGCTCATCACGGGGCTCGAACCTGCGACCTTCGGATTAGGAGTCACCAAAGCGCTCTACCCTCATCTAACGTCAATTATTGATAAAATGGTTGATATCATAATGGAAGCAACGTCAGAAGGGTCATTAGTTGCCACTTTGTCGATGCCATTTAATATAAATAACTACATCGCCGTCTTCACTATGAAATAATATCAGCACGTCGATTACTAACCAATTACTGTGGATGCGACATTGAATGTTAAACCATATCGTACATTACAAAACAAAATGAGGATGTCACTATGGAAGTAACGTCAAAACGTCAATCTCTAATCAAATTGCGGATGTCACGAAGGAGATTACGCTACAACATGAAGTATTAATCAAATTGTAGAGATCACTATGCAGGATACGTACATAACAATCCAAATTTTGGATGTCACAATGGAAAATAACGCCAAAACGCCTATTACCAACCAAATTGATGAAATCACAGTGGAAGTTACGTCAAGACGTCCATTACTAACCAAACTGTTGATGTCACCATGGAAGTTACGTCAGAACGTCTATAACCAACCAAATCAACTCAAATCAAAGTTTGAATGTCACAATTAAAATTACGTCAGAACGTTCATTACTTACCAAACTGTCGCTGTCACTATGGAAGTTAAGTCATAACATCCATTACTTACAAAACTGTGGATGTCACTGTGGAAGTTACGACAGAACGTCCATTACTTACCAAACTGTGGATGTCACTCAGGAAGTTACGCTAGAACATACATTACTTACAAAACTGTGGATGTCACTGTGGAAGTTACGGCAGAACGTCCATTACTTACTAAACTGTGGATGTCACTGTGGAAGTTACGCTAGAACGTCCATTACGTACCAAACTTTGAATGTCACTGTGGAAGTTACGTCATGACGTCCATTACTTACCAAGCTGTGGATGTCACTGTGGAAGTTACGTCTGAACGTCCATTACTTACCAAACTGTAGATGTCACTATGGATGTTACGTCATGACGTCCATGACTTACCAAACTGTGGATGTCACTGTGGAAGTTACGTCAGGACGTCCATGACTTACCAAACTGTGGATGTCACTATAGAAATGTTACGTCTGAATGTCCATTACTTGCCAAACTGTGGATGTCACTATGGAAGTTACGTCAGAACGTCCATGACTTACCAAACTGTGGATGTCACTATGGAAGTTACGTCTGAACGTCCTTTACTTGCCAAACTGTGGATGTCAC
Organism: Mactromeris polynyma; assembly: GCA_032209605.1. NCBI lineage: Eukaryota > Metazoa > Mollusca > Bivalvia > Venerida > Mactridae > Mactromeris > Mactromeris polynyma. Next base: position 168,534 of record JASFXZ010000068.1, read on the forward strand.
TGTGGAAGTTACGCTAGAACATACATTACTTACAAAACTGTGAATGTCACTGTGGAAGCTACGGCAGAACGTCCATTACTTACTAAACTGTGGATGTCATTGTGGAAGTTAGGCTAGAACGTCCATTACTTACCAAACTGTGAATGTCACTGTGGAAGTTACGTCTGAACGTCCATTACATACTAAACTGTGGATGTCACTATGGGAGTTACGTCATGACGTACGTACATGACTTACCAAACTGTGGATGTCACTGCGGAAGTTACGTCAGGACGTCCATGACTTACCAAACTGTGGATGTCCTATAGAAGTAACGTCTGAACATCCATTACTTGCCAAACTGTGGATGTCACTATGGACGTTACGTCAGAACGTCCATGACTTACCAAATTGTGGATGCGACTATGGAAGATACGTCACCATGCCCATTACTTGCCAAACTGTGGATTTCACTGTGGAAGTTACGTCTGAACGTCCATTACTTGCCGAACTGTGGATGTCACTGTCGATGTTACGTCATGACGTCCATTTCTTACCAAACTGTGGATGCCACTGTGGAAGTTACGTCATGACGTCCATGACATACCAAACTGTGGATGTCACTGTGGAAGTTACGTCATGACGTCCATTACCTACCAAACTGTGGATGCCACTATGGAAGTTACGTCATGACGCCCATTACTTACCAAACTGTGGATGCCACTGTGAAAGTTACGTCATGACGTCCATTACTTACCAAACTGTGGATGTCACTATAGAAACAAGTCAGAACGTCTATTACTAATAAAATTATTGATGTCGCTATGGGAGTTACGTCAGAACGTCTATTACGAAGAAAATGGGGATGTAACTATTGAAGTTACGCCAGAACGTCTATTACTAACCTAATTGTTGATGTAACTGTGGAAGTTACGTCAGAACCTCCATTACTTATCAAATTGTGGATGTTACTATGGAAGTTACACCAGAACGTCTATTACTAACCTAATTGTAGATGTAACTATGGAAGTTACGCCAGAACGTCTATTACTAACCAAATTGTTGATGTTCCTATGGAAGTTACGCCAGAACGTCCATTACTTACCAAATTGTGGATGTTAGTATGGAAGTTACGCCAGACCGTCTATTACTAACCAAATTATTGATGTAACTATGGAAGTTACGTCAGAACCTCCATTACTTATCAAATTGTGGATGTTACTATGGAAGTTACACCAGAACGTCTATTACTAACCTAATTGTAGATGTAACTATGGAAGTTACGCCAGAACGTCTATTACTAACCAAATTGTTGACGTTACTATTGAAGTTACGCCAGAACGTCTATTACTATACCAATTGTTGATGTTACTATGGAAGCTACGTCAAAACGTCCATTACTTACCAAATTGTGGATGTTACTATGGAAGTTACGCCAGAACGTCTATTACTCACAAAATTGTTTATGTAACTATGGACGTTACGCCAGACCGTCTATTACTAACCAAATTCTTCATGTAACTATGGAAGTTACGTCAGAACCTCCTTTACTTATCAAATTGTGGATGTAACTATGGATGTTACGCCAGAACGTGTATCACTAACCTAATTGTTGATGTAACTATGGAAGTTACGCCCGACCGTCTTTTACTAACCAAATTGTTGATGTAACTATGGAAGTTACGCCAGAACGTCTATTACAAACCAAATTGTTGATGTAACTATGGAAGTTACGTCGGAACGTCTATTACTAACCCAATAGTGGATGTCACTGTGGAAGTTACGTCAGGACGTTCATGACTTACCAAACTGTGGATGTCACTATAGAAATGTTACGTCTGAACGTCCATTACTTGCCAAACTGTGGATGTCACTATGGAAGTTACGTCAGAACGTCCATGACTTACCAAACTGTGGATGTCATTATGGAAGTTACGTCTGAACGTCCTTTACTTGCCAAACTCTGGATGTCACTGTGGAAGTTACGGCAGAACGTCCATGACTTACCAAACTGTGGATGTCACTGTGGAAGTTACGTCAGGACGTCCATGACTTACCAAACTGTCGCTGTCACTATAGAAATGTTACGTCTGAACGTCCATTACTTGCCAAACTGTGGATGTCACTATGGAAGTTACGTCAGAACGTCCATGACTTGCCAAACTGTGGATGTCACTATGGAAGTTACGTCAGAACGTCCATGACTTACCAAACTGTGGATGTCACTATGGAAGTTACGTCTGAACGTCCTTTACTTGCCAAACTGTGGATGTCACTATGGAAGTTACGTCAGAACGTTCATGACTTACCAAATTGTGGATGTCGCTATGGAAGTTACGTCACCATGCCCATTACTTGCCAAAATGTGGATGTCACTGTGGAAGTTATGGCAGAACGTCCATTATTTACCAAACTGTGGATGTCACTGTGGAAGTTACGCTAGAACATACATTACTTACAAAACTGTGGATGTCACTGTGGAAGCTACGGCGGAACGTCCATTACTTACTAAACTGTGGACGTCACTGTGGAAGTTACGTCTGAACGTTTATTACTTACCAAACTGTGAATGTCACAGTGGAAGTTACGTCATGACGTCCATTACTTACCAAACTGTGGATGTCACTGTGGAAGTTACGTCTGAACGTCCATTACTTACCAAACTGTGAATATCACTATGGAGTTACGTCATGACGTACGTACATGACTTACCAAACTGTGGATGTCACTGTGGAAGTTACGTCAGGACGTCCATGACTAACCAAACTGTGGATGTCACTATAGAAGTAACGTCTGAACGTCCATTACTTGCCAAACTGTGGATGTCACTTTGGAAGTTACGTCAGAACGTCCATGACTTACCAAACTGTGGATGTCACTATGGAAGATACGTCACCATGCCCATTACTTGCCAAACTGTGGATGTCACTGTGGAAAATACGTCTGAACGTCCATTAGTTGCCAAACTGTGGATGTCACTGTGGATGTTACGTCATGACGTCCATGACTTACCAAACTGTGGATGTCACTGTCGATGTTACGTCATGACGTCCATTACTTACCAAACTGTGTATGTCACTATGGAAGTTACGTCAGAACGTCCATGACTTACCAAACTGTGGATGTCACTGTGGAAGTTACGTCATGACGTCCATGACTAACCACACTGTGGATGTCACTATGGAAGTTACTTCAGAACGTCAATTACTTACCAAACTGTGGATGTCACTGTTGAAGTTACGTCATGACGCCCATGACTTACCAAACTGTGGATGCCACTGTGGAAGTTACGTCATGACGCCCATTACTTACCAAACTTTGTATGTCACTATGGAAGTTACGTCAGAACGTCCATGACTTACCAAACTGTGGATGTCACTGTGGAAGTTACGTCATGACGTCCTTGACTTACCAAACTGTGGATGTCACTGTGGAAGTTACGTTATGACGACCATTACTTACCAGACTGTGGATGCCACTGTGGAAGTTACGTCATGACGTCCTTGACTTACCAAACTGTGGATGTCACTATGGAAGTTACGTCATGACGACCATTACTTACCAGACTGTGGATGCCACTGTGGAAGTTACCTAATGACGTCCATTACTTACCAAACTGTGGATGTCACTATAGAAACTAGTCAGAACGTCTATTACTAACAAAATTATTGATGTCGCTATGGGAGTTACGTCAGAACGTCTATTACGAAGAAAATGGGGATGTTACAATGGAAGTTAGGTTAGAACGTCTATTACTTACATAATTGTTGATGTAACTATGGAAGTTACGCCAGAACGTCTATTACTAACCAAATTGTTGATGTTACTATTGAAGTTACGCCAGAACGTCTATTACTAACCAAATTGTTGATGTTACTATGGAAGTTACGTCAGATGGTCCATTTCTTACCAAATTGTTGATGTTACTATGGAAGTTACGCCAGAACGTCTATTACTCACAAAATTGTTGATGTAACTATGGAAGTTACGCCAGACCGTCTATTACTAACCAAATTCTTGATGTAACTATGGAAGTTACGTCAGAACCTCCATTACTTATCAAATTGTGGATGTAACTATGGAAGTTACGCCAGAACGTCTATTACTAACCTAATTGTTGATGTAACTATGGAAGTTACGCCCGACCGTCTTTTACTAACCAAATTATTGATGTAACTATGGAAGTTATGTCAGTACGTCTATTACTAACCAAATTGTTGATGTAACTATGAAATTTACGCCAGAACGTCTATTACTAACCTAATTGTGGATGTAACTATGGAAGAAACGCCAGAACGTCTATTACTAACCACATTGTTGATGTAACTATGGAAGTTACGTCAGAACGTCTATTACTAACCTAATTGTTGATGTAACTATGGAAGTTACGCCAGAACGTCTATTACTAACCAAATTGTTGATGTAACTATTGAAGTTACGTCGGAACGTCTATTACTATCCAAATAGTGGATGTTACTAAGGAAGTTACCTTAGAACGCATTTTACTAACCAAACTGTTGATGTAACTAAGGAAGTTAACTTAGAACGTCTTTTACTTACCCAATTGTTGATGTTACTAAGGAAGTTACCTTAGAACGTCTTTTACTAACCAAATTGTTGATGTAACTATGGAAGTTTCGTCAGAACGTCCATTACTAACCAAACTGTTGAAGTCACTATGGGAATTCGGTCGGGACGTCCATTACTAACCAAATTGTGGACGTCACTATGGAAGTTACGTCAACACGCCCATTACTTGTCAAACTGTGGATGTCACTGTGGAAGTTACGTCAGAACGTCCATGACTTACCAAACTGTTGATGTCACTATGGAAGTTACGTCTGAACGTCCTTTACTTGGCAAACTGTGGATGTCACTATGGAAGTTACGTACGTCTGAACGTCCTTTACTTGCCAAACTGTGGATGTCACTGTTGAAGTTACGTCATGACGCCCATTACTTACTAAACTGTGGATGCCACTATGGAAGTTACGTCAGAACGTCCATGACTTACCAAATTGTGGATGTTAGTATGGAAGTTACACCAGAACGTCTATTACTAACCAAATTGTTGATGTAACTATGGAAGTTACGTCAGCACGTCCATTACTAACCAAATTGTTGATGTAACTATGGAATTTACGCCAGAACGTCTATTACTAACCTAATTGTGGATGTTACTCTGGAAGTTACGTCACAACGTCCATTACTTACCAAATTGTAGATGTAACTATGGAAGTTACGCCAGAACGTCTATTACTAACCTTATTGTTGATGTAACTATGGAAGTTACGCCAGAACGTCTATTACTAACCAAATTGTTGATGTAACTATGGAAGTTACGTCAGCACGTCCATTACTAACCCAATTGTTGATGTTACTATTGAATTTACGCCAGAACGTCTATTACTAACCAAATTGTTGATGTTACTATGGAAGTTACGTCAGAACGTCCATAACTTACCAAATTGTGGATGTTACTGTGGAATTTACGCCAGAACGTCTATTACTCACAAAATTGTTTATGTAATTATGGAAGTTACGCCAGACCGTCTATTACTAACCAAATTCTTGATGTAACTATGGAAGTTACGTCAGAACCTCCATTATTTATCAAATTGTGGATGTAACTATGGAAGTTACGCCAGAACGTCTATTACTAACCTAACTGTTGATGTAACTATGGAAGTTACGCCAGACCGTCTTTTACTAACCAAATTGTTGATGTAACTATGGAAGTGACGTCAGCACGTCTATTACTAACCAAATTGTTGATGTAACTATGGAATTTACGCCAGAACGTCTATTACTAACCTAATTGTAGATGTTACTCTGGAAGTTACGTCAGAACGTCCATTACTTACCAAATTGTCGATGTAACTATGGAAGTTACGCCAGAACGTCTATTACTTACCAAATTGTGGATGTAACTATGGAAGTTACGCCAGAACGTCTATTACTAACCTAATTGTGGATGTTACTCTGGAAGTTACGTCACAACGTCCATTACTTACCAAATTGTGGATGTAACTATGGAAGTAACGCCAGAACGTCTATTACTAACCTAATTGTGGATGTTACTCTGGAAGTTACGTCACAACGTCCATTACTAACCAAATTGTTGATGTAACTATTGAAGTTACGCCAGAACGTCTATTACTAACCTAATTGTTGATGTAACTATGGAAGTTACGCCAGAACGTCTATTACTAACCAAATTGTTGATGTAACTATGGAAGTTACGCCAGAACGTCTATTACTAACCTAATTGTGGATGCTACTCTGGAAGTTACGTCACAACGTCCATTACTTACCAAATTGTGGATGTAACTATGGAAGTTACGCCAGAACGTCTATTACTAACCTAATTGTGGATGTTACTCTGGAAGTTACGTCACAACGTCCATTACTAACCAAATTGTTGATGTAACTATTGAAGTTACGCCAGAACGTCTATTACTAACCTAATTGTTGATGTAACTATGGAAGTTACGCCAGAACGTCTATTACTAACCAAATTGTTGATGTAACTATGGAAGTTACGCCAGAACGTCTATTACTAACCAAATTGTTGATGTAACTATGGAAGTTACGTCGGAACGTCTATTACTAACCAAATAGTGGATGTAATTAAGGAAGTTACCTTAGAACGTATATTACTTACCAAATTGTTGATGTATCTATGGAAGTTACACCAGAACGTCTATTACTAACCAAATAGTAGATGTTACTAAGGAATTTACCTTAGAACGTCTATAACTAACTAAATTATTGATGTAACTATTGAAGTTACACCAGAACGTCTATTACTTACCAAATAGTGGATGTAACTATGGAAGTTACCTTAGAACGCCTTTTACTAGCCAAATTGTTGATGTAACTATGGAAGTTACGCCATAACGTCTATTACTTACCAAATTGTTGATGTAACTATGGAAGTTACGTCGGAACGTCTAATACTAACCAAATAGTGGATGTAACTAAGGAAGTTTCCTTATAACGTATATTACTTACCAAATTGTTGATGTAACTATGGAAGTTACGCCAGAACGTCTATTACTAACCAAATAGTGGATGTTACTAAGGAAGTTACCTTAGAACGTCTATTACTAACTAAATTGTTGATGTAACTATTGAAGTTACACCAGAACGTCTATTACTTACCAAATAGTGGATGTAGCTAAGGAAGTTACCTTAGAACGCCTTTTACTAACCAAATTGTTGATGTAACTAAGGAAGTTAACTTAGAACGTCTTTTACTAACCCAATTGTTGATGTTACTAAGGAAGTTACCTTAGAACGTCTTTTACTAACCAAATTGTTGATGTAACTATGGAAGTTTCGTCAGAACGTCCATTACTAACCAAATTGTGGACGTCACTATGGAAGTTACGTCAACACGCCCATTACTTGTCAAACTGTGGATGTCACTGTGGAAGTTACGTATGAACGTCCATGACTTGCCAAACTGTGGATGTCACTATGGAAAATACGTCAGAACGTCTATTACTAACCAAATTGTGAATGTAACTATGGAAGTTACGTCAGAACGTCCATCTCTAATCAAAGTATGAATGTCCCAATTGAAATTTCGACAGAACGTCCATTACTTACCAAATTGTGGATGTCACTAAGGAAGTAACGTCACAACGCCAGTAGTTGCCACATTGTCGATGACGTTACGGAAGTATTCGTTTGATTTGCCGTTACTAACCCGGTCATAAATCATTATGTCAATGAATTATATTTCCAAAATCATGTTATAAATATGTACTACAGTACATTAAACATCTTAATTCACATCCAGGTTGGTGGAATATATTTTTCAAGTGGTAGTCCTGCCCAATTTGTGTGGTTAATATCTTTGGCACACCGTAAGCATGAAATTTGTTTCATGGGTTAATTTCATCTGGAAAAATTATTGATTCAATCGCAAAAAACACTTATTGGATGCGGGGGGTAATTGTGTGTTCCATAGTAAGATCGGACGTGATTTCACCAAGTAAGGAGCGGACGGAACATGTTCACGGAGAGTGTAGCCACGTGCGAATTTAAGTCAGAACTCGATCTTGCACCATCCTATTTATTTCATGCTTCATTTGTTTTATCTTTACTCGTTATGTTCATCAAATATCCCCGTTGAATGTCGTAATATTTTACATGAGAGAGAATAAGTTGCTTACAGGGAACTCCGCATACATAAGACAGTGCCTCTCCACACCGACCTCCGTGAAAACAACAATCCATAAAACACGAGGCATCCGAGGAGGCTCAAGGGTACATACGTAAGGGAAAAGGGGCGCAAGGAAAGGCCTGATAGACTACAAGGGATAACTAGGACAATTAAAGAGGACAAACAGTGAAGTCGGAAATTAATGGATGGAAAAGATCACAGGACAAGTCTAGATGGCAACAATAGGCCGAAACTGGGGAGAAAATAACATGAACACTATATACACGTAAAGTGAAAGAATAGCACAGGGGGAGGGGTTTAAATTACATTTAAAACAGAAAAAGAAATAATAGCCATACATTGCTTAACAGCCTTGGAAGTGTCAGTAAAATACTAGGGGTTTAAATCGATTAAACAGCTAGCGTACCTCACACTTAATCGATATATGGTCATTGGTTTCCAACATATACACATAAATTGACTAAGTAGGCAGTAACTGATCATTACAAGCAAGTAACCATTGCGTACATGACAACAGACACAGTGTGTATAATCCATCACGAAGGAACAAGCAGCCTTATACTGACAGTAAATAAATTATTAATATCAGAGTGTGAAATAACCATAATAATCAAATATGACTGTACCCAGTGAGTTTACTTTAGATGTGTTATAAAACAGCGCATTATAGAGAGAAAAGTTTTCTTGGTAATGCCAATATGATAGATTGATCAGTTTCTATGGTGAATTTTAGATATGCGACAATTTATTGCAATTAAGTTTAAATGACTATGAAAGTGGTTACCGTCAGGGCCATAACTCACCAGTTAATTATATATCGATACAAGCATGCATAAACAAATCTGCCACGATAATATCATTGCTCATCAAATTGTAAGTAGAGCAGTAAGGGCCACGTTCACATAAAAATAAGGAAGGGTAATAATAACAAACAAACAAACAAACTTTATTGCAAATCGGCACACAAATTTGCCTTTGGCAACGAAAAGCAGCAACATATATACAACACAAATAATCAGAAAATTATCAATCGTGAAAATGACACAATTCACGTATTCACGTATGGAGGTATTTACATATATGTACATATAATGTATGTATATAAAAGAGAGAGAATACGTAACTACAGGGAAAGCCACATACATAAGACAGTGCCTCCCCACGCAGATCTCCGGAAAAAACAACAATCCACAAAACATAAGGCACTAAAGGAGGTCAAACGGTACACATATTAAGGAACTGAGGCGCAAGGAATGGTCCAGCAGACCACAAGGAATAACTAGACAGGTTTCAACGATATGGGGGAGAGCAATATATATTCGAATACAAGTATATATTTAAGATGAAGACATAATAGGCATTACATCAATCAGTATTGACTTTTATATGATGCTAATGTTAAATAATGTTTCAGAAAATAACATATCTGATATAAAGTTTTTTTGTTTTCAGTTTTCATTAAATTATTAAACATAGATAGTGAAGGCCATCTTATATAAGGCATGTATTTTTGTCTTAAATCATAATATTGTTCACATGTCACAAGGTACAAATTGGGCAGGACTACCACTTGAAAAATACTAACTAATGTACTAACTACTGATATTGGATATTTACCTAGTTCCCCTAAAACTGCCATATTTGGGGTAGATCATTTTACGCCTAAAATCTTTTTATAGTATTTCATTTGTATTCTTTCCAGAATGTCGGTATTATACATGCCGAGAACTTCAGAGCAATATAAAAGAATAGGTTCAACCATACGTTCAGATAGATATAATTTCGTACTAATGTCAAATTTAAGTCTAGAATAAATAGAGTATAGACCGTTTGTTGTTCTTAATGCTTGATCAGCTAGTGTGCTAATTGCCTCTTTCATAGAACCATTATAGCTGAACTTAATACCAAGATAAACAAAAGAATCAACTATTTCAATAGACCTGTTCATTGTTTATGAGCCAGACTGGATACATAGTTTTCTTTCTTTTGCCAAAAATACAAATCTTAGTTTTATTTATGTTTATCTTTTAAAAAGGCCCCATTTTAATGAATATGCGTATAGATTATCTAGCTGGGATTGTAGGCTTTTCTCATCAGTAGTAAAAATTGCCATATCATCTGCAAATAACAGCATGTGTATACAAAGTTGGTTAATATCATACTCAGTAAGTGAGGTAAAATCAATATTTCTTGTAACATCATTTACAAATAATATAAAAAGAATAGGCGACAAAAGTTCCCCTTGTTTTACGCCAAGAGATATATCAAAGAAATCTGACAGAGATGTATGTACCTTAACACAAGCTGAGACTTTGTTATATATAGATTTTAACATAGTTACCATTTTAGAACTAACACCGTATTCCGTTAACTTATACCATAAGGAATCTCTAACTATCGTGTCAAATGTCTTTTCATTGTCTGTAAATGCACAATATAATGATTTATTGCTTGAAATTACCTGATTAACAATACTGTGTAGGCTAAAAACGCAATCAGCTGTACTTTTTTTAAGATGACAATAAAGTTAGGTCAACAGTGGACTACACTTGTAACAAAGCCAAACGCCAAGGGAGATAATTGCTGCGAGAAGTTTGCGATGTCATTTCCCGACTGTAAATGGTATTTCGCCAATAGTTTAGACATGGGGATACCAAAATGGACTAATCTATTTTTATAAAGTATTCGTATTATTAATTGTGATAAACATCAAATGATTTGTTAACCGTGAAATGTTTTTTTCACGATCGCTTTTTCCATGCATATTGTGAATCGAAATTCGGCAAACATAGATTTCTACTCTAAACTAGAATGGTGTCACCCCTAGCAACCAAAGTGGATGTGTTCCTTACACAGTGGTCGCCATTTTTCAAATCAACAAACATAATTTGGAGTTAAAACTAAACGACAACTGAAAGATAGATTAATAACCATAAAATGGTATGTAATTATTGTTAATGCCGATATATTCACTACTTGAGTGAGCATTAAGTCGCATTTGAAATTGTAATCGACGTTTTGTGTCCGCTCTTGGGTAAACCAGGTGGGTGGGGGTGTATTCAATCCATATTTATAAGACAAAACTGCAGCGATATATATTTTTCATTTGCTTATTACACTCCATTTGTAACTACTTGATTTGTTTCAATATTTAAACAATTTATTGAAAAAAACAAGTGTTCACAGTTATTTATTGACCAAATTTGCATTCACTGATTACGGTTAGTCTTACTCTTAACACTGTCAACATTTAACTTTTAAGTTCAACTTCAATTGCCTATCAACAAACTCTTGTAATGTAAATGATTGCGAAATGCAGGACAGATCTTCACTTTTTTTATTTATGTGTTTACTGAGAAAGCATTATGAATTATAATGTTTTTTCTTATATTTAGGCGACCATTAGAAGGGCACCACTCCAGACGGTTGCCCAGCGTGAACGGCAGTTGGAGAACTCACGTAGGCAGGAAAACTCACGTGAAGAAACAGTTCGTTCATTAGCTAGAGAGAAAGTTTTGGAGTCAAACATGAATCGTGAGGATAGATTAGAGAATAAACGTTTTATACGTACGCAGATGCAGGAACAGAATGAGAGAGAAATGGAACATACCATAATGAAGGTTTGAATTTATCATTATACATGTATGTCATATGATGTTAGTGTAGTGGTGTGGGGTAAGACGGCTGTCAGTTGAGCGTCATACTAGTCTTTAGGGGGTTGTGGGTTCGAGCCCCACTTCAGGTTCACTTTTTCCCCTTGATTTATTTTATTATTAATGAATAAGAGAAGCTCATGTTTAGTCAACAAGAAGTATGATATCTCTATGAATCTATGATCTATTTCACTGTATCAGGGCCCACACTGGCTTAAAAAAAGTAGGAGCCACTTTGCGCGGCACGCGAGTGCGCATTGCGTGCACAATAATTGATTTATAATAATTAATGTCCATTTAAGTCCAATCTGTGTAACAATAGTACATGTACTGAGTTTTGGTGTTATGTGTGTGTTTCTGACATGTGTATTTATCCAGCATGTTTATAAGTACAAAATGTAGCACACATTATACTTTTTTTATATAATACAGAATAAGAAAAGCAACATGTATGGTAACTTAAGTACATTTTTATTCAAAATAAGAAAAGATAATAATTGCATTCCAACATCAGCATGTTCAGTGCTTCCACAGGAGATCATTCACAGAAGTGTTTACATTTTTTCATTCCTGGCACCACCTCCATTGGTCTCATAATCATCCAAAATCTCAGCCTTTTGCATAAACTTGTTTTGTCTGAATCTGGAACAATGTTATTTTTAAAGTTAAAAGATGGAGTATACTTAAAGCAATAAAATAATATGTATTAAATTTCCATAGTTACAGATTAATTGAGGCTTTCCCCACATAATGTGTTTAAATTCTCTTTTCATTTCAAAATGAAGTAGTTTCATTAAATGTTTATTTAATTTGTTCAAGATAACTGAAGGTAACGATTTTGTAGAAATTTGGAGTTTCTTAGCTGAATACTCTCCAACCAGAAATTTACAGAAAGTTATATTGCATCAATATAAAATTTTGTCCGTACGTACCATCCGAAAATGTGCCACAAGCTGTCACCGGTTTTATTTTGCAACATTCTCAATCTAATGATGAACTGTCGCTGATTACTTCAATCAATCCATTGTCTTTGTTACACAATAGCACACCATTTAAAACCACTGGTAATCAACCGTTGGGGGTCAATTTAGTGAATTTACGTTGTTGTTCACACCTTCGCCAATACCGTAAAGGGGTCTATTGTATGTCGTAAAATTGTGTAAACAAGTTGACACGCGAGTTAAATGGCCTAATTAGCGGGACCTAAAACCGCAATAGACTGGATATGCTGGTTGTATTACGGGATAAATCAATCAAATTTTATATTCAACTTTCAGATTATATGCATTTTAAAGCAGGAAATCGTCCAATTTGCCACTCGCAATTTTTTATTGCCACTTTTAACTAAAATTCGCCAATTGGCTCCGATTGCGAACGACAGCGTGGGCCCTGTGTATGTGTAGTAAAATGAACAATTATAAACATGCATCAAAAGGTTGTGAACAAAATATAGATAAGGTGTCAGTTGCTCCCCTAGACGTCATGGTATATACTTTTTAGAGGTTGCAAGTTGGAGAATGCTTTATACTATAGAGATTTTACCTTCTACTTAAAGTTCATGGTGTGTTTTTTATGTTGATATGTACAATAATTATGTGTAAACTTTTTTAATGTCCAGGCTCAAAGAGATAAAATACAGCGTGAGGATCAGATGGCACAAGAGGAGCGTCTTGCGCAAGAACTTGAACGTAGGAAGTTAGATTCTGTCAGAGATGAAAAAATGAGACAACAGATCAGAGAAACTAGGTTACTATTTATTTAGTCTTGCAACTCTTGTGAAGAACTTATTATTTTAGAAGATATTTACTGCATTTTACAATTCTTTCAAATAACTGTTTTCTTTTCTTTTCCAATGGAATTATAAAAATTGTGGAAGAGAAGAAATATTCGTAGGTAAAAAGGTGTCTTCAGGAAATGAATTCCATTTCTGTAGTTATTTTTGCTGAACTGCAATTGATGGGAGAGTATATCTTTATCAGACAAAATAATAAATGCTAATTAAAGCAACATAAAGAAAACAAAATTTTCATCCAAAATTCAATAAAACATGACTATTCTAAAATACTTGTTCAGCCATTTGAAGGACAAAAGATTGATTCCAACATAATTATGAAAAACAATTTAGTCATATTGGGAGTACTGGGGTTATTTATGGTATTAAAGTAATTTTGAAGGTCTTTACATTCTTAGTCAGTACTTTGAGACTGTTCTGGTCTAAATTCAGGGACATTTGTCTTTTTGTAGATTTATTGGCAAATATCGATGTTTTGTGTCAGTATTTATAATGCAGGACGGTATGCATGCCTAGGTAATATTGGCATCAGTCAAAATTTCTTCAGAATGCAATAACAACACATGAAATCGTCTCTCTGTGATGAGATTGCACCAAATCTCAATTGCCCCTATAAGATTGTAGCTGTGGTTACTTGCCTGTTATTTAATGTAGTATTCTAAATATTTGAATGTGTGAAAATAACAGTATGTGGAGTTTGTCACATTGAGCCAGTATTTTGATAACGGGCTGAAGATAATTTCCAATGACATGTTCAACAAAAGACATGTCAAACTGTGCATTCTACAATATTTCTGTATTATGAACATATATTTTATCATGATGCTTGTATTCTTCTGTTCTACAGTCTGGAATTACGAGAACTGGAATCGAAGTTGAAATCTGCATACATGAACAAGGAGAGAATGGCTCAGATGGCAGAGAAAGAAGCAATAAAGTTTGATGTCATGGTAGGTGGAATTCATTGTCATGTTAAATTCTCTATTTGTGATTAGTAGCTGAATTATCTCCCTGAAGACTTCCCTCCATGCCTGAAATGACGCAATACGTCAGCTTATAACGTTGGTATGAAAAACATCAAAATGATCTTGTACCTTGAAAATGTGCATAATGAATTTATTTTCTAAAGTAATATGAAATAGTGTGTGTTTATAGAATAAAATTGGGATAATTTCACTTTTCTCATAGTTTTATAGCTGAAAATTAGTGTGTACTTAAAATGTTTAAATCTAGTTAAATGTTTTTAAAATGCCTCTGATCGTGTATTCACTGGTTCCCGTGGAATGCCTCTCATCGTGTATTCACTGGTTCCCTGTGGAATGCCTCTCATCGTGTATTCACTGGTTCCCTGTGGAATGCCTCTCATCGTGTATTCACTGGTTCCCTGTGGAATGCCTCTCATCGTGTATTCACTGGTTCCCTGTGGAATGCCTCTCATCGTGTATTCACTGGTTCCCTGTGGAATGCCTCTCATCGTGTATTCACTGGTTCCCGTGGAATGCCTCTCATCATGTATTCACTGGTTCCCTGTGGAATGCCTCTCATCGTGTATTCACTGGTTCCCTGTGGAATGCCTCTCATCGTGTATTCACTGGTTCCCGTGGAATGCCTCTCATCGTGTATTCACTGGTTCCCTGTGGAATGCCTCTCATCGTGTATTCACTTGTTCCCTGTGGAATGCCTCTCATCGTGTATTCACTGGTTCCCGTGGAATGCCTCTCATCGTGTATTCACTGGTTCCCTGTGGAATGCCTCTCATCGTGTATTCACTGGTTCCCTGTGGATTGTCTCTCATCGTGTATTCACTGGTTCCCTGTGGAATGCCTCTAATCATGTATTCTGATTCTGTATTTAATAGAAACGAGATTCTGAGATTGCTCGTGAAATGAAGGAAGAACACAATCGTGCGGAGGAAGCAGAACGTCAGAGAGAGATGGAACGTTACAAGGAGAGTATCAGATACCAGCAGGAACTGGAGAGACAGCTTGAAGAACAAGAAGAGAAGAAACAACAAGCTTACGAAGAATTCCTTAAGGAGAAACTCATGATTGATGAAATTGTCCGTAAAATCTACGAGGAAGATCAGAGGTATAGAATCAACATTGTGTACAGTTGTATCCATTACTTAATACTACCTTGGATTAAAGGTGACATATGCAGGGCTACCTCTCCGGGGCAGGACTCTGTGGGAGCTACACATTGTGCTTGTTGATCTAAAAAGGTTAAATTGGTAGTATATTGATGATGTCAAAGAGAGGTGTCGGTTGTATAGAGGACCACTCTGAGAGATTGTAACTGTATAGAGGGCAACTCTGAGAGATTGTAACTGTATAGAGGGCAACTCTGAGAGATTGTAACTGTATAGAGGGCCACTCTGAGAGATTGTAACTGTATAGAGGACCACTCTGAGAGATTGTAGCTGTATAGAGGACCACTCTGAGAGATTGTAACTGTATAGAGGGCCACTCTGAGAGATTGTAGCTGTATAGAGGGCCACTCTGAGAGATTGTAGCTGTATAGAGGGCCACTCTGAGAGATTGTAGCTGTATAGAGGACCACTCTGAGAGATTGTAGCTGTATAGAGGGCCACTCTGAGAGATTGTAGCTGTATAGAGGACCACTCTGAGAGATTGTAACTGTATAGAGGGCCACTCTGAGAGATTGTAGCTGTATAGAGGGCCACTCTGAGAGATTGTAACTGTATAGAGGACCACTCTGAGAGATTGTAGCTGTATAGAGGGCCACTCTGAGAGATTGTAACTGTATAGAGGGCCACTCTGAGAGATTGTAGCTGTATAGAGGGCCACTCTGAGAGATTGTAGCTGTATAGAGGGCCACTCTGAGAGATTGTAGCTGTATAGAGGACCACTCTGAGAGATTGTAGCTGTATAGAGGACCACTCTGAGAGATTGTAGCTGTATAGAGGGCCACTCTGAGAGATTGTAGCTGTATAGAGGGCCACTCTGAGAGATTGTAACTGTATAGAGGACCACTCTGAGAGATTGTAGCTGTATAGAGGGCCACTCTGAGAGATTGTAGCTGTATAGAGGACCACTCTGAGAGATTGTAGCTGTATAGAGGACCACTCTGAGAGATTGTAGCTGTATAGAGGACCACTCTGAGAGATTGTAGCTGTATAGAGGACCACTCTGAGAGATTGTAGCTGTATAGAGGACCACTCTGAGAGATTGTAGCTGTATAGAGGACCACTCTGAGAGATTGTAGCTGTATAGAGGACCACTCTGAGAGATTGTAGCTGTATAGAGGACCACTCTGAGAGATTGTAGCTGTATAGAGGACCACTCTGAGAGATTGTAGCTGTATAGAGGACCACTCTGAGAGATTGTAGCTGTATAGAGGGCCACTCTGAGAGATTGTAGCTGTATAGAGGACCACTCTGAGAGATTGTAGCTGTATAGAGGACCACTCTGAGAGATTGTAGCTGTATAGAGGACCACTCTGAGAGATTGTAGCTGTATATATAACTGGGCCACTCTGAGAGATTGTAGCTGTATAGAGGGCCACTCTGAGAGATTGTAGCTGTATAGAGGGCCACTCTGAGTAGCTGTATATATAACTGTCTCGATTTGAAAATCAACATGGAATCTTAAGTAGTTTATTAAGACAAAAAGTCAAAAAGTCAACAAAGACCACATTTTGTACTTGTTTAAGGTTACTTTGACCTAGTCAGTGGATAATAATTTAATGGTCTTCAAGTTATTGTTTTAAGCGTTTTATGAGTATTTAAATAAATTCTGAACAGTTATACAATATGTTTATTTGTGTAATATGTGACATCAGTGACATGTATTATTTTGATAACTTACAAGTGAAATTACACATGTTGTGAAGTCACAATTGTCATACTTTGATGGCCCCTGCTTTTATGGGCAAAGAGTTAAGTTTTACCAATGAAATATGTGTTTACAATTTATGGAATACATTGAAGATCTGAGAAGTCATTTTTATTGAATGTATTAAATGAGTCTTCTAACAATAAATACGAAGCTTTGCACTGACACTGATCATATTCAAATTAACATGACAATAATTTTCAATGAAATAAAATGTCATACTTCGTACGAAATAAAGATTTAACAATGTCAATATCATTTGATGGAATCTATGTCACACTTGTTTTGTTGTGATGTTATGCATGTGAGTTGTTATTTCACTAGTATATTATGGAAAATAATACATCTGTGGGTGTTATTACCACTTCGCACTGTATGTTATGTTATACAGATATTATGTTCCTGTTCATAAATTCAGTAAATGCAGTCTTTTATGAGCGCTTGTGTAATATTTTCTATTTAATTATACCAGGGAGAGAGAATTGGCCTTACAGAAGCAGAAAGCAACTCAAGAATTTATTGCTGACTTCAAACATGCACGAGATCAATGGAAAGATTTGGAGAGGCAGAGAATGGAGGAAGAAAACAAACGAATTCTCGAATTTGCTCATGTTCAACAACAGAGAGAAGCAGAAAGAATGTCAAAGAAAAAAGAAAAAGAAAATTCCATGGCTAGGGTACAACAGGCGGTAAGTCTCAGTTGATTGTATAGGCTAAAGTTATTATATCTTGTCCAAAATAATATATTATATGAGTTTCAGTCTGGGTGTAGAAAAGCATTTTCTACCGATACCTGCTTGATTCATCTTACAGATCATATTCGCTTTCAATTGGACATGGGGCATTTTGTTGGCATGGTCCTTTTAGATCTTCAGAAGGCCTTTGATACCGTAAATCACTCAATTTTATTGATGAAACTCAAAGTGATGGGTCTCGCTGAAACGTCCGTCAGATGGTTTTCTTATTAATTCTTGTGCCCGGTAAAAGCAAAATCGACCTCGAAAAAATTTTAAGTAATGAACTGAACATTGTTAGTCAGTGGCTTATATGTAATAAGCTTTCCCTACATCTTGGGAAGACAGAGTCAATTCTCTTTGGATCCCAACCTCAGTTAAAATCCCAGTCCAAACTTGATATTTATAAGCTGTAACGGCCAATCTATTGAAACAACAACTTCAGTTAAATATCTTGGAGTTACCATTGATCAAAATGTGTCCTTTGCGTCTATGGCAACGTCTGTTATTAAAAAATCCTATGCAAGGTTAAAATTATCGTAAAAGTGAATTCCTAACTATGCAAACAAAGAAACTGCTGGTCTCTTCCCTTGTTCAATGTCACTTTGATTATGCATCATCAGTCTGGTTTAACAGTTTAACACAAGATTTAAAGAATAAATTGCAAGTCACACAAAATAAACTGGTGAGATTTGTATTGAACTTACATCCTAGATCACATATTGGCACAAAATTGGGTACCCGTTGAAAGTAGAGTGAATCAAATTACGCTATGTCATGTATATAAAATCCATTCCCAATTTTCCCCTTCTTATTTAATGGATCAATTTACCCCCGTCAGTGAAATCCACAAATATCCTACCAGGTTCAGAGTTAAGGCTGAGGTTACCCCTGATGGAACAAATTATTTAATGTCAGAATGTAAGAGATTTGCAATTCCTAAAGTCAAGGGTTTTGGAAAGAAATCTTTTGCTTTCAATGGTTGTTGTCTTTGGAACAGTCTGCCACAAGATGTGAGGGATGCCAAAAGTATTTCTTCTTTCAAATGCAAAGTAATAAAACACATTTCAAGCTCGTCTTAAATAATGTGTTGTCTTTCCTTTTTAACAGTTTTATCATTTGTAACCTAAAACCTTGTTAAATTTTATTTGTTTAGCTTTTTCATCCATTATTCCTGTCGGAGATAATTTATTGTTTCATTGTTTCATCGTTTTATCTATTTGTTTATAAACATATAACGCAATGTCTTTCTTTGATTAACTGACTGTGATAACTTTATTTATAGCTTATAATTTTTTCTATGTCACACACTACTATATATTAAGGACCACAATGGAAATAAGAGTTTTTACTTGTACTCTTTTTTGTGTTATCCTTAACATATAATGTTGATTGATATGACTTTATTGTTTCATACATATTGTTGTTCTTAATATATGTCTTAATTTTATATTGCCATGTAAATTGTACATTTTATGTTGAAATAAATCGATCTATCTGTCTATCTAAAGTTAAAAAACTGCGCAATTTACATGATTAGCTTTCTAGAATATACTTACTGAATTTAAATAGCAAAGAATTGTAATCAATGAGTTTTTGAAAAGTTTATAAAATAAATAGAGCCAATCATGTTAACCTTGCTGTAAAAAGAATCCGTTTTATATAATGGTGTAAGTGTATTTTCTATTTTCTAAGAATAGTAGTGTAACTATGGTCAGATGATTGTGTTAGTTAAGTAATTTATGTGATAAGTATTCAGGGCTAGAATTTAACTTTTTTGTGCACTTGCAAATTTGGCCAGTGCCTAAAATTTCAACTGGCCAAATGTGAAACCAACTAGCCAAAACAATTTTCGCTGAAATTTACAGTCTACTCATTATGTATACGTGCTGTTGACAACCTGTTGCTATGGGGGTAATATGGCGAGAAGCAAAAGTAAGAGGTTAAAACTAGTTTGTTTTAACCTTGAACATACATGTTTATTTTGGAATCCAATCAAATTAAATATAACAGTTATGTTCTTAACTTGAAATCCACTCGCCAAAAAATGCCAGCTTAAGAAATCTCAACTCGCATTTTTAAAATACAGCTTGCATTTTGCGAGTGGCGAGTGCTTAAATTCGAGCCCTGGTATTGTTGTAACTATGGTCAGATGATTGTGTTAGTTAAGGAATTTATGTGATAGTGTTGTTGTATTGCTTTAATAGTTGGCTGAGGAGATATCCAAACAGGAAGGTGAGAGGGACGAAATGGAACGTGTTAGAATGGAACTCCATCTTGAAGAACAGGAAGAGAGAGAACGACAGAAGGAACGCGTAAGTACAACTTCTCATTTCTCTAAACTCTGATTTATTACCACAGAGACTGGTACAAGCTTAGGTTATGCAGTGACCGTTGTTGTTATTTTTATGATAATATTGTACCAAAACAAAAGTCTGGTCTTACTAAAAAATAATATCTAGATTTGTAAACAAATTGAAATAGTTTCTGAAAATAAATAAAAAGCTGTCCATGTTTTCACCCGCATATTTGTGTGTGTGTTTCAGGACCTTATGAAGAGACGTATTCGACAGAGAATTGAGTTACAGGATCAACATGCACAACAAATGCACTTCAAAAATCTCAAACAGGAAGCTGAAAAGGAGGAAGAAGAGCAGTTTAGAAAACAGGTGGGTGGGGATATATTTTTCTTGTCTAATTTTTAAAACTGGTTGGTACCTGTTGTAATATTGTTACTTTCTGTTTCAGTGTTGTTTAAGTATTTATAAATAGCTGTAGATTTGTTCACTTTGAACACTTGTTTATCATCTTGGTTGAGGAAGTAAGACAAGAACCATAACTCTCTTGCATTCGTCCATTCTTTTGTTGTTGTGTTTTGGTTGATATAAATTTGTTTATCATCAAATAAAATTTTAAACTCACATGATCTGTTCTAATCGGTTGGAAATGGCCTTGTATGAAATAGCAATAAGACAAGCATCTGCTCCCAACAGATAGCATTCTTATTTGTACAAAAGAAAATCATCAGTTTTATCAATGAAATCATAAAAATGTGTTAGAAATGCCATAAATATGGTTGTTATACTCATCAAAGTATGTCAGAAGATTCTGTGAATTTATACCAAGTCAGAGTTTCAGCATAAAAATCTTTTCAAGAAGTGACATTGAACCTGGCAAATCGGGGTGCTAATGTACACAATGTAGTAGTGTGAATAACGCCATCGTCTTCTTGACAAAGGCTTTTTAAGCCAAGATACGGTAAATTGAAAAACTTTATTCCTGTGGAATTATTTCTAACATTGTGTTTAACTGTAATTATTGTTCTTTAAGTATTCATTTATGTTTGTGTTACCAGATGATGGCTAAATTTGCTGAGGATGACAGAATAGAGCAGATGAATGCACAGAAACGTAGAATGAAACAATTAGAACATAAACGAGCTGTAGAGGATCTGATTGATGACCGCCGTACTCAGTTTGCTGCCGACAGAGAACAGGAACTTGGTGAAAGACGTGAGGCCGAGAGAATGGAAGCATTCCGTAGACAGATTATTGAAGAAGAGAGACAGAAATTGCTGCAGGAACATGCAATGAGATTGTTAGGATATTTACCCAAGGTGAGTGGAACAAGAAGACATTTACTGAGCTTGCCATCTTGTGTCTGATTGTATGACATGTTGGGTACAAACTCGTTGAGTCTGGTCAATGTTTGCATGATTTACATTTTGCACGAATCTTTTTGGTATAGTACATTTCTGACTTTAATATCATCATGAACTTAGATATATGTATGTGAGCTACAAGTATATGAACACTGAGAATTACACATAGTTCTTACATTCGTGTATAGCTTGTTTGTCTTGATAAAAATTGAGAGCAGCGTAACATTGCTAAAACAAGATACTTTGTTGCTCTCTATCATGTTGTTATTGAATTCATAAGATACTCCTTGAATTGAATTACCGAATTCAAATGTTGTAGTTCATAATATAGAAAGCCATGATTGATATAAATTCTTTATATCCTATTTCCAGGGCGTTATAAAGGATCAACAAGATTTAGATCGACTAGGCCCCGACTTTAAACAAGCATATCAAAAACGCCAAATAGATCCATTTGATGATGAAGCATGGGACCGTAGATAGATGATTGATATGCTACATTGTTCACATGCTTTACATGTATTGTGATATGTTCAACATGGACAATATTGAACAAAATATATTTAATGGTTTCTTTATAAGAAACAAGGAAAACTATGAAGTTAAAATTGTAATAAAATAAACATGTTCATCTATGTTGTATGATTTCTTTGTGAATAGATTATTGTAGCGATCATTGATGATACCAGGGTCACTGTAGTTAGTCTGCCATTCCTGTCTTACATTCCAACTACTGTTACATTATATACAGCTGGTAAAAATGTGTGATGCCAACTGTATTTCCATGTTGTAACATTCTATGGACCAACTTGCACATTCTGTTTAATATACTAGTACATGTAGAAACTTACCACAGTTGTGCACTCAGAAAGTTGTAGAAACTTACCACAGTTGTGCACTCAGAAAGTTGTAGAAACTTACCACAGTTGTGCACTCAGAAAGTTGTAGAAACTTACCACAGTTGTGCACTCAGAAAGTTGTATATTTAACCATTTTATTTGTATAACTTCATAACCAAACTTCTGTCAGGTTAGATTGGAAGTTTTTGTGTTTTTTGTCCATTTTGTTAACTTGATTATATAACAGTGTTATGTTGAATCTATGAGCACTGCCACTGTTGATGTATGTTCTCTTAAAGACTTGAAAGATTCTTTCAGATTTTCTATACTGAATTAAGATTTTATTATTTCTTTCTCATTGATTTATTATTTTAGGAGTGGTTTACTTTCATCTATGAATTCTCAGATTGTTTGGACTACTTATGTACTGATTTCTGATGTGTAATGTCAGTGTGTGATACCATTATAGTGTGCATCCTTCAAAGTATATATACTACAGATGTCAATCACTATATGCAGATCTGGACATAGATACAGTTACTGACCATTGTATTTATTGCTGTCCCAATATGTATGTGCAAAATGTCCAACATGTTCAATCATTTTGCAGAAATCTTTATTTATGTGATACTTTGTATGAAGTGAAATATAGGACTTTTTTCTTGATTTGTAAAAGTCTGTGGTGTAGGTGAGCACTGAGGACCAGACCTTGGAGAAGTTGATACTTGAATTGCTGTTATGAAAGTTATGTATGTGGAGCTTGTTCTAAAATGGATATAAAAATTGGTTATAAAGGTTCAAGATAAATGTCTGGTTCTAAATTAGAAAATGTTATACGTTGTATTGAGAATAAACGTTTCTTCAGAAATAAGCGTTATATTGCTTAAACTGTGTCTATTATTTACTTGTGTACATGTATGTTGAATAAGTCGCTGTATAAATGTATGTACCTTGAAGAATTGTCTTGGGACAAGAAATTATTTCACTACATTTCTACCTGAAGAAAAATAAACAGTATGCTAGATGTGTGTATGACTTAAGTTTTATTTTACCCATTGTCCCTACTGCCACATCTATCCCTGTTTGAATTATGTTTATGGTCCCCTTTCAGTGTGAGCCAAATATGGCTAAATTACAATGTCACACTCACATGGCTAGCTTAGAATGTCACACTCACATGGCTAGCTTACAGCATCACACTCACATGGCTAGCTTACAATGTCACATGCATGGCTAGCTTACAATGTCACATGCATGGCTAGCTTACAATGTCACATGCATGGCTAGCTTACAATGTCACACTCACATGGCTAGCTTACAATGTCACACTCACATGGCTAGCTTACAATGTCACCCTCACATGGCTAGCTTACAATGTCACATGCATGGCTAGCTTACAATGTCACATGCATGGCTAGCTTACAATGTCACACTCACATGGCTAGCTTACAATGTCACATGCATGGCTAGCTTACAATGTCACACTCGCAAAGCTAGCTTACAATGTCACACTCACATGGCTAGCTTACAATGTCACATGCATGGCTAGCTTACAATGTCACACTCACATGGCTAGCTTACAATATCACACTCACATGGCTAGCCTACAGTGTCACATGCATGGCTAGCTTACAATGTCACACTCACATGGCTAGCTTACAATATCACACTCACATGGCTAGCTTACAATGTCACATGCATGGCTAGCTTACAATGTCACATGCATGGCTAGCTTACAATGTCACACTCACATGGCTAGCTTACAATGTCACACTCACATGGCTAGCTTACAATGTCACCCTCACATGGCTAGCTTACAATGTCACATGCATGGCTAGCTTACAATGTCACATGCAAGGCTAGCTTACAATGTCACATGCATGGCTAGCTTACAATGTCACACTCACATGGCTAGCTTACAATGTCACACTCACATGGCTAGCTTACAATGTCACACTCACATGGCTAGCTTACAATGTCACATGCATGGCTAGCTTACAATGTCACATGCAAGGCTAGCTTACAATGTCATATGCATGGCTAGCTTACAATGTCACACTCACATGGCTAGCTTACAATGTCACACTCACATGGCTAGCTTACAATGTCACACTCACATGGCTAGCTTACAATGTCACATGCATGGCTAGCTTACAATGTCACACTCACATGGCTAGCTTACAATATCACACTCACATGGCTAGCTTACAATGTCACACTCACATGGCTAGCTTACAATGTCACACTCACATGGCTAGCTTACAATGTCACATGCATGGCTAGCTTACAATGTCACACTCACATGGCTAGCTTACAATGTCACACTCACATGGCTAGCTTACAATGTCACACTCACATGGCTAGCTTACAATGTCACACTCACATGGCTAGCTTACAATGTCACACTCACATGGCTAGCTTACAATGTCACACTCACATGGCTAGCTTACAATGTCACACTCACATGGCTAGCTTACAATGTCACACTCACATGGCTAGCTTACAATGTCACACTCACATGGCTAGCTTACAATGTCACACTCACATGGCTAGCTTACAATGTCACACTCACATGGCTAGCTTACAATGTCACACTCACATGGCTAGCTTACAATGTCACACTCACATGGCTAGCTTACAATGTCACACATGCATGTCTAGCTTACAATGTCACACTCACATGGCTAGCTTACAATATCACACTCACATGGCTAGCTTACAATATCACACTCACATGGCTAGCTTACAATGTCACACTCACATGGCTAGCTTACAATATCACACTCACATGGTCACACTCACATGGCTAGCTTACAATATCACACTCACATGGTCACACTCACATGGCTAGCTTACAATATCACACTCACATGGCTATCTTACAATGTCACATGCATGGCTAGCTTACAATATCACACTCACATGGCTAGCTTACAATGTCACAATCACATGGCTAGCTTACAATGTCACACTCACATGGCTAGCTTACAATGTCACACTCACATGGCTAGCTTACAATGTCACACTCACATGGCTAGCTTACAATGTCACACATGCATGGCTAGCTTACAATGTCACACTCACATGGCTAGCTTACAATGTCACACTCACATTGCTAGCTTACAATGTCACACTCACATGGCTAGCTTACAATGTCACACTCACATGGCTAGCTTACAATGTCACACTCACATGGCTAGCTTACAATGTCACACTCACATTCAATGGGGAAATACACATAGCTATCTTTCAATGCGATATTTATAAAAAAGAAAGATAGTACAATATTTTATGTCTTTATTCAACATGATGGTAAAATATAGATACATGTATCTTATGACATGAACAATCAAGCAGTTTATGCAGAATATATTCATCACTCATAAACAAACAGTTTACAATATTGTCAAAGGGGAGTAACCCATTAATATTCATTGTCAAAGGGGAGTAACCCATTGATCAAACATCAAACAAACAATGGATTATCAAACAAAATAAGACAATAAACAGTAAGATACAACATTACACATAAACTATAACGCTCTTTTTTGGAAGCTTGGATGGAATTGTTCGACTAGATCGTTACAATGATGAACTACTCATGATGATGACACAGAGTATTTTGATTATTATTCTGATGAAATTATATTCAGTACCGTATAAGTGTACACACAATGATGTCCACATCAATTAGATTGTTGGTACAAATCTCTGGGCGGGACTTTTTATAAAACTGAGTTTGGAGACCAGTCTCGAGTTCAAGTCTCGGATTGGTTGGCTATGAACAGTCTCAAAATTGACCAATAGCTAGGCTGCATTCTGTGACTGGTCTCAAAATTAAGCGTCGTAAATTTCGGCCCTGGATTCAGTCACAAAAAAACATCTCGACTGAAATGTATCTAAATTTCTCAAACGCACATTCAAGATGTAACTTACCTCAAGACATAATTATGATCTACCAATATCTACAATAGTTGGGTTTGGTATAAATACCTCAGTCTCCATTTTATGGTAATTTTTCTACAACAAGGAATCCCTTATATGACACACAATATGTGAACGATGTGATCCTCTGAGTTCATGTACAGAAAATATGTCACACATTTTATAGCGTACAGAACACGGGTGTATATTGTGTACAGCTACCAAGTTTGAGCTTACTGAGAGAGGAACAGAGCGTAGTTTATTGAGCATGTGAAATACCTAACCTAGATCCCTGTATGCTCAAAATGACTTACTGGTGTCATCACATACAATGTAAAAGTATGAGGGAAATAAACCATTAAGATGTTAATAAAACTCTTGCTTACTATTGGAGTATAATATTGTGATGGGCAAGTAGGAATGTCACTAAGCATTCAACAAGGAAGTCGTCTCAATAATCTGATTCATTCAGGACTACAATTACAACTAAAACACTCTCAAACTGTTTTGTTTCTTAGAGTTTGATATTTTGAAGCTAATCTGGAAGCAGTCATCGTCTTCATGTATAAGAAAAGTATTAAAGTTAGACACAAGATAAATATTATGATAAAAAGTTTGATGAAAATCTACATCAAGTTTTATAAATTTTTTGTACAGCAGTTCAAAGAGGAAGACATAAAAAGCAACACAAAAAACAACAACATATAACAGCACATCTAGATCTATATAAATATTATATACATGTAACAAAAGCATATATACAGACAAACAAACCACACATGTAAGTTAGAGGGAAGAGTACTTGTGAGGAGGAAGGAAAACCAGTCTGTCTGGATATAAAGTCAGCAGTAAGGCTGCTTCTCCTTCCACCTGTACTGTGAGTGACTATCAATTATTCTTGTATTTTGCAATTTAGATGTAAAATACTCCAATATCATAGTTACAAAAATGAAACAATACAATAAATAGATTATTCTACAAATATTACTGTAGTTAACACATCATGAACAAAGGACTACTTTCACAAGTATAAAATAAATATCTTGCATTGTATTGCATTAAGTAATCTGAAAAAATCAATCAATCCACCAACATTTTGTATCAGGCTTGGCAATACTTGCCTGACCGTCTGATCAGGCTAACTTGCCGGACCGTCTAATCAGGCTAACTTGCCGGACCGTCTAATCAGGCTAACTTGCTGGATCGTCTAACATGTCAGATAAATCTGAAACAGGTCCAGTAGCTTTTTGCAAGGTCCTTGACTACATGTCCGGTTTATGAAACTATCATGCATTCAAACCAAGATATGTCAGACAGAAGTTCTGTCGGTCACACAATAAATCTAAGTTTCTCGGACTGAATGTCCGGTTATCCGTAAAGCAATTCAGGAAATCCTGATACATTTTGAGGAAGAGCACAACCAGTTCATTTACATATAATTATATACACAAGCAGATAGGTCTGTTTTTCTTCAATCAAATTTTCCATTATTGCAGTCACAGAAATCTGTTTCAAGCTTGAACTGGCTCTTAACAGCCAGTTAATGTTTGTAAATTACAGTCCATTGCTCACTGGACAAGACCTTTTTTCTATGACTGTAATTTAACAATAATATTAATAAACTAGATGTCCTGTTATGTACTTTTAAGTAAAAAAAACGGCCATAACTTCTCCAAATTTTGTGGATTGTAACCAGAATTGAACTTGACATGTATTTCATTATCCTATGCTCATGTGCATGATATGAATTGAATCCACCATCCTTTCAATAGTTATTGGTTGGACACCAATTGTTTGCACAGACGGACGCATAGACTTTATGCCCTTTCACCATTCTCCACATGACAGGACATATAATTATCTGATACACACCATTCATGAATTATATTATCACACATTTTGTTATTTACACTAAATACCAAATTTCACACTTAATACTCAACAGTTTGTATTTACAAACAATAAAAGTTATATATATATACGTATGTATCAAAATAAAATCACAAAGGCACTAGTAAAACAACAAGAACAAGGATTTGAACATGACAGCATGTATACAATTGTACACGAGGAGCATTCACTGAACATTCAGAGTAAACAGCTCTATATAAACTTCATTAACTATATAGTGATCACACACCCAAGACTGCCTATCTGACCTTTGTCCTCAATCATATCACTCTCACCATAAACATACATGACAGCAAGTTGTATTCCTCACAGACACAGACATGTCAGATTATAACTAAATAACTAAAAGACAGCGATTCTATGAAAGACCAAAAATAAATAAATAAGGCAAATCAATTTACACACAGAGAGCCATTTATAGACTGGTATACCTGCCCAAAATACACATTTCTCCCATTACACTTATGTATGCTACATATACTTATATTATTTCACATTACATTCAAAATAACAACCTTTGACTTGAACAACATGCATATTAAAACCATCAATATATTGAAGATTATCTTTTTGAGTTTCAATAAGTTTTGCTTATCCCCATGAATTAGTACAGGCTTGTAAGTCATTATCTTCGTTGACACTACAATAGTTTTTGCTACAATAAAATTAATGAAGCAGGCATACAATTCTATAACATTTTATTTGGAGGCAGAAATATTTTGAAATTTCTGTAAATCCATGAAGACGGATGAAGACCTTCATAGAAAACAATCAGCGCCTGAATAAAGATATGGTAAATATGTCAGCAATATAATCACTGTACATGTATTACTGTATCAGCATCTGTTTGCAAGATGTGGAGATACTCAGTACAACTGGCGAGTACATTGTTTGCTACAGCCATCATGTCATCCACCTTTACACCATGGCAATACATGGAATAATACATCGTTTGATTATCAAAGCTGATCTAGATTTCCTTATGAAACAATATATATGTATAAGTTTGGTAGGATTCCTACACTTATCAAAACAGTTGTATACAAATTTAGATGTTAGGAAAAAAGCTAAATAAATACTTGAATACTGACATACAAAGATCTATAACTTCAGGCTTAATTAATGCAATTTTCTACATTTCATTCACAATGACCAATGTCTAAGTTATGTACATCAACTTTCAAGTATTTCACTCTATATTCCATGACATTAAAGCCGGAGTGATATCCGGCACAGATTTATATTGTCATACCAAAATGTGTATGCCTGCATGATTTATATTGTCATACCAAAATGTGTATGTCTGCATGATTTATATTGTCATACCAAAATGTGTATGTCTGCATGATTTATATTGTCATACCAAAATGTGTATGTCTGCATTATTTATATTGTCATACCAAAATGTGTATGTCTGCATTATTTATATTGTCATACCAAAATGTGTATGTCTGTATGATTTATATTGTCATACAAAAATGTGTATGCCTGTATGATTTATATTGTCGTACCAAAATGTGTATGCCTGCATGATTTATATTGTCATACCAAAATGTGTATGCCTGCATGATTTATATTGTCATACCAAAATGTGTATGCCTGCATGATTTATATTGTCATACCAAAATGTGTATGTCTGCATGATTTATATTGTCATACCAAAATGTGTATGCCTGCATGATTTATATTGTCATACCAAAATGTGTATGTCTGCATGATTTATATTGTCATACCAAAATGTGTATGCCTGCATGATTTATATTGTTGTACCAAAATGTGTACGTCTGCATGATTTATATTGTCATACCAAAATGTGTATGTCTGCATGATTTATATTGTCATACCAAAATGTGTATGCCTGCATGATTTATATTGTCATACCAAAATGTGTATGTCTGCATGATTTATATTGTCATACCAAAATGTGTATGCCTGTATGATTTATATTGTTGTACCAAAATGTGTATGTCTGCATGATTTATATTGTCGTACCAAAATGTGTACTTCTGCATGATTTATATTGTCATACCAAAATGTGTACGCCTGCATGATTTATATTGTCATACCAAAATGTGTACGCCTGCATGATTTATATTGTCATACCAAAATGTGTACGCCTGCATGATTTATATTGTCATACCAAAATGTGTATGCCTGCATGATTTATATTGTCATACCAAAATGTGTACGTCTGCATGATTTATATTGTCATACCAAAATGTGTATGTCTGCATGATTTATATTGTCATACCAAAATGTGTACGCCTGCATGATTTATATTGTCATACCAAAATGTGTATGTCTGCATGATTTATATTGTCATACCAAAATGTGTATGTCTGCATGATTTATATTGTCATACCAAAATGTGTATGTCTGCATGATTTATATTGTCATACCAAAATGTGTATGTCTGCATGATTTATATTGTCATACCAAAATGTGTACGCCTGCATGATTTATATTGTCATACCAAAATGTGTATGTCTGCATGATTTATATTGTCGTACCAAAATGTGTACGTCTGCATGATTTATATTGTTGTACCAAAATGTGTACGCCTGCATGATTTATATTGTCATACCAAAATGTGTACGCCTGCATGATTTATATTGTTGTACCAAAATGTGTACGTCTGCATGATTTATATTGTTGTACCAAAATGTGTACGTCTGCATGATTTATATTGTTGTACCAAAATGTGTATGCCTGCATGATTTATATTGTTGTACCAAAATGTGTACGTCTGCATGATTTATATTGTTGTACCAAAATGTGTACGCCTGCATGATTTATATTGTTGTACCAAAATGTGTACTTCTGCATGATTTATATTGTTGTACCAAAATGTGTACGTCTGCATGATTTATATTGTTGTACCAAAATGTGTACGCCTGCATGATTTATATTGTCATACCAAAATGTGTACGCCTGCATGATTTATATTGTTGTACCAAAATGTGTACGCCTGCATGATTTATATTGTTGTACCAAAATGTGTACGTCTGCATGATTTATATTGTCATACCAAAGTGTGTGGTCTGCATGATTTATATTGTTGTACCAAATTGTGTACGTCTGCATGATTTATATTGTTGTACCAAAATGTGTACGTCTGCATGATTTATATTGTTGTACCAAAATGTGTACGTCTGCATGATTTATATTGTTGTACCAAAATGTGTACGCCTGCATGATTTATATTGTTGTACCAAAATGTGTACGTCTGCATGATTTATATTGTTGTACCAAAATGTGTATGCCTGCATGATTTATATTGTTGTACCAAAATGTGTACGTCTGCATGATTTATATTGTTGTACCAAAATGTGTACGCCTGCATGATTTATATTGTTGTACCAAAATGTGTATGCCTGCATGATTTATATTGTTGTACCAAAATGTGTACGCCTGCATGATTTATATTGTCATACCAAAGTGTGTACGTCTGCATGATTTATATTGTTGTACCAAAATGTGTATGTCTGCATGATTTATATTGTTGTACCAAAATGTGTATGTCTGCATGATTTATATTGTTGTACCAAAATGTGTATGTCTGCATGATTTATATTGTTGTACCAAAATGTGTACGTCTGCATGATTTATAAATAAATCTGAATGTAAATAGAGAAATGTAAATATAGACTCTGGTATAAAGACGGTCAAAGACTTGTAAAACTTCTCATAATTCATACCAATACAATATTTAGTAATGACAGAAAACATAACATGAGATAAAATAAAATCAAAACTAAGCAAAATTTAACTGTAAAATAAAATTAATTAATTTAAAATCACCTAGAAGAATATAAAATATATAAATCATTAAGGTAACATTTCAGTATCCATGGAAACAGTTAATACTTCTGTCATTATAAATTAATATAAATTATCTTAAGAAATGCCGAGATATTATATTAGAAGCAGATTTCACCTCTCATTTAAATAGATAATTTGAACATTGTAAACAAAAACAACAAAGTCATACACGTTCGATAGAGCTTACCAGTTTGGATCAACTTTTATATGATAAAACGGGTGAAGAGAGATTTATAAAACAAGAGATACTGATGGTATTGGAGAACACACCTGACTTTGTCAAACACAACATAACGGCAGGCCCATCAATGGAACCTTCTTTTAATAGACGGACAGACATATGCACAACTACCAGACAATTCGCCCTGACATAAGCTCTAAAATCACTGATTTGTAGCAGTAAATTGATAAAGCAAGACTACTGTAGATTTTATTACATATGCTCATCTCCTCACTGATTATAACAGTCATACATACTTGCTGAAACACTCTGATTATAACAGTCATACATACTTGCTGAAACACTCTGATTATAACAATGACATAAAGTCAGCTTAGTTCTCTATGAACAGTGAGTGTTGATTTGATGGTAACCAAGTGAGTGTTGATTTGATGGTAACCAAGTGAGTGTTGATTTGATGGTAACCAAGTGAGTGTTGATTTGATGGTAACCAAGTGAGTGTTGATTTGATGGTAACCAAGTGAGTGTTGATTTGATGGTAACCAATAAGAGATTAGATAATCTACTCTCAGAAACTACTGAATATTGTGTTAGAGCTTGTTTGAATAATGATTGTTGACCCAATGTTTCAAAATGACACACAATTTTCTACTATGCAATTTTTGCAACATCAAAATGAAAAATAAACACATCTCAAAAGGACTTGACACAACACAATTTTTCATGAATTTTGAGAAGTGAAATGATGGACAATATTTAATGTAAGAGATAATGTCACCAAACATAACCACATCTCACCAAGCATAACCACATTTCACCAAACATAACCACATCTCATCAAGCATAACCACATATCACCAAACATAACCACATTTCACCAAACATAACCACATCTCATCAAGCATAACCACATTTCACCAAACATAACCACATCTCATCAAGCATAACCACATATCACCAAACATAACCACATTTCACCAAACATAACCACATTTCACCAAACATAACCACATCTCACCAAGCATAACCCCATCTCACCAAGCATAATCACATCTCACCAAGCATAACCCCATCTCACCAAGCATAATCACATCTCACCAAGCATAACCACATCTCACCAAGCATAACCACATCTCACCAAGCATAACCCCATCTCACCAAGCATAATCACATCTCACCAAGCATAACCACATCTCACCAAGCATAACCACATCTCAAACATAACCACATTTCACCAAACATAACCACATCTCATCAAGCATAACCACATATCACCAAACATAACCACATTTCACCAAACATAACCACATCTCACCAAGCATAACCCCATCTCACCAAGCATAATCACATCTCACCAAGCATAACCACATCTCACCAAGCATAACCACATCTCACCAAGCATAACCACATCTCAGCAATACTGCAGATTACTTTGAATTTACCAGCACTTTTATTTCAAGAAATTTACAACAAGAATGTACATGTTTTGTTAAAGCTGGTAGTTTGATATCTCCTGGAACTGACCACTTAGAATTTGTTTCAAAATAAATATGTGATATTCTGCACAAAATTAAACAGTAGTGAATCTACAGTTATCTACAGTATGCAGATGTTTGTGTCTGTCATGAAGAATGGTACACAGTTTATATTGGTACACAGATCAAACTGCTCCCAGTAATTATCACGCAGTCATGTCTAAACATTCCGTAGCGATGTTACTTAAATCTGCTGCATTGTGTTCATCACACTCTTTAGGTTTCTCGACTTGGTCACTGAAGTGTAATGTCTGCGCCTCCTTCACCCAGGAACGAGTTCTTAATTCCTTCAAGTCCTTATCCACCTCTGGTTTTCCTTTCAATGTTGCTGAACTGACTTTTTCTGCATTTTTTGTATCCATAATTTTACCTACTTTGTCACCAGTAAGACCGCTGCCATCTCCTAATGTTCGTGATGAATGGGTTGTTTTTGATGAATGTGTCGACATGACATCTTCGCCATTTTCCATAGTTTTTGATGAATGTTGTGATAAAATTTCACTGAATGGATCGAAATTATGGACAGAATCAATAAATGTTGGTAGTTCTTCAACTGTATCTTCTCTCTCTTTACTCTGATCAGCCTCACTGATATCCTGATCACAGGAGTCTGAATCCATTTCCCTGTCAACCGCTAGTTCACCCTCATCATAACTATCGTCATCACTGTTAGTGCTATCATCATCATCTTCGTAATCATCACCATCACTTTCTTCATTATGAACCTCCTGCCCGCTCTTGCCTCCACTTATATCTGTAGTTTTACATAAATCAGATTGCACCTTTTTAACATCTTTATCACCTTTTTCATCAACATCGTGAACACGATAATCTTTATCCTTTGAATCACCGCCTTGCATGTCACCCACATGGACAGAATTACTGTAGCTTTCAGAATATAAATGAGTTACTTTACGCTTTGCTTTGTGGCCGCCTTCATCATCAGCTTCATACGGATCTTTTCCGTCATCATCAATACCGTCATCATCTTCATCATCGTCATTGTCTTTCTCTATTTCATAGCCACGATTATCTGTTTCAGGCTCTGAATGAGGATAGTTCTCAGAAATTGGTTCTGACAAAATACTGGACGTAAAAGAAATCACACTGCAACCACTAGGAGTTCGGGAATGTCCCATGTGAGCAAATATATGGGGGACTCCAGGAACGCTGGCCCGTGGGGGATGTTCTGCTATCTCTTTCTCAATTTGCACAATCATTTCTCTGTATGCATCTCTTGCTTTCTCTGTCAGTGCAACAAGTGACCTGAAGTTTTCCTGTAAAATGTAAACACAGTTTAGGAAAATGTACTTGCAAAACATAAACATGCGAGGTTTTATCTAGTCACCATGAGTCATGGCCAAAGCATGAGACTTGAACAGTGGAAGATAAAACTATGATTCTGTATCACAGAAATATTGAAAATGAAAGGATATAATTCATTTAGAAATATAATAGTCAGATTTCCTAATAAGAATACTGTTGTTGTATTTGTGACATAATATTTTAGGTCTAGTAATATTATGTGGTAATATATTGGGAGGTAGAGTACTATGATGCCCAGGTAAGATATTGGGAGATAGAGTACTGTGATGCCCAGGTAAGATATTGGGAGATAGCGTACTATGATGCCCAGGTAAGATATTGGGAGATAGCGTACTATGATGCCCAGGTAAGATATTGGGAGATAGCGTACTATGATGCCCAGGTAAGATATTGGGAGATAGAGTACTGTGATGCCCAGGTAAGATATTGGGAGATAGAGTACTGTGATGCCCAGGTAAGATATTGGGAGATAGAGTACTGTGATGCCCAGGTAATATATTGGGAAGTAGAGTACTATGATGCCCAGGTAAGATATTGGGAGATAGCGTACTATGATGCCCAGGTAAGATATTGGGAGATAGCGTACTATGATGCCCAGGTAAAATATTGGGAGATAGCGTACTATGATGCCCAGGTAAGATATTGGGAGATAGAGTACTGTGATGCCCAGGTAAGATATTGGGAGATAGAGTACTGTGATGCCCAGGTAAGATATTGGGAGATAGAGTACTGTGATGCCCAGGTAAGATATTGGGAAGTAGAGTACTATGATGCCCAGGTAAGATATTGGGAGATAGAGTACTGTGATGCCCAGGTAAGATATTGGGAGATAGAGTACTGTGATGCCCAGGTAAGATATTGGGAGATAGAGTACTGTGATGCCCAGGTAAGATATTGGGAAGTAGAGTACTATGATGCCCAGGTAAGATATTGGGAGATAGAGTACTGTGATGCCCAGGTAAGATATTGGGAGATAGAGTACTGTGATGCCCAGGTAAGATATTGGGAGATAGCGTACTATGATGCCCAGGTAAGATATTGGGAGATAGCGTACTATGATGCCCAGGTAAGATATTGGGAGATAGAGTACTGTGATGCCCAGGTAAGATATTGGGAGGTAGCGTACTATGATGCCCAGGTAAGATATTGGGAGATAGAGTACTGTGATGCCCAGGTAAGATATTGGGAGGTAGCGTACTATGATGCCCAGGTAAGATATTGGGAGGTAGCGTACTATGATGCCCAGGTAATATATTGGGAGGTAGAGTACTGTGTTGCCCAGGTAAGACATTGGGAGGTAGAGTACTATGATGCCCAGGTAAGCTATTGGGAGGTAGAGTACTGTGATGCCCAAGTAAGCTATTGTGAGGTAGAGTACTGTGATGCCCAGGTAAGCTATTGGGAGGTAGAGTACTATGATGCCCAGGTAAGATATTGGGAGATAGAGTACTGTGATGCCCAGGTAAGATATTGGGAGATAGAGTACTGTGTTGCCCAGGTAAGCTATTGGGAGGTAGAGTACTATGATGCCCAGGTAAGATATTGGGAGGTAGAGTACTGTGTTGCCCAGGTAAGCTATTGGGAGGTAGAGTACTATGATGCCCAGGTAAGATATTGGGAGATAGAGTACTGTGATGCCCAGGTAAGATATTGGGAGATAGAGTACTGTGATGCCCAGGTAATATATTGGGAGGTAGAGTACTATGATGCCCAGGTAAGACATTGGGAGGTAGAGTACTATGATGCCCAGGTAAGCTATTGGGAGGTAGAGTACTATGATGCCCAGGTAATATATTGGGAGGTAGAGTACTGTGTTGCCCAGGTAAGACATTGGGAGGTAGAGTACTATGATGCCCAGGTAAGATATTGGGAGATAGAGTACTGTGATGCCCAGGTAATAAATTGGGAGGTAGAGTACTGTGATGCCCAGGTAATATATTGGGAGGTAGAGTACTGTGATGCCCAGGTAAGACATTGGGAGGTAGAGTACTATAATGCCCAGGTAAGCTATTGGGAGGTAGAGTACTGTGATGCCCAGGTAATATATTGGGAGGTAGAGTACTTTGATGCCCAGGTAAGATATTGGGAGGTAGAGTACTATGATGCCCAGGTAAGATATTGGGAGGTAGCGTACTATGATGCCCAGGTAAGATATTGGGAGATAGAGTACTATGATGCCCAGGTAAGATATTGGGAGATAGAGTACTAGATATGTGATAACAAAATTCAACATATAAAACAGAGATGTCAACAGTGGACTGGCTAAGATATATTTTGGTTAATCCACTCAAGTAATAAATTGCAATTGTCAACATTATACATAAGAAAACAGTCTGACCTCTGACCCCTCATAGTTAAAGACACCAACAACACTGACAGGGACGAGTTTTGCACACGCTCTACCAAGGGCTCGTCGACCAAGAGCAAATATAAATGGCACTTTTTGATCATTGCATAGTTCTAGAATGGTATTCAAAGCATCGTCAAGTCCACCTGCAAGTATAAATACAATAAAATATAGGTGATCAAGTCTAGTGCATGGTAACCATGTAAATATATCCTTAACAATAATAATACTAGTATATACGAGGGGTGATCCAGAAAGAACCGGATTGTAGCTGTATCTTTCTTATTTTATATAATGATGAAATAAAAATTTCTGCAGCCTCTATTTATGCTTGATCAAAACCTGAAAAAAAATATTTCAGACATGTTTATGTGACTTAAAGCCTTGTCTCCAAAAATATGCAGTTACCTAAAACATTTCTGTAAAATGAGCTATGACAGTTGACTTTCATTATTATAACCAAAGCATCATTGTCTGAATGTTTTATTTACCTTTATATTGTATACTATATAAGTAAATGACCCTGATTCACAATGGACTCAGATCAGATTCAATGTTTTACAACTTACCTTTAGACTGAATTTTTTCCAAGTTAGGGGAGATAATCACACATTTGACTTTCCTCAGTTTCAAATGTTTGGTTACCTCCCTTAGTCCCAAAACAAATCTTCGTTTTGATTTTGCCTACAAGAAAATTAAATGAGATTTTACCAAATTGTTCAAAAATGAAAACTGTGAAAAAATCAGAGGTAAACCCCAGGGACATAAAAAGATTTAATCAACAAAATTAAACATGATGGCCACAATGGCCCTACACATTTCAACGAAAATATTACCTATATTACACTAGTTTTGTGGCTTTCTCCACACCAAGTCTATTTCTCAGTTTCGTCTGAATATGAGCAAAATTAGAAAATACTCTCAATGCCTCCAGAGCTAGTTGGCATAACCAGGAGTCTTCTTGGTAGGTCACAAAGTTCCTGGCAAACAGCGTGTGACCGTTACACAGCAAGCCATTTATTATACATGTGTCAATGAAGTACACTGTAACATGTTTAGTAGAGAGGTCATTTGTACACAAATCCAGATAAAAATCATTGAAGCTTACTTTTACTTAATGATTTTTATTCTAATTACTATTATATTCTATTCAACTGCTCATTATTTTATTCTCAAGTTGGTTGCTAAAACAACTAGATCTTACAATCCTGGTAAAGGACCAGGCCAGTATGATCCCAGTCTAATGTAAGCAAGAAGTTCCAGGGAGAAAATAGCTTAACCCAGACAGATCATTGAACACCAGGCTCAACCCGGACAGATCATTGAACACCAGGCTCAACCCGGACAGATCATTGAACACCAGGCTCAACCCGGACAGATCATTAAACACCAGGCTCAACCCAGACAGATCATTGAACACCAGGCTCAACCCGGACAGATCATTGAACACCAGGCTCAACCCGGACAGATCATTGAACACCAGGCTCAACCCGGACAGATCATTAAACACCAGGCTCAACCCAGACAGATCATTGAACACCAGGCTCAACCCGGACAGATCATTGAACACCAGGCTCAACCCGGACAGATCATTGAACACCAGGCTCAACCCGGACAGATCATTGAACACCAGGCTCAACCCAGACAGATCATTGAACACCAGGCTCAACC
Organism: Mactromeris polynyma; assembly: GCA_032209605.1. NCBI lineage: Eukaryota > Metazoa > Mollusca > Bivalvia > Venerida > Mactridae > Mactromeris > Mactromeris polynyma. The sequence continues at coordinate 207,957 of JASFXZ010000068.1, forward strand.
CAGACAGATCATTGAACACCAGGCTCAACATGGACAGATCATTAAACACCAGGCTCAACCCGGACAGATCATTGAACACCAGGCTCAACCCGGACAGATCATTAAACACCAGGCTCAACCCGGACAGATCATTGAACACCAGGCTCAACCCGGACAGATCATTGAACACCAGGCTCAACCCGACAGATCATTGAACACCAGGCTCAACATGGACAGATCATTGAACACCAGGCTCAACCCGGACAGATCATTGAACACCAGGCTCAACATGGACAGATCATTGAACACCAGGCTCAACCCGGACAGATCATTGAACACCAGGCTCAACATGGACAGATCATTGAACACCAGGCTCAACCCAGACAGATCATTGAACACCAGGCTCAACCCAGACAGATCATTGAACACCAGGCTCATGATGCACAATGATAGACAATACATACCTTGACTGGATCTTTATGAAATTGTTTGTCTTGGAATCGTACGAGATCTTGTAGTAGATTGGTCACATGATTATCTATCTCCTTATCTAATACTTGGTTACAATACCTGAAATCATACATGCCATGTATACAACAGTATTTATACTATCTATCAGCTCAGACGTCAAGACTAAAAATTCAGGAAATGGTTAAAGACCAAAAGTAGGAAGTTTTAGGTACAACAAGACGTTGAAATGTCTTTCAACTGGCCACAGCTCTTGCATAAAAACAAAACCAAGTTATTATCTTTTACATTATTTTGCTACATTTACTTTGTGTTGCAACAAAATGTACATAATTATCTTTGTATGTTCTAGCAGTATAACCCCTTGATTTGAATATTCATGATAAGTTTGAATTCACTGTCAAGTAAAGTAACAACATTTAACAAAACTAGCGATGCACAGTGCCATCCAACTAAAATACATACTCCCTAAATCTACGACTGTGGATTTTCAATTTGACTGTTTGTTGGATAGTGCCGGTGATTGGACTGTTAACACCAGATGACATGGGGCTAGCCCCAGGACTAATGGGGCTCATACAGCTAGGAGATGGCTGACTGATAGGGGATAGTTCCGCACTGGCTGGTGTGCCCATTCCAATATCCATACATCCCTTAAAACTTGCTGAAAACAAAAAAGAGAGATTTTTACTTCCAAAGCATGAAAAATGAAACATTTGCAAACTACTCTGATAAATCAAGAACAAAACACCAACCTCGAATTTAAAGTCAATGAGAACTTAGCCAAGCAAGTTATTGCATGATGAATTGCATGATGAAATCTAGTCATCAAATCACAGAAATATGGCATATAAAATGTTCATGTATTTAAAAAGCTTCTAGATTGTTACACAATAGTGAAACATGAAAAAACAATTGTTTCCCTCCCACATCAACAATATTCTCCTCCCACATCAACAATATTTCCCTACCTCAGGGACAGCAGTCCCCTCCCACATTGACAATATTCTCCTCCCACATTGACAATATTCTCTTCCCACCTTGACAATATTCTCCTCCCACATTGACAATATTCTCCTCCCACATCAACAATATTTCCCTACCTCAGGGACAGCAGTCCCCTCCCAAATTGACAATATTCTCCTCCCACATTGACAATATTCTCCTCCCACATTGACAATATTCTCTTCCCACCTTGACAATATTCTCCTCCCACATTGACAATATTCTCCCCCCACATTGACAATATTCTCCTCCCACATTGACAATATTCTCCTCCCACATTGACAATATTCTCCTCCCACATTGACAATATTCTCTTCCCACCTTGACAATATTCTCCTCCAACATTGACAATATTCTCCCCCCACATTGACAATATTCTCCCCCCCACATTGACAATATCCTCCTCCCACATTGACAATACTCCTAAAGTGACAATATTCTCCTCCAACATTGACAATATTCTCTTACCACATTAACAAATATCCTCCTCTCGCAATGACAATATACTCCTTTACATTGACAAATATTCTCCTCCTTCAGTGACCATATCCCCTCCAACTGTGAAAAATATTCCCCTCCTTCAGTGACAATATCCCCTCCAACTGTGAAAAATATTCCCCTCCTACAGTGACAATATCCCTTCCAACAGTGACAAATATTCTCCTCCTACAGTGACAATATCCCCTCCAACAGTGACAAATATTCCCCTCCTACAGTGACAATATCCCCTCCAACTGTGACAAATATTCCCCTCCTACAGTGACAAATATTCCCCTCCAACTGTGACAAATATTCCCCTCCTTCAGTGACAATATCCCCTCCTACAGTGACAATATCCCCTCCAACTGTGACAAATATTCCCCTCCTACAGTGACAATATCCCCTCCAACTGTGACAAATATTCCCCTCCTTCAGTGACAATATCCCCTCCAACTGTGACAAATATTCCCCTCCTACAGTGACAATATTCCCCTCCAACTGTGACAAATATTCCCCTCCAACCTTGACAATATTTCCCTCCAACATCGACAAATATTCCCCTCCTATAGTGACAATATCCCCTCCAACCATGACACATATTCCCCTCCTACAGTGACAATATTCCCCTCCTACAGTGGCAATATTGCCCTCGTACAGTGACAATATTCCCCTCCTACAGTGACAATATTTCCTCCAATATTGACAAATATTCTCCTTGTGCTGTGACAATAATCCCCACCCCATCATCAGGCTTACATGGAGCATATTGATGATGAAGGTTATTGTGTAATCAGGAGATAACAGGTACTAGTTTGGATTAACAAAATGTTACTATATGCACTCACCATCTTGTGACAAGTCTGATTCTCCACCACTCACAACACCAATACCTACAGGTGCACTGTGAATATAAGACATTATATATGAATGATGATGTCATTTAACACGGAATTGGCATCAATCAGATTTCTTAAACAACAAACATTCACTTGTTAAATGTAAACCTATATACTGACTTTTCAACTGTATAATATTCACAAGCAGATGGTACCAATTCAAAAATGATTGGGATAACACCAACTTTGAAAATAAGTATGGTATCAACATGGTGATATCATGGGGACATCAAGCACAGTTTAATATATGACATGTCAGTTTCCTTGTTTCGAAGCTTTCTGTACATTAGTTTATGAAATCCACTTCAACAAAATCTGAAGCTTTTATTTAAACATGGAGTTCAGAATCTGAGAGAGATCTGCCAAGCTGGAAATAATTAACTTCATTCAAGGTTTCTTCATAAATTACAGTGAGGTAGTTTTGGGTGAAGATAAAAAATTACAAAAATCTACCAAATACAGCATGACTATAATTTCAACAAAAATAAGATAATTCTATAAGCTGTATAGCATGATATCTACACCAGAGTGATAAGTGATAAAACTAACACACAAGCTGTATAGCATGATATCTACACCAGAGTGATAAGTGATAAACTAACACACAAGCTGTATAGCATGATATCTACACCAGAGTGATAAGTGATCAACTAACGCACTAGCTGTATAGCATGATATCTACACCAGAGTGATAAGTGATAAACTAACACACAAGCTGTATAGCATGATATCTACACCAGAGTGATAAGTGATCAACTAACATACTAGCTGTATAGCATGATATCTACACCAGAGTGATAAGTGATAAACTAACACACAAGCTGTATAGCATGATATCTACACCAGAGTGATAAGTGATAAACTAACACACAAGCTGTATAGCATGATATCTACACCAGAGTGATAAGTGATCAACTAACACACAAGCTGTATAGCATGATATCTACACCAGAGTGATAAGTGATCAACTAACACACAAGCTGTATAGCATGATATCTACACCAGAGTGATAAGTGATAAACTAACACACAAGCTGTATAGCATGATATCTACACCAGAGTGATAAGTGATCAACTAACACACTAGCTGTATAGCATGATATCTACACCAGAGTGATAAGTGATCAACTAACACACAAGCTGTATAGCATGATATCTACACCAGAGTGATAAACTAACACACAAGCTGTATAGCATGATATCTACACCAGAGTGATAAGTGATCAACTAACACACTAGCTGTATAGCATGATATCTACACCAGAGTGATAAGTGATAAACTAACACACAAGCTGTATGGCATGATATCTACACCAGAGTGATAAGTGATCAACTAACACACTAGCTGTATAGCATGATATCTACACCAGAGTGATAAGTGATCAACTAACACACAAGCTGTATAGCATGATATCTACACCAGAGTGATAAGTGATCAACTAACACACTAGCTGTATAGCATGATATCTACACCAGAGTGATAAGTGATAAACTAACACACAAGCTGTATAGCATGATATCTACACCAGAGTGATAAGTGATCAACTAACACACAAGCTGTATAGCATGATATCTACACCAGAGTGATAAGTGATAAACGAACACACAAGCTGTATAGCATGATATCTACACCAGAGTGATAAGTGATCAACTAACACACTAGCTGTATAGCATGATATCTACACCAGAGTGATAAGTGATAAACTAACACACAAGCTGTATAGCATGATATCTACACCAGAGTGATAAGTGATAAACTAACACACTAGCTGTATAGCATGATATCTACACCAGAGTGATAAGTGATCAACTAACACACAAGCTGTATAGCATGATATCTACACCAGAGTGATAAGTGATAAACTAACACACAAGCTGTATAGCATGATATCTACACCAGAGTGATAAGTGATAAACTAACACACTAGCTGTATAGCATGATATCTACACCAGAGTGATAAGTGATCAACTAACACACTAGCTGTATAGCATGATATCTACACCAGAGTGATAAGTGATAAACTAACACACAAGCTGTATAGCATGATATCTACACTTGAGTGATAAGTGATAAACTAACACACAAGCTGTATAGCATGATATCTACACCAGAGTGATAAGTGATAAACTAACATACTAGCTGTATAGCATGATATCTACACCAGAGTGATAAGTGATCAACTAACACACAAGCTGTATAGCATGATATCTACACCAGAGTGATAAGTGATAAACTAACACACAAGCTGTATAGCATGATATCTACACCAGAGTGATAAGTGATCAACTAACACACTAGCTGTATAGCATGATATCTACACCAGAGTGATAAGTGATAAACTAACACACAAGCTGTATAGCATGATATCTACACCAGAGTGATAAGTGATCAACTAACACATAAGCTGTATAGCATGATATCTACACCAGAGTGATAAGTGATAAACTAACACACAAGCTGTATAGCATGATATCTACACCAGAGTGATAAGTGATAAACTAACACACTAGCTGTATAGCATGATATCTACACCAGAGTGATAAGTGATAAACTAACACACAAGCTGTATAGCATGATATCTACACCAGAGTGATAAGTGATCAACTAACACACAAGCTGTATAGCATGATATCTACACCAGAGTGATAAGTGATCAACTAACACACTAGCTGTATAGCATGATATCTACACCAGAGTGATAAGTGATAAACTAACACACAAGCTGTATAGCATGATATCTACACCAGAGTGATAAGTGATCAACTAACACACTAGCTGTATAGCATGATATCTACACCAGAGTGATAAGTGATCAACTAACACACAAGCTGTATAGCATGATATCTACACCAGAGTGATAAGTGATCAACTAACACACTAGCTGTATAGCATGATATCTACACCAGAGTGATAAGTGATAAAGTAACACACTAGCTCCCACAACGGATGTATGTTTATAGCGTAACATACAGAACAGTAATGTAAGTAACTTATAATACTAGAAACCCATTTAAACATCCCCTGAATGTATAACTGACAAGTCTTTTAAAAGTAACAAACAGCTCATTTGCAGAGACAAAGGGGGGTCAGGGTGATTGATACAACAGACGAAAATGTAACCTGTCAAACAGAATGTTTAAGGAGTTTCAAGACATGTATCTTCTATGACCTGTGTCTATGTGGCACAGACGTCCCAACTTGCCATCTTTATCACAAAACAAGAACAGATTTCTGTAACTTTGCTCTTGCTGAGTGATGATACAAACAAAACCTATCAAGTTTCATGTTAATGTACATAAAATGTTGGGCCTATTTGCACCACTGATTGCAATTACCATAATGTGGCTGTCTTGCCTATGTCAAGGGCCATAACTCAACTGTTACTAAATTCAAGGAGCACAACTTCTAATCCAAATAGACATTTGTGTAAAGTTTGTTGACAGTGGATTACTTAAAGACCAGTTCATGCCACAAACTGGCCATATAGAATGATTCAGATTAAGTCAAGGGCCACAACTCTGATATCACTAGTCCTATATAAAAACTAAAACTCAGGAGCACAACTTCTCATTCAAATATTTCTCAAGGAGCGGTGTGTGCCACAACACTTTCAGGACGTACATACGGAGACTTGTAGGCCTGTATCAATGAGTGCACAGACTTGTAAGGCAACAACAGGTACCAATAGATATGAATAAAAGCAAAGCTACAAAATGGTGAAACATTTAAAACACAAGCAGTCATAATTTCATGTAAATGATGTAGTCAATGAATCATGTGTATGGTAACGACAATTGATTACACTTAGTAAAATTTCAGTTGTGTTGCTAAAAAATTCTTTGAGAAAATCCACTTGCACAGATAAACAAGCAGCCAATACACTTGCACAGATAAACAAGCAGCCAGATACAATGTAAGCAGGGATGTCAATTTCAAGTTAAAAAAAATAACTGAACACTATCTACAGTAATATAGACACAAAATTTACAAAACAAAATCCTTTCTGGTCATCTTTACATAAAGATTAGTGGACAAAATAAATACCTCCCATCATTTTTAATAGGCAGACAAAATCCCCAAAACACTTTTACAAATGCAGAAAAGATCCCTCCTGTAACAAGAGCCGTCAGCCTGTCACAATGATGTTGTCATTGATAGATATTAGTTTCAAACTGTGATTGAATTTGGATCTTGACCCGGTGACACTAACAAAGTGGACAAGTTGGATAACTCCTAGTACTGTTTGTGTGATTATGATTGGTTTTATGATTGCTGTGTGATAACTCCTAGTACTGTTTGTGTGATTATGATTGGTTTTATGATTGCTGTGTGATAACTCCTAGTACTGTTTGTGTGATTATGATTGGTTTTATGATTGCTGTGTTATAACTCCTAGTACTGTTTGTGTGATTATGATTGGTTTTATGATTGCTGTGTGATAACTCCTAGTACTGTTTGTGTGATTATGATTGGTTTTATGATTGCTGTGTTAACTCCTAGTACTGTTTGTGTGATTATGATTGGTTTTATGATTGCTGTGTTAACTCCTAGTACTGTTTGTGTGATTATGATTGGTTTTATGATTGCTGTGTTAACTCCTAGTACTGTTTGTGTGATTATGATTGGTTTTATGATTGCTGTGTTAACTCCTAGTACTGTTTGTGTGATTATGATTGGTTTTATGATTGCTGTGTTAACTCCTAGTACTGTTTGTGTGATTATGATTGGTTTTATGATTGCTGTGTTAACTCCTAGTACTGTTTGTGTGACTATGATTGGTTTTATGATTGCTGTGTTAACTCCTAGTACTGTTTGTGTGATTATGATTGGTTTTATGATTGCTGTGTTAACTCCTAGTACTGTTTGTGTGATTATGATTGGTTTTATGATTTGCTGTGTTAACGATTAAGATATATCTGTCTTTCATGATAAACATCACGTCTGGTCGAATTATTGAGCGCATTTATTTCGAAATATGGTATGATATAAATATATGTTACCGAAGAAATTTCTGTTACCATGTTTGTTTAGTGACGATGACATTTTGATATTGTTGGATGAAAACCATAAATTGTACTACAGACTTATACAACAAATATATTCCTATCTTTTAGGCTTTAACCTGATATTTATTGGAATTACAGTAAAACTTCGAAACCTCGAACTGCCGTCGGACCTAGCATTTTGTTCGAGGCATCTACGGTACGTATACGCGTATTTGTTCTTACCGACAGTCGTCAGTGCAAGTGTACTAAGTATGTCGAACCCACGGTATTTGTTTTCATATTGAATGCACGTCGATTAATAGTCCCTGTGGCAACTTACTCTCTCTCGTTTATTCTTATACGCATGAATTGTCTGTCACATAGTACATGTACAATAGAAACTCCCTAATCCGGAAACTCTCCAGTCCGGAAACTTCCTGTACCCGGACAATTTTCTCAGTCTCTTTCTTGTTCCTCCAATACGACATATAAAACATCCCCCACACTCCGGATATAGACCATTAAATAGACGTTATCATCATATGCATTTCGTTTTGATGGAAACAAGGTAAGACCGGGTACGAGATGTACTTATTATGTAAACAATTGGAAAACATTGGATGTGAGCGCAGAAAATGGCCAATTAGGTACACAAATCACAATTCATTTTTTTACCCTAGATCATTATTTTCCTCTGCCAACATTCTTTTGAAATGAAGCTATGATGCATAGTTTTCAAGTATGGCATTTTGAAAATACATTGTACACCTAAGTGCATAGCTTGTCAGGTTTTATGGACAGTATCACGTCGCGAAACACCCATACATGTACATGTACTTAATTTCAGCTATGTTTGAAATCATTTGACATGTTGAATGATTCATTGAAATACTTGCTTGAGATTGTATATCCACTTTATGCAGTGAAATTATCAAAATATCATACAATTGTAAACCTTGAAATAAAACATCTAATACATTTTCTGCACAGTGTAATTTTGCTGTAATTTCTACATCTATTTAAGAATGAACTGCAGGTCAAAATCTGAAGTTAATTATATTTAATGCTTTCATACAGTTTTAATTCAACGAGAAGCGTCTATAGCGGTGTTTATTGTGAGAATAAAATTTTCTACAATTTCTATAACGAATGAAAAAAATATAATGCTAATTTACATATGGAAGAATTTAAAATATCAACCAATATTTAACATAGCATGTATATTGCAAATCGCATTATTGCATATCAAATCTTCCTTTTATGAAAGGAGAATAAATATGTTGGTCTCTTAGAATGTATGATTTTGAGCTATAAATTGAATTTTCAAGTAAACATACATTTTGTAAAATATTGTAGCTTAAATCACTCTGCAATGTCAAATAAAAGAATGCATTCAGACATTATATAATCATTACAGCGCGATAACGCAAACAACCTCTAGCAAACTTATTCAAAATACTGAAATGAAAGAGTGTCTTGCCTACAGACATTCAATGGAGGAATCCTCTCCAGTCCGGAATCTCCTCTAATCTGTATTTTATAGTGATTAGGGAGTTTCAACTGTACATGTACAATTGGCAAGTAATTATCATGAAGCGCGAATAACATGTGTCGCCAATCTTACCCGTCAACAAATAATAGTATATTAAGCGGTCGATGAAACGTGTGAATTATTGTATTGTTCGACCTATCTATGGGGAACAATTGATGAAATGATAGCTAGGGACCACAAATCCTGTTCGAGTGTTCGACCTATCTCTGTTCGTGGGATCAACCTTAAAGCAGTATTACTTCATGTATAGAATGATGGTCGAGTTTCAGCTATTCAAAGCGAGGAAAAAAGAAGTTTATCCCCTAGTGTATTCAAATGGTCATACCAGAGAAAATAATAAAGTTATGCATCCAGAAATTTATATTTGGTCTCTCGATACATTAGAAATTTTGAAACATTTAACGAAAACATCATTCCATGTTTCTGACAATCCAGACTTCTTTATACACGGCCACCATGTACAGTGCCTGTACTCAGTTCACAAGATAAAATACAGAGTAAGCCAGGTTCTAACTATGTGACTGTCTGCATACATATAAAACAAACAGCAGAAAGGTATTGTGACACCCCAATCTATGACTAACAACTTTGTTACACTATAACAAGTACACTAAAGCTAATGAAAGCAAAGGAAAGCAACAACAACACCACATATAGCGAGATAAGTTATATGTTAGGGTTACACACGATTACAACATGTTAGTGGGTACCTTATGGGAGAATTAGGGAATGCGGATGCTGGCATCATGCCAAATCTGAAAAGTTACATAATTTTATAGTCAGAAACAAACATACAGGGTCTAGCGGAACATGTTATGCGACAAACTAATGCACTTACTGGCACACTGCCAAACCTAGCAATACATTATGGTTACTGACAAAATGCCAAATGTCACCATACTTATCCATTGGCACAATGCCAAATATGTCATATACATAATCTCTTAACACAATGCCAAATATGTCATATACATAATCTCTTAACACAAAGCCAAATATGTCACTTTTCCTATTCTAATTATTATTGTATAAGAAAATGTAAACTGCCATTTAACAACAAGTTACAGAAACTGTTAAGTTTTTCATGGGAATGAAATATCATAGTTAATACAATACAAGCATTCAATCAATACAATACTAGCATCTAAATCTTTGCAATCAAAACAGTGAATAATTTTTTATGTTAACATTCAAAAATATTTATTATCATTTTTTTGGTACATTTACTGGTCAACATGAATACCTTGAAACAATTACAGTTAAACCTCACCTTAAGACCAACTCAATAATAAGACCAACTCAATAATAAGACCACCTCAATATTAAGAACACAGTTTTCACATCCATTTTTCGCTATTTTGATCTTTATTCAACCTCAATATTAAGACCACCTTAATAAGAAGACCAGTTTTCAAGTGTCCTATAGGTGGTCTTATTATTGAGGTTTTACTGTACACACATTACAATGTACAGCTAATTCACATGCATGAAGACTTAATATTATAATCACTGGACATTGCACGTTCATTCAAATTGTATATAATACACAGCTTAAATAACAGATTTCCTTTTTTTACACAAAATGTAATTATTAGATTTGATTTCCATGTAGGAAAGGTGACAAGACAAAACTTTAGATTTTCACTCCCAGACGCCAACTTCTGAAACCAACCACCCAACAAGTTTTTCACTGATTCTCAGAAATGTGAACGACAACAAAAGACAATAAACACCCATAATGCTCTCCAAGAATGCGTTTCTTCAGTTGTTTGCATTCAATTTTAACCTTCATAGATTTTGACGTCAGACAGCTTGATAAATACTCGCCCAATTACTGGATTTAACCACACTCATACCAGTCAGTGGCGAGACTCATACCAGTCAGTGGCGAGACTCATACCAGTCAGTGGCCAGACTCATACCAGTCAGTGGCGAGACTCATACCAGTCAGTGGCGAGACTCATACCAGTCAGTGGCGAGACTCATACCAGTCAGTGGTGAGACTCATACCAGTCAGTGGCGAGACTCATACCAGTCAGTGGCCACACTCATACCAGTCAGTGGCGAGACTCATACCAGTCAGTGGCGAGACTCATACCAGTCAGTGGCCACACTCATACCAGTCAGTGGCCACACTCATACCAGTCAGTGGCCACACTCATACCAGTCAGTGGCGAGACTCATACCAGTCAGTGGCGAGACTCATACCAGTCAGTGGCGAGACTCATACCAGTCAGTGGCGAGACTCATACCAGTCAGTGGCGAGACTCATACCAGTCAGTGGCCAGACTCATACCAGTCAGTGGCGAGACTCATACCAGTCAGTGGCGAGACTCATACCAGTCAGTGGCGAGACTCATACCAGTCAGTGGCGAGACTCATACCAGTCAGTGGCCACACTCATACCAGTCAGTGGCGAGACTCATACCAGTCAGTGGCGAGACTCATACCAGTCAGTGGCGAGACTCATACCAGTCAGTGGCGAGACTCATACCAGTCAGTGGCGAGACTCATACCAGTCAGTGGCGAGACTCATACCAGTCAGTGGCCAGACTCATACCAGTCAGTGGCGAGACTCATACCAGTCAGTGGCCAGACTCATACCAGTCAGTGGCGAGACTCATACCAGTCAGTGGCGAGACTCATACCAGTCAGTGGCCACACTCATACCAGTCAGTGGCGAGACTCATACCAGTCAGTGGCGAGACTCATACCAGTCAGTGGCGAGACTCATACCAGTCAGTGGCGAGACTCATACCAGTCAGTGGCGAGACTCATACCAGTCAGTGGCGAGACTCATACCAGTCAGTGGCGAGACTCATACCAGTCAGTGGCGAGACTCATACCAGTCAGTGGCGAGACTCATACCAGTCAGTGGCGAGACTCATACCAGTCAGTGGCGAGACTCATACCAGTCAGTGGCGAGACTCATACCAGTCAGTGGCGAGACTCATACCAGTCAGTGGCGAGACTCATACCAGTCAGTGGCGAGACTCATACCAGTCAGTGGCGAGACTCATACCAGTCAGTGGCGAGACTCATACCAGTCAGTGGCGAGACTCATACCAGTCAGTGGCCAGACCATCCCTCTTTTAATTGTCATTATACAAGAAATGAAATGTATAGCTTGAGAAAATCTGAACATGTTGTCAAACTTGAGCCAAGTATCACTTATTGCTACAATAATACTCACATAGAACTTTATGCTATCATAATATTTTGTTGTCATAACATCAATGTTATATTGTAAAGATTCCCAGGTATATCTGTCCAGAACTTTAAACCTCAGTTTATTCTACAGCTATATTTAGCAGACTTGGTTCTTACAGTTATGTACTTGGTACTTAGGCAGATTTATGGTAAACATGAGGAAAGTAAAGATGAGAAAAAAATAAGATCTCGCAGGCGGGGGTAGAGTAGAAAATAGTCATTCCATTCACTTTTCAAATATGCAAACGAACCAATCAAAATGCATCTAAGAGAGCTGACCAATCAGGTGATATATATCAAAATTAAATTACCCAGAAGCCACTTCATCTTCATCCAACATTCTTAATCTCTTTTTCTCTTCTCGCTCTTTAAGTATGACCTAAAGAAAAAATTATAATAAGTTTCCAAGCAACCATTTAATAATAACAAAAATTCCAACATCAATTAAAATTTCAAATATTTTTTTCTTTCTTGAAAACTCAAGACTAAGATAAAGAACATAATAATTATATACCTTTTTCAACTGACTTGGTTTTTTTGTTTTAGGATTTTCCCTTTCTTTTCCTCTCTTCGTTGGAGCACTCGAGTCTAATATATTATGCTGAAATATACAAATAATGCTTTTAGTATGTGAAGTAAAAAACAAACAAAATGCTAGTTAATGCATGACCACGTTTCTATACTTGCCATTCTTTTGTTTTGTATAAATCGTTTATACAGTTTTTATTTCATACTTTTAACTTAAATACAAGGTAACATTAATTCAAATATTGTGAAGTGTAGGGGTGTCATGACACACCAGAAGTGTACCACAATATACCACAATACTTCAGCAACATATTGCGATTTGTTCCTCCAATATACCACAATACTTCAGCAACATATTGCGATATGTACCTCCAATATACCACAATACTTCAGCAACATATTGCGATATGTACCCCAATATACCACAATACTTCAGCAATATATTGCGATATGTACCCCAATATACCACAATAATTCAGCAACATATTGTGATATGTACCCCAATATACCACAATACTTCAGCAACATATTGCAATATTTACCCCAATATACCACAATACTTCAGCAACATGTTGCAATATGTACCTCCAATATACCACAATACTTCAGCAACATATTGCAATATTTACCCCAATATACCACAATACTTCAGCAATATATTGCAATATGTACCACAATATACCACAATACATCAGCAACATATTGCAATATTCAAACCCTTCAATGTGTTGCATAACAAGCAGCCAGGAGCTCTATCAAACAGTTATAATTACCATTGCAATTTTTTACAAATAATTAAATATAGGGTTTCATGACTTCAAAGTAATTAGTTAAAATTTAGAAGTTTTTACTAAAATGAGGTTTTTGTGACTAGACAATTTCATATATTTGGCATTTTTGCCAGGAAATTTCTAGCAATATGCATTAACAATACATGTAAAAAAACAGCACATTCATTTCATATCCTGGTACAATACAGTTTGGCTGCATATACCGATATATGGGTACATTGTGACACCCCTGGTTAAATGGAAGGTTCACTCCATTCTATGATAACAGGGGGAATATCATGCATCACCTGCTTGACTTAGATTGTTTGAACACAAACATTTAAATCTGACCTACCTATTATATCATAATGTAATGACCTTGGTACATAAACCAATGATGTTGGGAATGTATTTGGTTGATATAAGTACTTACAGGTTTTAAATCATCTTTTTTTATCACAACAGATTTAGCGTCTTTCTTTGCAGATGGTTGTTCTTTCTTTGTCTACAAACAGAAAATATTCAATATTTGTTGTTATTCCAATTTTTGTTTGACCTCCATTTTCAACTTGGCCGCCTCACTTTTATTTTGATGTTTGCACTTTGGTATGGCATGCCACAGGGCAATGGTTACCTCACACAGTAAACAGCATATCAGTAAAGAGTCATCGTTGTCTCAAGGACAAGCATGTCAGCATAGAGTCATCGTTGTCTCAAGGACAAGCATGTCAGCATAGAGTCATTGTTGTCTCAAGGACAAGCATGTCAGCATAGAGTCATCGTTGTCTCAAGGACAATCATGTCAGCATAGAGTCATTGTTGTCTCAAGGACAATCATGTCAGCATAGAGCCATCGTTGTCTCAAGGACAATCATGTCAGCATAGAGTCATCGTTGTCTCAAGGACAATCATGTCAGCATAGAGCCATCGTTGTCTCAAGGACAAGCATGTCAGCATAGAGCCATCGTTGTCTCAAGGACAATCATGTCAGCATAGAGACATCGTTGTCTCAAGGACAATCATGTCAGCATAGAGACATCGTTGTCTCAAGGACAATCATGTCAGCATAGAGACATCGTTGTCTCAAGGACAATCATGTCAGCATAGAGTCATCGTTGTCTCAAGGACAATCATGTCAGCATAGAGACATCTTTGTCTCAAGGACAATCATGTCAGCATAGAGTCATTGTTGTCTCAAGGACAATCATGTCAGCACTGAGTCATTGTTGTCTCAAGGACAAGCATGTCAGCATAGAGACATCGTTGTCTCAAGGACAATCATGTCAGCATAGAGACATCGTTGTCTCAAGGACAAGCATGTCAGCATAGAGACATCGTTGTCTCAAGGACAAGCATGTCAGCATAGAGACATCGTTGTCTCAAGGACAAGCATGTCAGCATAGAGACATCGTTGTCTCAAGGACAATCATGTCAGCATAGAGACATCGTTGTCTCAAGGACAATCATGTCAGCATAGAGTCATCGTTGTCTCAAGGACAATCATGTCAGCATAGAGACATCGTTGTCTCAAGGACAATCATGTCAGCATAGAGTCATCGTTGTCTCAAGGACAATCATGTCAGCATAGAGTCATCGTTGTCTCAAGGACAATCATGTCAGCATAGAGTCATCGTTGTCTCAAGGACAAGCATGTCAGCATAGAGTCATTGTTGTCTCAAGGACAATCATGTCAGCATAGAGTCATCGTTGTCTCAAGGACAATCATGTCAGTAAAGAGTCATCGTTGTCTCAAGGACAATCATGTCAGCATAGAGTCATCCCTGACTCAAGGACAATCATGTCAGCATAGAGTCATTGTTGTCTCAAGGACAATCATGTCAGCATAGAGTCATTGTTGTCTCAAGGACAATCATGTCAGCATAGAGTCATTGTTGTCTCAAGGACAATCATGTCAGCATAGAGTCATTGTTGACTCAAGGACAATCATGTCGGCATAGAGTCATTGTTGTCTCAAGGACAATCATGTCAGCATAGAGTCATTGTTGTCTCAAGGACAATCATGTCAGCATAGAGTCATTGTTGTCTCAAGGACAATCATGTCAGCATAGAGTCATTGTTGTCTCAAGGACAATCATGTCAGCATAGAGTCATTGTTGTCTCAAGGACAATCATGTCAGCATAGAGTCATTGTTGTCTCAAGGACAATCATGTCAGCATAGAGTCATTGTTGTCTCAAGGACAATCATGTCAGCATAGAGTCATTGTTGTCTTAAGGACAATCATGTCAGCATAGAGTCATCGTTGTCTCATGGACAAGCATGTCAGCATAGAGTCATTGTTGTCTTAAGGACAATCATGTCGGCATAGAGTAATCGTTGTCTCATGGACAAGCATGTCAGCATAGAGTCACTGTTGTCTCAAGGACAATCATGGCACCATAGAGTCATCCCTGACTCAAGGATAATCCTGTCAGCACTGAGTCATCATTGTCTCAAGGACAATCATGTCGGCACTGAGTCATCGTTGTCTCAAGGGCAATCATGTCGGCACTGAGTCATTGTTGTCTCAAGGGCAATCATGTCGGCACTGATTCATCGTTGTCTCAAGGGCAATCATGTCGGCACTGAGTCATCGTCGTCTCAAGGGCAATCATGTCGGCACTGATTCATCATTGCCTCAAGGGCAATCATAGTTCCAGCTAACCAATATTACCAACTAGCAGGTCTGCCGAATGTTAATTAACATCATGTGCTTCTGAATTTTTTGTAGAACATACCCACTATTTATCTTGATATTTAGCAGGACACTCAAACTGAGTCAGAGACACAAGGAGAACATATTGGGCCAAAACTTTCTGTTAACAGATGCTCTCGAAAGTATACCCATCTTCACTGGCATCATCAAGTTTTGGGAGAACCATTGGAGAAAATATCTTACCTAGGATATCATCAAGTGTTTATGTTACATTATCTATATTTTGAACAGCATGAAAGCCCCAAGGAATAAATTTTATTTTGCTTTACTTCACAAATAAAGTTATCTCCCAGATTCTGTGGCATGACCTTGACCATGACGAAACATGGCTGAAAATTGAATTCAGTATGTAATTGTGTTATGATCACCATGGAATGGTCAGAATTATTTTGTGACAACGAGAGTTCTGTGTAAGTAAAAGATACTGAATAAAGTGTAAATACCTCGGCGGCATCTATTAATGCACTAAAATCGTAAGTGATTGGCTGCTTAGATTTCTTGCCCCCGCCTCCTCCGCCCCCGCCTCCACCGCCCCCACCTCCACCGCCCCCACTGGTTACACTTGTTGTATTTACTGGTTGGGACGTCTTTAAGATACCTGAAATACATAGATTTTACATCAGTAAAAACTGTACTGCATTAAACCCAAAGTTACGTGATTAGTTCAAATGCAAGACTCAAAATGCAGCGTTACCATTGGTTAATTACAAGACTGAAATCAGATACAACTTGCCATATGGTAAGGGTTTGTGACTGGTATCCATTGTACTCGGACACAGACTTACCATATGGTAAGGGTTTGTGACTGGTATCCATTGTACTCGGACACAGACTTACCATATGGTAAGGGTTTGTGACTGGTATCCATTGAACTTGGACACAGACTTACCATATGGTAAGGGTTTGTGACTGGTATCCATTGAACTTGGACACAGACTTACCATATAGTAAGGGCTTGTGACTGGTATCCATTGTACTCGGACACAGACTTACCATATGGTAAGTGTTTGTGACTGGTATCCATTGTACTTGGACACAGACTTACCATATGGTAAGTGTTTGTGACTGGTATCCATTGTACTTGGTACCAGACTTACCATATGGTAAGTGTTTGTGACTGGTATCCATTGTACTTGGACACAGACTTACCATATGGTAAGTGTTTGTGACTGGTATCCATTGTACTTGGACACAGACTTACCATATGGTAAGAGTTTGTGACAGGTATCCATTGAACTCGGACACAGACTTACCATATGGTAAGGGTTTGTGACTGGTATCCATTGTACTTGGACACAGACTTACCATATGGTAAGTGTTTGTGACTGGTATCCATTGTACTCGGACACAGACTTACCACATGGTAAGGGTTTGTGACTGGTATCCATTGAACTTGGACACAGACTTACCATATGGTAAGGGTTTGTGACTGGTATCCATTGTACTTGGACACAGACTTACCATATGGTAAGAGTTTGTGACTGGTATCCATTGTACTTGGACACAGACTTACCACATGATAAGTGTTTGTGACTGGTATCCATTGTACTCGGACACAGACTTACCACATGGTAAGGGTTTGTGACTGGTATCCATTGAACTTGGACACAGACTTACCATATGGTAAGGGTTTGTGACTGGTATCCATTTTACTCGGACACAGACTTACCATATGGTAAGAGTTTGTGACTGGTATCCATTGTACTTGGACACAGACTTACCATATGGTAAGTGTTTGTGACTGGTATCCATTTTACTCGGACACAGACTTACCATATGGTAAGAGTTTGTGACTGGTATCCATTGTACTTGGACACAGACTTACCATATGGTAAGAGTTTGTGACTGGTATCCATTGTACTCGGACACAGACTTACCATATGGTAAGAGTTTGTGACTGGTATCCATTGAACTCGGACACAGACTTACCATATGGTAAGTGTTTGTGACTGGTATTCATTGTACTCAGACACAGACTTACCATATGGTAAGAGTTTGTGACTGGTATCCATTGAACTTGGACACAGACTTACCATATGGTAAGGGTTTGTGACTGGTTTCCAGGATCTGTTTCATTACATCAGACACAGATTAGCATTATACACCTGATGCCAGAGTAGAGAAAGTTATAGAAACAAATGTTTGATTCTACTGGCAACCAGTGATAAAATTTAATATTCACTCATTTGTACACTTCTTATAGTTGTTAGCAACATTCTGGCTAACATGTCTCAGGTATGAATAATCATAGATTTAAGCTCAAGTAAAACTTAAATAATTTTACCGGGTTGTTTTATAGGACCAGTGTTTGGTTGGTGTGGCACGGAATTATGCACTGGTTCTGGAGCAACGGTTCCTGGCAGCAAGAGTGAAACTTTCTTCCCTGACGACGATGGTGTCGAAGTGGTGCTGGATGGTGTGAGCTAAAATATCCAGAAAATGCAGCAAAGGTTTCTAACCTTTAATATACATTTAAATACGACATATTTTCTTATTTCATATGATAAAAGCTTCTATTGTTCCCCACAATAAAAAGAGACATCACCGTATGTGATAAATGCCCACCAAGTGAGCCCACCAAGTGAGTGCTCGTGTCTGAGCAATTGGACGTGAGGACCAGACTCTGGAAAATGATACATAATCTCATCATGCAATTTCATAGAAACCAGGGATTCTCTTAAAATTTATAGCTGAATCAGGTGTTTCAGAAGGACAGACAAACTAACGAGATTAATGATGTACATAGAACATATTGACAAGGCAAATACATAATACAATAGGTTTCAAGAAGAGAAAGTGACAGAGAAAACAATGATAATACTTGTTTAGTTATTGGACTTTAAGGATGACAATAAGAATGAAACCACAAAGCTGATACATCATCATAAATCCCCAGTTCTTCAGATACAGAAACATGTTTATGGAAATCTTCACAAGTGTTTGAGAGGAAAACAATACAAGAAAAGAGAGTTTAATTATTGTGCCTGGATTTGTAAATGTGGCCTCAGGATCTGTGTGTGGAGATTTGTGAATGTGGCCTCAGGATCTGTGTGTGGAGATTTGTGAATGTGGCCTCAGGATCTGTGTGTGGAGATTTGTGAATGTGGCCTCAGGATCTGTGTGTGGAGATTTGCTGTGTGTGGAGATTTGCTGTGTGTGGAGATTTGTGAATGTGGCCTCAGGATCTGTGTGTGGAGATTTGCTGTGTGTGGAGATTTGTGAATGTGGCCTCAGGATCTGTGTGTGGAGATTTGTGAATGTGGCCTCAGGATCTGTGTGTGGAGATTTGTGAATGTGGCCTCAGGATCTGTGTGTGGAGATTTGTGAATGTGGCCTCAGGATCTGTGTGTGGAGATTTGTGAATGTGGCCTCAGGATCTGTGTGTGGAGATTTGTGAATGTGGCCTCAGGATCTGTGTGTGGAGATTTGTGAATGTGGCCTCAGGATCTGTGTGTGGAGATTTGTGAATGTGGCCTCAGGATCTGTGTGTGGAGATTTGCTGTGTGTGGAGATTTGCTGTGTGTGGAGATTTGTGAATGTGGCCTCAGGATCTGTGTGTGGAGATTTGCTGTGTGTGGAGATTTGCTGTGTGTGGAGATTTGTGAATGTGGCCTCAGGATCTGTGTGTGGAGATTTGCTGTGTGTGGAGATTTGCTGTGTGTGGAGATTTGCTGTGTGTGGAGATTTGCTGTGTGTGGAGATTTGCTGTGTGTGGAGATTTGCTGTGTGTGGAGATTTGCTGTGTGTGGAGATTTGTGAATGTGGCTTCCCCATGCTACTCTGTCTCACTTTTTTGAAACTATAACAATACTGGTCCTACCTTCCACACGCCTTGTGAAGTTGTATTACGAACAGGTGACACAGATTTCTTGGCACCCAAAGGAAGTTTTTGTTTCATTTTTAGTTCCAACATATGCTGCTCCAACCCGATCTCGGCCATTTCTGCATCTGCCGCCTTATTTGCAACTTCTCTTCGTTTCCGACGTTTACGAGACGTTCGACTTTCTTTCACAGGTGAAGCACCTACAAAATGAATTGAGGATACAAAAACCTCGGACATCTTTCCTATATTTAAGAGAATATTTTTTCTGTGCTTTAAATAACTTCAAAAGCGACTACTACATGGACTGATATGTAAATTGGTATGCAACTGGCAAATCTAAGAGCTTGTAAACAAACAATAATGATCAGCAATAAAACTTGCAGATTATTACAAGAAGTTTACAAGACCTCATAGATAAATGTCTGTACGATAACATTACATGTACTTGTTACCTGTGATGTAGCTAAAACAGGTTTACCTGTGATGTATGTAGAACATGGTTTACCTGTGATGTATGTAGAAAATGGTTTACCTGTGATGTATCTAAACATAGTTTACTTGTGATGTATGTAGAACATGGTTTTCCTGTGAAGTATCTAAACATGGTTTACCTGTGATGTATCTAGAACATGGTTTACCTGTGATGTATGTAGAACATGGTTTACCTGTGATGCATGTAGAACATGGTTTACCTGTGATGTATCTAGAACATGGTTTACCTGTGATGTACGTAGAAAATAGTTTACCTGTGATGTATGTAGAACATGGTTTACCTGTGATGTATGTAGAAAATGGTTTACCTGTGATGTATCTAAGCATGGTTTACCTGTGATGCATGTAGAACATGGTTTACCTGTGATGTATCTAAAAGTGGTTTACCTGTGATTTATCTAAAACATGGTTTATCTGTGATGTATGTAGAACATGGTTTATCTGTGATGTATGTAGAACATGGTTTATCTGTGATGTATGTAGAACATGGTTTACCTGTGATGTATCTAAAACATGGTTTACCTGTGATGTATCTAAACATGGTTTACCTGTGATGTATGTAGAACATGGTTTACCTGTGATGTATCTAAAACATGGTTTATCTGTGATGTATGTAAAACATGTTTACCTGTGTTGTATGTAGAACATAGTTTACCTGTGATGTATGTAGAAAATGGTTTACCTGTGATGTATCTAGAACATAGTTTACCTGTAATGTATGTAGAACATGGTTCATCTTGTGATGATTTCGAGGATTGCACTGTATTCTGTAATAAAGTAAACACCTTCATTAAATCAGAATGTAAGTAGAGCCTTGCAACACTAACATTGATCCAATCTTAAAGTGAGATGTTTAAATCATTCATGTTCAACATTATGGAAACAAATTAACTTTGACAAATTGTGATTTTAGAATGTAAAGAACTTGATCATGTTTTATTGGATAACATAGTAAAAAACTAAATCAACATTTACTTGATGGCCAATTTAAGACTGTATACTGGGGCCTTATTCAACAATAATTAGTTTAGACCTAGGCTTAGTCTTAAACTTTGTCTCAGACTTCTCAAATTTGATTTCTTAAGTCAATCCACGTAGTAAGTGAATACTAGTTGAACATGAGGACTTCTCTATACTTACATTGTTTCTCAGTATATCACTGTATGACAAGGATGTAAGGCCAGTCATATACTTACATTGTTTCTCAGTATATCACTGTATGACAAGGATGTAAGGCCAGTCATATACTTACATTGTTTCTCAGTATATCACTGTATGACAAGGATGTAAGGCCAGTCATATACTTACATTGTTTCTCAGTATATCACTGTATGACAAGGATGTAAGGCCAGTCATATACTTACATTGTTTCTCAGTATATCACTGTATGACAAGGATGTAAGGCCAGTCATATACTTACATTGTTTCTCAGTATATCACTGTATGACAAGGATGTAAGGCCAGTCATATACTTACATTGTTTCTCAGTATATCACTGTATGACAAGGATGTAAGGCCAGTCATATACTTACATTGTTTCTCAGTATATCACTGTATGACAAGGATGTAAGGCCAGTCAGACTAGATTTCGTATCACAGTTAGACACACCGGATAAATCTGGAAATTCATCATCATCTTCAAAATGAAGAGTAACCTCAGCACCCAGGTTTTCATCTTCCTCCTCGTTTGTATCATCAGATTTTTTCTTTCTGCGTCGTCGTCTTCTTCGTTTCTTTTTCACTTCACCATTTTCACCCTGATTGTTATTATTATCACTTTGTGACTGACCTTTTTTTTCAAGGTCAAGATCTGACTTGTTGTTATCACTTTGTGTTTGATGACCATGACCTTTAATCTGCGAAGGATGATGACCTTGAGAACTGAATGACACTGCCTTAGTGCTTTCCACAACTTTAGAATATAATGACGGACTTGTGGTATTAGATATTGCTGACACCGTTTCTAGTTTATGTTCTGCGTGAGAATGATGCACTGGCTTACTGACCTGCCGCACTTCAATTTGATCGTAATAAGCGCTAAGCACTTTCTGCTGCACCTCAGTTTTATTTCTACTAACATCATTTTTGTTCTTATCAGCGCGTTCTAAATCTTCCATTATTTCTGCAACATTGACATTCACATTTGCCATTCTACTGCCTGATCTGCTGCCCTTCATGAACTTATTGTTCTCATTTCTTTTCAATGAAACACTATTATCACAGTTTTTGGCAGTTACCGTGGCAATCGGGTTTTGTCTTTTACTTTGACTAGTTTGACCTTTACCTTGAGCAATACTTGCATAAGTTAGCGTTAGAGGAATTGTGGGACCATTTTCTGTCAGTGAAGGCACCATGACAACAGAATCCTGCATAGAAACTAAACTTTCACCTTTCATTTTTAATCCTGATTTAGAAGTTAATGCACCCGATGATAAAGCACTAGGAGACCTCGCACAATTTGTCACATGATCTGCTACCATAGGAAGAACATCATTATTAAAATCGATTGCAGGGTTAGTGCCATTAGACACAGAGTTAAATCCAACAGTCAGTGAACCAACATTTTTGTCATAACGTCCATCATTCATAGTGCTCGATGAAGTAGATTGTTGTTTGTGCCGACCGGATGGTTTGTGATGGTCTTTATACGCAACTTGACCCTGATTATTGAACAGCGTATTTGGTACATCCTCCAGAGTGGCATTGGCAATTCTCTCAGGAAAATCTGCAATATACAAATACATAATTACAAATCTTTAAATTATTGACACTATCTGGCATGAAACTGTGGTCCTTCACACTGTAGATTGACGTATGGTAGCAGTGAAATGATGGAAGAGTCAACAGAGGATGATAATGTAAGGCTACAGGGTTGTTTGGTGGAGAGAGAATGTAAGGCTACAGGGTTGTTTGGTGGAGAGAGAATGTAAGGCTACAGAGTTGTATGGTGGAGAGAGAATGTAAGGCTACAGGGTTGTTTGGTGGAGAGAGAATGTAAGGCTACAGGGTTGTTTGGTGGAGAGAGAATGTAAGGCTACAGAGTTGTATGGTGGAGAGAGAATGTAAGGCTACAGAGTTGTGTGATGGAGAGAGAATGTAAGGCTACAGGGTTGTTTGGTGGAGAGAGAATGTAAGGCTACAGGGTTGTATGGTGGAGAGAGAATGTAAGGCTACAGAGTTGTATGGTGGAGAGAGAATGTAAGGCTACAGAGTTGTATGGTGGAGAGAGAATGTAAGGCTACAGAGTTGTATGGTGGAGAGAGAATGTAAGGCTACAGAGTTGTATGGTGGAGAGAGAATGTAAGGCTACAGGGTTGTTTGGTGGAGAGAGAATGTAAGGCTACAGGGTTGTTTGGTGGAGAGAGAATGTAAGGCTACAGAGTTGTATGGTGGAGAGAGAATGTAAGGCTACAGAGTTGTATGGTGGAGAGAATGTAAGGCTACATAGTTGTGTGGTTGAGAGAGAATGTAAGGCTACAGAGTTGTATGGTGGAGAGAGAATGTAAGGCTACAGAGTTGTATGGTTGAGAGAGAATGTAAGGCTACAGAGTTGTATGGTGGAGAGAGAATGTAAGGCTACAGAGTTGTATGGTGGAGAGAGAATGTAAGGCTACAGGGTTGTTTGGTGGAGAGAGAATGTAAGGCTACAGAGTGGTATGGTGGAGAGAGAATGTAAGGCTACAGGGTTGTTTGGTGGAGAGAGAATGTAAGGCTACAGAGTTGTATGGTGGAGAGAGAATGTAAGGCTACAGGGTTGTTTGGTGGAGAGAGAATGTAAGGCTACAGGGTTGTATGGTTGGAGAGAGAATGTAAGGCTACAGAGTTGTATGGGAGAGAATGAAAGGCTACAGAGTTGTATGGTAAAGAGAGAATGTACTAGCACTAGTACATGTCCAAAGTATTGTTAATCAATTTTTGGGCAAAATATCTTCCTCTGGTTAAATAACAAGGTAAACATTTAGCAAGGCAGTCATGTCCAAGATCGGGTATGGTTTGTAATCTCAGCAATTAGCGAGCTGGACCATCAGATGGATATTATCAAGGAGGAGGACGACAGATGTGTGACAGAAGACAGGGTGAGACTTTGCTGCATATCTCTGATAAATATTGGTTATAACAGGTAGATGACTGAATATGCTAGATGTGTGACAGAAAACAGTTAACAGTGACATGATCTGAAGGCAGACAGTTAACAGTGACATAATTTGAAGGCAGATAGTTAACAGTGATATGATCTGAAGGCAGACAGTTAACAGTGACATGATTTGAAGGCAGACAGTTAACAGTGACATGATCTGAATGCAGACAGTTAACAGTGACATGATTTGAAGGCAGACAGTTAACAGTGACATGATCTGAATGCAGACAGTTAACAGTGACATAATCTGAAGGTAGACAGTTAACAGTGACATGATCTGAAGGCAGACAGTTAACAGTGACATAATCTGAAGGGAGACAGTTAACAGTGACATGATCTGAAGACAGACAGTTAACAGTGACATAATCTGAAGGTAGACAGTTAACAGTGACATGATCTGAAGGCAGACAGTTAACAGTGACATAATCTGAAGGGAGACAGTTAACAGTGACATGATCTGAAGGCAGACAGTTAACAGTGACATAATCTGAAGGTAGACAGTTAACAGTGACATGATCTGAAGGCAGACAGTTAACAGTGACATGATCTGAAGGGAGACAGTTAACAGTGACATGATCTGAAGGGAGACAGTTAACAGTGACATGATATGAAAGCAGATAGTTAACAGTGACATGATCTGAAGGCAGACAGCAACACAATATAATGGCTTAAGTTTAGTCAAACAAACAAAGAGAAGTAGAATTGTACTGAATGACTGAGAAGATAGGAGGTGATGGTACTTCCCTCTAGTGAAACTAGGATAAAACAGTAGCAATAAGTACCTAATATCCTGACTTATCTCCCCTGTTATCATGGTGTTTTGCTGATTTATCTATATATATTCTATCACTTGTTACTTTTTCCGACAGACGGTGATAAGTAAAACTTCATAGATGTACAAAACACCACAAATATTTTTCAATAAAATACATTATTTCACAGTTACACAAGCCCTCAGGAAAAGAACAAATTCATGTGTCTATAAACTTGAATAACCATAAGAAGTAATCAGTATTGTTTCAAGTGTGTATTTTACCATCTTATACATTACATGTAAAACAGGAAATAAATTTGATTACTTAAAGTGACAGTTACACTGGGTTTACATAATTGTTTTATGTAATTAGTGTTCGTAAAATAAACATTTTTACATATTTGGAAGTACCAAAGGCAAGATGACCACAATGACCCAATAATGTTAACATAAACATCTGTACAAATTATTGGACAGTTTAAAGCTTTGATATTGAAGAATTATGTGTACAAATTCTGAGGAGTGTACAAGAATGTTGCAGGTATAACTCTAACAAAATCTACCAACAGTTGTCACAGACACTAAAACAGTCATCATTCCATTTTTCATTGACATCATTAGAAATTTATTTAAATGTTCAAACGGAACTTAAGAATGCAGTATCAAAGAATGTCGGACCGTCAATGATGTATACTAGGTATACAGCATAAAGTCACTGGACCACACCTAACACACAAACACACAACATTTATGTCCTACAATACAAACTGAACATACCTGTTTGTACTGTTGAATTTTTACTGCAAGTTTTGGAACTCAGTGTAAAGTCTTTGTTGCCTCCAACATCCTGAAAATGTAAAAATTACAACCAGTGAAGTTTCTACACATAACTTCATTTAACAAGTGAGTAATAGGATCACTGTATAATTATATTATCATAAGTATATTATAGTAACACATAGCATCACAAGGTATGTAGTAAAATGATTAATACAGGCAAAATGATAGAACCATGCTACTTCAATGAGTATTTTTAAATGAAGTTTCTAAATGTATTAAGGTGTGAACTTCCGCATTCAGGTATACCACGACTGTTTCATGCGTACAAAGCAAAATAATAACAAACTAATATATACTACTACTACTTGCAATTCAAAGTTTTCCTCTATTTTCAAGCTTTACCTGATTTCCCAAGTACAGTAAAACCTCACTAATAAGACCACCGTTGGGACCCTTGAAAACTGATCTTCTTATTGAGGTGGTCTTAATATTGAGGTTAAAT
Source organism: Mactromeris polynyma (assembly GCA_032209605.1). NCBI lineage: Eukaryota > Metazoa > Mollusca > Bivalvia > Venerida > Mactridae > Mactromeris > Mactromeris polynyma. The sequence goes on from JASFXZ010000068.1 coordinate 235,034, forward strand.
AAAGAGCAAAACAGTGAAAATGGACATGAAAATGTGTTTTTAATTTTCATGTAGAATTATTATTGAGGTGGTCTTTAAGTGAGGTTTTACTGTACAGTTTTATGTTCACCTTTTATTTTGAAGACGTATCTCTATTTTCAAATTTTCAACTTATTTGCAATATTTACATTCACTTACAAGTTTACCTTTATACATCTATTCAAGTTTCACTTTTACTGAGTAAAAATTAGCTTTCTTTTCAAGTTGATCACACTTTTATCTTTTTATATTCAAGTTATTTTGTGTTGATCAAATGACCTATATATGATCACATGACCTATATATGATCACATGACCTATACAAAACTGAATTATTTACTCAGAAAGTTGACTATTGGAATACACAAATGATTGTCATTGACATCTGATATGAGGGGTGAACCCCATGTTTTTCTCAGTGTAAGTTGAAGAGAGGGAGTTGTTGTAGAGATATAGTTGTTGCAGAGATATAGTTGTTGCAGAGAGGGAGTTGTTATAGAGATATAGTTGTTGTAGAGATATAGTTGTTGTAGAGATATAGTTGTTGTAGAGATATAGTTGTTGCAGAGATATAGTTGTTGTAGAGATATAGTTGTTGTAGAGATATAGTTGTTGCAGAGAGGGAGTTGTTGTAGAGAGGAAGTTGTTGTAGAGAGGGAGTTGTTGTAGAGATATAGTTGTTGCAGAGATATAGTTGTTGCAGAGAGGGAGTTGTTGTAGAGATATAGTTGTTGTAGAGATATAGTTGTTGTAGAGATATAGTTGTTGCAGAGATATAGTTTTTGTAGAGATATAGTTGTTGTAGAGATATAGTTGTTGTAGAGATATAGTTTTTGTAGAGATATAGTTGTTGTAGAGATATAGTTGTTGTAGAGATATAGTTGTTGTAGAGATATAGTTGTTGTAGAGATATAGTTGTTGTAGAGATATAGTTGTTGCAGAAAGGGAGTTGTTGTAGAGATATAGTTGTTGTAGAGATACAGTTGTTGTAGAGATATAGTTGTTGTAGAGATATAGTTGTTGTAGAGATATAGTTGTTGTAGAGATACAGTTGTTGCAGAGATATAGTTGTTGCAGAGATATAGTTGTTGAAGAGATATAGTTGTTGCAGAGATATAGTTGTTGCAGAGATATAGTTGTTGCAGAGATATAGTTGTTGCAGAGATATAGTTGTTGTAGAGATATAGTTGTTGTAGAGATATAGTTGTTGTAGAGATATAGTTGTTGCAGAGATATAGTTGTTGCAGGGATATAGTTGTTGTAGAGAGGGAGTTGTTGTAGAGATATAGTTGTTGTAGAGATATAGTTGTTGTAGAGATATAGTTGTTGCAGAGAGGGAGTTGTTGCAGAGAGGGAGTTGTTGTAGAGAGGGAGTTGTTGTAGAGATATAGTTGTTGCAGAGAGGGAGTTGTTGTAGACAGGGAGTTGTTGTAGAGAGGGAGTTGTTGTAAGGAGGGAGTTGTAGAATGGGAGTTGTTGAAAGGAGGGAGTTGTTGTAGGGAGGGAGTTTTTGTAGAGAGGGAGTTGTTGTAGAGAGATAGTTGTTGTAGGGATGGGAATAGATCTCTAAATGAACGTTGCATAATAGGCATGCTGTAGTTCTCAGATATGTACATGTTTCATTTGATAATTTTTGTCATATAAATGTAGTGAATGACAAACAATTCCTGCCCAGATATTATTATTAAATCAATAAAAGTTAATATTGATACCCAAATCGCTGTGAAAATATACATTTATGTACAGTAGAACCTCAATAATGAGACCACTATTGGGACCCTCGAACAATGGTCTTAATATTGAGGTGGTCTTAATATTGATGTTTAATAAAGAGCAAAACAGTCAAAATGTAATCTAAAAATGTGGTCTCAATTTTGAGGTGGTCTTATTATTGAGGTGGTCGTTAGGTGAGGTTTTACTGTATATCATAACATATTTGTATGCCAAATAAATACTACAAGTTCTGCATGTAACTGCCTTTTAACCATACCACATTCCGCCATATTGCGACAACCACTCGTCGCTCATTTATTTGCATGTCTGACTTTTAATTACACGTTTACTATTCATTCTTTTGAAATAATTCAATCAGAATTGGTAGATACACACCTAGCAGTGACCAAAGTTAATGAACCTGCTGTAAATGACTGACATAAGAATAAACAATAACCTTGATTTTTTATAATATTTTTGATTTGATTTTCTCATTATTTTTTTGCAAGAAATAGGGTAGGCTCGTTGGTAAAACAAAAACTAAACAAAAAAGAATATAATATATTGTTGAGAAGTGTGGCTTTCATCCATTGTAATGAACAAAGTCAAGATCAATACCTGGTTAAAAATGTTCTGTGTTTTATTGGGTTTGATGAAACCATTTGCATGATGAGGCGTATCTTTATACATGTCTCCAGTAATACCTTGTTGAGAACTCAGCTTTGCATCATGGGAACTCATCTATAAATAGACACATAATTTATAAATACTTTCACCAACCTCTAACTAACATCAAACAATTATTCGCTTAAATGAAAGTGAGATATGTCCATCTCACAACAGCAATATGATTGATTTTTTGCCAATGTCCAAAGTATTTTGGGAAAAAATATCTCAGAATTTTCAAGGGTGATACCAAAGTACCTCAGTATAGGTAACAAAGGCTGTAACAGACATTGCAGGTTTTAGAGTGATACTATATTAACTCAGTATAGGTAACAAAGGCTGTAACAGACATTGCAGGTTTTAGGGTGATACTATATTAACTCAGTATTGGTAATAAAGGCTGTAACAGACATTGCAGATTTTAGGGTGATACTACAGTACCTCAGTATTGGTAACACAGACTGTAACAGACATTGCAGGTTTTAGGGTGATACTATATTAACTCAGTATTGGTAACAAAGGCTGTAACAGACATTGCAGATTTTAGGGTGATACTATATTAACTCAGTATTGGTAACAAAGGCTGTATCAGACATTGCAGGATTTTTGGGTGATACTACGGTACCTCAGTATTGGTAACAAAGGCTGTAACAGACATTACAGGTTTTAGGGTGATACTATATTAACTCAGTATTGGTAACAAAGGCTGTAACAGACATTACAGGTTTTAGGGTGATACTATGGTACCTCAGTATTGGTAACAAAGGCTGTAACAGACATTGCACGTTTTAGGGTGATACTACAGTACCTCAGTATTGGTAACAAAGGCTGTAACAGACATTGCAGGTTTTAGGGTGATACTACGGTACCTCAGTATTGGTAACAAAGGCTGTAACAGACATTGCAGGATTTAGGGTGATACTATATTAACTCAGTATTGGTAACAAAGGCTGTATCAGACATTGCAGGATTTAGGGTGATACTACAGTACCTCAGTATTGGTAATAAAGGCTGTAACAGACATTGCAGATTTTAGGGTGATACTACGGTACCTCAGTATTGGTAACAAAGGCTGTAACAGACATTGCAGGTTTTAGGGTGATACTACGGTACCTCAGTATTGGTAACAAAGGCTGTAACAGACATTGCAGGATTTAGGGTGATACTACGGTACCTCAGTATTGGTAACAAAGACTGTAACAGACATTGCAGGTTTTAGGGTGATACTATATCAACTCAGTATTGGTAACAAAGGCTGATCAAGAGTTTTGCGACAAACCTTCAATATCTGAAATGGTATTGTGTAGTAATTTAAACTCTTCACAAAATGTATGTTGTCAAACTGATATAAATCTTGTACAAGTCAATTAAAGGGCATGTCTCATAGCCTTAGGTGAAACATACACATTAACAGCTTTCAAAGAAATACATGTAAATACAAATTGAACAAGAATTGTTAATTTGAAATAATTGTGTTGAAGTTATTGAACACAATATCTGTGATCTGTGCAAATATTTCAACACCTTCATCATCAAAACAAAGTAACAATCATGTATCGCCAAACCCCGTCAATTATACAAGCAAATGTCAACAATGAACATATATCAAAACAACATTTTAGGATCTCAACAAATTCTGTCCAAAATGTAAAAACAGTACAAAAAAAATCATTTTGTTAACTAACCTCAACATAAGAACCTCAAGACGGAGATGACGCTATATTGCTCACCAAGAGTACATTTGTACTTCATACTGACGCTATATTGCTCACCAAGAGTACATTTGTACTTCATACTGACGCTATATTGCTCACCAAGAGTACATTTGTACTTCATACTGACGCTATATTGCTCACCATGAGTACATTTGAGCGCCGCTGTACAATTTCCAACCTCTTCTTTAAGCGACGTCATTACCAGAAAACGTCACATGTGATGTCAGCATGTACTGACAGTAACCAATATTTACCTCATATGGCAATATGAAAACGAAGTGATCATATGGAGTAAATAGTGTTTCCTGCTTGCAAAAGTGACATCACATGTTGCATTTTCTTGAAATTACATCACTTACAGAATGTTGGAAATCCAACAGCAGCGCTCATTTGTACTTCATACTGACACTATATTGCTCACCATGAGTACATTTGTACTTCATACTGACGCTATATTGCTCAACAAGAGTACATTTGTACTACATACTGACGCTATATTGCTCACCATGAGTACATTTGTACTTCATACTGACGCTATATTGCTCACCATGAGTACATTTGTACTACATACTGACGCTATATTGCTCACCATGAGTACATTTGTACTTCATACTGACGCTATATTGCTCACCATGAGTACATTTGTACTTCATACTGACGCTATATTGCTCACCAAGAGTACATTTGTACTTCATACTGACACTATATTGCTCACCATGAGTACTTTTGTACTACATACTGACGCTATATTGCTCACCAAGAGTACATTTGTACTACATACTGACGCTATATTGCTCACCATGAGTACATTTGTACTACATACTGACGCTATATTGCTCACCAAGAGTACATTTGTACTACATACTGACGCTATATTGCTTACCAAAGAGTACATTTGTACTTCATACTGACGCTATATTGCTTACCAAAGAGTATATTTGTACTACATACTGACACTATATTGCTCACCAAGAGTACATTTGTACTTCATACTGACGCTATATTGCTCACCATGAGTACATTTGTACTTCATACTGACGCTATATTGCTTACCAAAGAGTACATTTGTACTTCATACTGACGCTATATTGCTCACCATGAGTACATTTGTACTTCATACTGACGACACTTTGTTTGTTTTATATAGAATCTATACCTTGTGAACACGTTAGATAAACCCATCAAGTCTATCCTGTGCCACCAATTATCATACTATAAATGCTCCAGTGGATTACCAAACTCCACTTCCTACATTCTGGCTCAGGTGGATTACCAAATTCCACTTCCTACATTCTGGCTCAGGTGGATTACCAAACTCCACTTCCTACATTCTGGCTCAGGTGGATTACCAAATTCCACTTCCTACATTCTGGCTCCGGTGTATTACCAAACTCCACTTCCTACATTCTGGCTCAGGTGGATTACCAAACTCCACTTCCTACATTCTGGCTCAGGTGGATTACCAAATTCGACTTCCTACATTCTGGCTCAGGTGGATTACCAAACTCCACTTCCTACATTCTGGCTCAGGTGGATTACCAAATTCGACTTCCTACATTCTGGCTCAGGTGGATTACCAAATTCCACTTCCTACATTCTGGCTCAGGTGGATTACCAAATTCCACTTCCTACATTCTGGCTCCGGTGTATTACCAAACTCCACTTCCTACATTCTGGCTCAGGTGGATTACCAAACTCCACTTCCTACATTCTGGCTCAGGTGGATTACCAAATTCCACTTCCTACATTCTGGCTCAGGTGGATTACCAAATTCCACTTCCTACATTCTGGCTCCGGTGGATTACCAAACTCCACTTCCTACATTATGGCTCCGGTGTATTACCAAACTCCACTTCCTACATTCTGGCTCAGGTGGATTACCAAACTCCACTTCCTACATTCTGGCTCCGGTGTATTACCAAACTCCACTTCCTACATTCTGGCTCAGGTGGATTACCAAATTCCACTTCCTACATTCTGGCTCAGGTGGATTACCAAATTCCACTTCCTACATTCTGGCTCCGGTGGATTACCAAATTCCACTTCCTACATTCTGGCTCAGGTGGATTACCAAATTCGACTTCCTACATTCTGGCTCAGGTGGATTACCAAACTCCACTTCCTACATTCTGGCTCAGGTGGATTACCAAATTCCACTTCCTACATTCTGGCTCAGGTGGATTACCAAACTCCACTTCCTACATTCTGGCTCAGGTGGATTACCAAATTCCACTTCCTACATTCTGGCTCAGGTGGATTACCAAACTCCACTTCCTACATTCTGGCTCAGGTGGATTACCAAATTCGACTTCCTACATTCTGGCTCAGGTGGATTACCAAATTCGACTTTCTACATTCTGGCTCAGGTGGATTACCAAATTCCACTTCCTACATTCTGGCTCAGGTGGATTACCAAATTCGACTTCCTACATTCTGGCTCAGGTGGATTACCAAATTCCACTTCCTACATTCTGGCTCTGGTGGATTACCAAACTCCACTTCCTACATTATGGCTCCGGTGTATTACCAAACTCCACTTCCTACATTCTGGCTCAGGTGGATTACCAAACTCGACTTCCTACATTCTGGCTCCGGTGTATTACCAAACTCCACTTCCTACATTCTGGCTCAGGTGGATTACCAAATTCGACTTCCTACATTCTGGCTCAGGTGGATTACCAAATTCCACTTCCTACATTCTGGCTCCGGTGGATTACCAAACTCCACTTCCTACATTCTGGCTCCGGTGGATTACCAAACTCCACTTCTTACATTCTGGCTCCGGTGGATTACCAAACTCCACTTCCTACATTCTGGCTCCGGTGGATTACCAAACTCCACTTCCTACATTCTGGCTCCGGTGGATTACCAAACTCCACTTCCTACATTCTGGCTCCGGTGTATTACCAAACTCCACTTCCTACATTCTGGCTCAGGTGGATTACCAAACTCCACTTCCTACATTCTGGCTCCGGTGGATTACCAAACTCCACTTCCTACATTCTGGCTCCGGTGGATTACCAAACTCCACTTCCTACATTCTGGCTCCGGTGGATTACCAAACTCCACTTCCTACATTCTGGCTCCGGTGGATTACCAAACTCCACTTCCTACATTCTGGCTCTGGCGGATTACCAAACTCCACTTCCTACATTCTGGCTCAGGTGGATTACCAAATCCCACTTCCTACATTCTGGCTCAGGTGGATTACCAAATCCCACTTCCTACATTCTGGCTCTGGCGGATTACCAAACTCCACTTCCTACATTCTGGCTCCGGTGGATTACCAAACTCCACTTCCTACATTCTGGCTCCGGTGGATTACCAAACTCCACTTCCTACATTCTGGCTCAGGTGGATTACCAAACTCCACTTCCTACATTCTGGCTCTGGCGGATTACCAAACTCCACTTCCTACATTCTGGCTCTGGCGGATTACCAAACTCCACTTCCTACATTCTGGCTCAGGTGGATTACCAAATCCCACTTCCTACATTCTGGCTCTGGCGGATTACCAAACTCCACTTCCTACATTCTGGCTCCGGTGGATTACCAAATCCCACTTCCTACATTCTGGCTCAGGTGGATTACCAAACTCCACTTCCTACATTCTGGCTCTGGCGGATTACCAAACTCCACTTCCTACATTCTGGCTCCGGTGGATTACCAAATCCCACTTCCTACATTCTGGCTCAGGTGGATTACCAAATCCCACTTCCTACATTCTGACCATTTGCTTCAGAGCTTTTTGAAATTTCTCATAGAATTATATAACAAACTGGACCAAGTCTTTGGACATCATGGTATTTGACACATCAATATTAATTGTAAAGGATTCCCCAAAGCTAGTTATCCATTCTTAAATACGTAAAACTGGTATGCATGTTTAGGATGAGTATCATTCATACTAGAGGTTGTTTTAAGTCACTGAACACTACATGTTTATAGAAACTTAAACATACATGCAATATGACAACAGACTCGTCAACACTGACTATGCTCAACATTGCGTACTAAAAACAAGGTGTTAAACATATGACCTTGAGATTCCTAGAACAACAGATGTAATACATGTTGTTATGTTGTATTTCTGCATTTATTTTTAACTTACATGATGGTTTGATTGATGATAAATGAGGTAAACAGACAGCCGTATAGCAATCATAAAACCACTCCAACATCCCTGTTGTCTTCCTTAAATTGTTCATTTATAGTCAAATTAAATCCTGTTTACAAATTACATAAGTGGGCATACATTACTGTATTTTTATAACAAGTCTTCTCAAAACAATTACAATGCAATATGCTTAGTTTTTATCACTTTTCTAAGACAAGGACTATAATTCAGAGATTTATGACCACATCATGATATTTTTTATTGTAAATGCACATTTTATCAGTAAATATCAACTTTTTCACTGTAAGACTAAGAACCATTGCCTAACACTGTGAACTATTCACTAATGCTGATAACCATTGACTAACGCTGTCAACCATTGACTAACGCTGTGAACCATTGACTAATGCTGACAACCACTGACTAATGCTGTCAACCATTGACTAATGCTGTCAACCATTGACTAACGCTGTGAACTATTCACTAATGCTGTCAACCATTGACTAATGCTGTCAACCATTAACTAACACTGTCAACCATTGACTAACACTGTCAACCATTGACTAACACTATTAACCATTGACTAATGCTGTCAACCATTGACTAATGCTGTCAACCATTGACTAATGCTGTCAACCATTGACTATCACTGTGAACCATTGACTAATGCTGTCAACCATTGACTAATGCTGTCAACCATTGACTAATGCTGTCAACCATTGACTAATGCTGTCAACCATTGACTAACACTGTCAACCATTGACTAACACTGTGAACCATTGACTAATGCTGTCAACCATTGACTAATGCTGTCAACCATTGACTAATGCTGTCAACCATTGACTATCACTGTGAACCATTGACTAATGCTGTCAACCATTGACTAATGCTGTCAACCATTGACTAATACTGTCAACCATTGACTTACACTGTGAATCATTGACTAATGCTGTCAACCATTGACTAATGCTGTCAACCATTGACTAATGCTGTCAACCATTGACTATCACTGTGAACCATTGACTAATGCTGTCAACCATTGACTAATGCTGTCAACCATTGACTAATACTGTCAACCATTGACTAATGCTGTCAACCATTGACTAATGCTGTCAACCATTGACTAATGCTGTCAACCATTGACTATCACTGTGAACCATTGACTAATGCTGTCAACCATTGACTAATACTGTCAACCATTGACTTACACTGTGAACCATTGACCAACGCTGTCAACTATTGTGATGGCACAGCATTTGTTGTTCCACACACGTAAATGATACAATATCATACACCACTGTTATTACACTTGTAAATGATACAACACCATACACTGGTGATATGACACACTTAAATGATACAATATCATACACTGGTGATATGACACACTTAAATGATACAATATCATACACCACTGTTATTACACTTGTAAATGATACAACACCATACACTGGTGATATGACACACTTAAATGATACAATATCATACACTGGTGATATGACACATGTAAATGATACAATATCATACACCACTGTTATTACACTTGTAAATGATACAACACCACCACTGGTGATATGACACACTTAAATGATACAATATCATACACTGGTGATATGACACATGTAAATGATACAATATCATACACCACTGTTATTACACTTGTAAATGATACAACACCACCACTGGTGATATGACACACTTAAATGATACAATATCATACACTGGTGATATGACACACGTAAATGATACAATATCATACATTGGTGATATGACACACGTAAATGATACAACACCATACACTGGTGATATGACACACTTAAATGATACAATATCATACACTGGTGATACGACACACTTAAATGATACAATATCATACACTGGTGATATGACACACTTAAATGATACAATATCATCCACTGGTGATATGACACACTTAAATGATACAACACCATACACTGGTGATATGACACACTTAAATGATACAATATCATACACTGGTGATATGACACACTTAAATGATACAACACCATATACACTGGTGATATGACACACTTAAATGATACAATATCATACACTGGTGATATGACACACTTAAATGATACAATATCATCCACTGGTGATATGACACACTTAAATGATACAATATCATCCACTGGTGATATGACACACTTAAATGATACAACACCATACACTGGTGATATGACACACTTAAATGATACAATATCATCCACTGGTGATATGACACACTTAAATGATACAATATCATACGCTGGTGATATGACACACTTAAATGATACAATATCATCCACTGGTGATATGACACACTTAAATGATACAACACCATACACTGGTGATATGACACACTTAAATGATACAATATCATCCACTGGTGATATGACACACTTAAATGATACAACACCATACACTGGTGATATGACACACTAAAATGATACAATATCATCCACTGGTGATATGACACACTTAAATGATACAATATCATACGCTGGTGTTATTACTAGTCTAGTGAAAAAACAAGGTATACATGGAAGTCATACTGTTCAAATCTTCCAGATAAACAATATGTACAGAGTAAAATCCTACGAGAGATGCAAATTAAGGCTTGATCCACCACAACATACAAAACAATGATCCACCACAACATACAAAACATTGATCAACCACAACATACAAAACAATGATCCACCACAACATACAAAACAATGATCCACCACAACATACAAAACATTGATCCACCACAACATACAAAACATTGATCCACCACAACATACAAAACATTGATCCACCACAACATACAAAACATTGATCCACCACAACATACAAAACATTGATCCACCACAACATACAAAACATTGATCCACCACAACATACAAAACATTGATCCACCACAACATACAAAACATTGATCCACCACAACATACAAAACATTGATCCACCACAACATACAAAACATTGATCCACCACAACATACAAAACAATGATCCACCACAACATACAAAACATTGATCCACCACAACATACAAAACATTGATCCACCACAACATACAAAACATTGATCCACCACAACATACAAAACATTGATCCACCACAACATACAAAACATTGATCCACCACAACATACAAAACATTGATCCACCACAACATACAAAACATTGATCCACCACAACATACAAAACATTGATCCACCACAACATACAAAACATTGATCCACCACAACATACAAAACATTGATCCACCACAACATACAAAACATTGATCCACCACACCATACAAAACATTGATCCACCACAACATACAAAACATTGATCCACCACAACATACAAAACATTGATCCACCACAACATACAAAACAATGATATTCAAACAAGGTAGATATCATGTTTGGTTGGACCTATTTTAAGGCTTGATCCACCACAACATACAAAACAATGATATTCAAACAAGGAAGATATCATGTTTGGTTGGACCTATTTTAAGGCTTGATCCACCACAACATACAAAACAATGATATTCAAACAAGGAAGATATCATGTTTGGTTGGACCTATTTTAAGGCTTGATCCACCACAACATACAAAACAATGATATTCAAACAAGGAAGATATCGTGTTTGGTTGGACCTATTTTAAGGCTTGATCCACCACAACATACAAAACAATGATATTCAAACAAGGAAGATATCATGTTTGGTTGGACCTATTTTAAGGCTTGATCCACCACAACATACAAAACAATGATATTCAAACAAGGAAGATATCGTGTTTGGTTGGACCTATTTTAAGGCTTGATCCACCACAACATACAAAACAATGATATTCAAACAAGGAAGATATCGTGTTTGGTTGGACCTATTTTAAGGCTTGATCCACCACAACATACAAAACAATGATATTCAAACAAGGAAGATATCGTGTTTGGTTGGACCTATTTTAAGGCTTGATCCACCACAACATACAAAACAATGATATTCAAACAAGGAAGATATCATGTTTGGTTGGACCTATTTTAAGGCTTGATCCACCACAACATACAAAACAATGATATTCAAACAAGGAAGATATCGTGTTTGGTTGGACCTATTTTAAGGCTTGATCCACCACAACATACAAAACAATGATATTCAAACAAGGAAGATATCGTGTTTGGTTGGACCTATTTTAAGGCTTGATCCACCACAACATACAAAACAATGATATTCAAACAAGGAAGATATCGTGTTTGGTTGGACCTATTTTAAGGCTTGATCCACCACAACATACAAAACATTGATCCACCACAACATACAAAACATTGATCCACCACAACATACAAAACATTGATCCACCACAACATACAAAACATTGATCCACCACAACATACAAAACAATGATATTCAAACAAGGTAGATATCGTGTTTGGTTGGACCTATTTATTTATTCAAGGAGAGATACAAACAATATGAATTTGGAATTTATTGGTTTGAAGCAACTGAGATCAAAGAAACATCTAAATGTTCATCACCTTTCTTACAAAATCTGTCTTGGTGGTGTGCATAGACTTAAAGAATCAAAGTACTGAAAGCTCAAATGTATTCACTGCTGAATGTTTGGAGGGTGGGGAAATGAAACCCCTCTTTGGACAACCTGTGTCTCTTTTAATTATACCATACTAGCTTCACCAGTCACCATCACCACGAGGACAATCAATATTTTATATTAGTACACAATGTTTTATTGGAGAAAGCGGTCATGTTTTTTATCACAGATTTCACGTCTAAATGAATGTTTAGGTACTCTAAGTTTGACTTGCTGCCGTGATTTATGTAATGCGTAATTTGACTGAAATACTATAAATATCCATAAACAGGGAGCAAACATGATAGAGAGTATAGCAAACATTTACTTCTATTTTATGCTAACAGGAATTTTAATTGTGTTCGTAAGTCCTAATTCACACTTAATTTATACATATACAAAACAATTTGTGAAAGTTTTTGAACGACACTGCCTCGAATATGTTCAACTTGTGTTCACTTGATTAACCAATTCAAATTCACCCTTTGATCATGATCATGTGACTATAATATAAATCCTTACGCAGAGGACAATTTAGTATCCTACGTTCATGTCACGTTTTTCTGTGATTAATCCCTCTTTATTTGTATCATTTGTCATCAAAATATACGAGGCTTTAATTGAAATGAGTAAGCATATACAAAAAACCTTGATAAAGGGGAACTATCTTGTGTTGCAAGGTTTGAGCTGAATGTGTACCCAACCTGTCATTACTATGTATCACTGTTAATGCAGTACCCAACCTGTCATTACTATGTATCACTGTTAAAGCAGTACCCAACCTGTCATTACTATGTATCACTGTTAATGCAGTACCCAACCTGTCATTACTATGTATCACTGTTAATGCAGTACCCAACCTGTCATTACTATGTATCACTGTTAATGCAGTACCCAACCTGTCATTACTATGTATCACTGTTAATGCAGTACCCAACCTGTCATACTATGTATCACTGTTAAAGCAGTGAAATCAAAAACTGGTCAAAATTGTTCTCTTATATAAAGGTTCAAGCAAACGACAGAAGAAACATCATAGATTTATCATTCTAGGTCAGACAAGTCTAAATTTCACTACAGAATTTGAGGAAAATTATTCTGACCGAATGTTTGCATGCAGTTTGTCCAGCTGAACAAAGTGATGTATGACAAGATACGCAACTAGAGAACATGTATATGTGGAAATATAGGGAGTACTGGATGTCAAAAACGTAGTCTTCAGTAAGAACATATACTAATATACTCTGAAAAAAAGGTCATGGATATTATATGTTAGCCTTCCTCACGTTGAAATTCTTAATTCTAGATGCATTCTACCACATTTACCACAAATATTTAAAGTTTCTAGCTAGGCACCTGTACACAATTCACCTGAACACAATGTTTTACATGCTTGATTGCACAGTGAGCACAAATCATTAAATGTTTACTTGACAATGCATATTTGTTGTTTCTGTGTAACTACAACATGTATAATAACAATGATGTTACACCATCCAGGACACAAAGTGAGTAGATCCAAAACTAATCCACATTTTGTTCATGCATGCCTGGCCAGAGTGAAAACATAGCAACTTAAAGCTAATTATGTCCATAAAGTGGAGTCACAGCATAGAAACATAGCAACTTAAGTTATAAATGAAAGCTAATTATGTCAATAAAGTGGACTCACAGCGTAGAAACATAGCAATTTGTATCGTATGTCAGGACATTATAACTAGGATAGGTATCTTAATCACTTCAACAAATATACATAGTGACAAACACACACAGCTAATCTAGAACAAGACCAGAACTGACTCTGACTCTGACCTAATTTTATATTGACATGTACAAATTTACATCAACATAATGAAATAAGTCGTAAGTCAATTATAAGTATACCGGTATGTGGTAAATGTTATACACAGAACAAAGGCAGTTGTTAAAATAGACAATGCTCCTTACTACATTTTTTATGAGTATTTATATTGATACCTTATGGTGGCCACATCTAGCCAGTGTTTCTGGGATTCCTACCAGCACTACCTGCTGTTGATCTGCAAACAATTGACAACCACCCCCCTCCCGCCCCTAGGCATTTCCTGGTACCTTGATTGCTTTTAAATTGGTATTTATTCATTACTTTCAATTATAATAAAACATAAATTAATGCAAGTTTTGCCAAACAATTACCTTCTAGAACTAAATGGTTTACCAAATTCATAATGTAATATCCACATAATTATACAGGTAATTTATTCTAAATTTATATCAAGAACTTTTTATCATTTCACTGAAGTATGAAACTATTATCATTAATATGTGTTGATTAATGTTTGCCAATGTAAACCCATTATAAGTATCAGATAGACACATGTTTAATGGTCACAGTATGTACTGAGAGCAGCCTGGGCATGATAAACAAACCCTTCAAGTTTGAAACTCAAAACTTACATTTCAGATTTGCAAGATTTCTATTTACCACCATTTCGTTTTCATTAAATCTAAAACAAATGAAATTCTGTCTGAATAATTGCTGGTTCCCTATACATATATACAGACTAAATAAAACATTTAACATCTTACAGTCAAAGTCCGACTTTCTAAGGCCCATAGTCTAGGACAGCAATGTAACAACAGTATGCACCACACCCTGGAACTGTTATACAACAGTATGCACCACACCCTGGAACTGTTAAACAACAGTATGCACCACATCCTGGAACTGTTATACAACAGTATGCACCACACCCTGGAACTGTTATACAACAGTATGCACCACACCCTGGAACTGTTAAACAACAGTATGCACCACATCCTGGAACTGTTATACAACAGTATGCACCACACCCTGGAACTGTTATACAACAGTATGCACCACACCCTGGAACTGTTAAACAACAGTATGCACCACACCCTGGAACTGTTATACAACAGTATGCACCACACCCTGGAACTGTTAAACAACAGTATGCACCACACCCTGGAACTGTTATACAACAGTATGCACCACACCCTGGAACTTTTAAACAACAGTATGCACCACACCCTGGATCTGTTAAACAACAGTATGCACCACACCCTGGAACTGTTATACAACAGTATGCACCACATCCTGGAACTGTTAAGCAACAGTATGCACCACACCCTGGAACTGTTATACAACAGTATGCACCACACCCTGGAACTGTTAAACAACAGTATGCACCACATCCTGGAACTGTTATACAACAGTATGCACCACATCCTGGAACTGTTATACAACAGTATGCACCACATCCTGGAACTGTGGAGGTGACATCTAGGGGATTTAGACCAACAGCAACATTTGCCAAGAAGATCTCATCTTTGGAGCGGGGTGTTCCTTCCAAAGGTCAGAGTTGTTCCAGGAATACACATACAAACAATCTGGACAACAATTCCAGCCAAGTCCCTGATGGCGTTCTGACTGAGCCTGACAAACCAGCCAAGTCCCTGATGGCGTTCTGACTGAGCCTGACAAACCAGCCAAGTCCCTGATGGCGTTCTGACTGAGCCTGACAAACCAGCCAAGTCCCTGATGGCGTTCTGACTGAGCCTGACAAACCAGCCAAGTCCCTGATGGCGTTCTGACTGAGCCTGACAAACCAGCCAAGTCCCTGATGGCGTTCTGACTGAGCCTGACAAACCAGCCAAGTCCCTGATGGCGTTCTGACTGAGCCTGACAAACAAGCCAAGTCCCTGATGGCGTTCTGACTGAGCATGACAAACCAGCCAAGTCCCTGCCAAGTCCCTGATGGCGTTCTGACTGAGCCTGACAAACCAGGCAAGTCCCTGATGGCGTTCTGACTGAGCCTGACAAACCAGCCAAGTCCCTGCCAAGTCCCTGATGGCGTTCTGACTGAGCCTGACAAACCAGCCAAGTCCCTGATGGCGTTCTGACTGAGCCTGACAAACCAGTCAAGTCCCTGATGGCGTTCTGACTGAGCCTGACAAACCAGCCAAGTCCCTGATGGCGTTCTGACTGAGCCTGACACACCAGCCAAGTCCCTGCCAAGTCCCTGATGGCGTTCTGACTGAGCCTGACAAACCAGCCAAGTCCCTGGTGGCGTTCTGACTGAGCCTGACAAACCAGCCAAGTCCCTGATGGCATTCTGACTGAGCCTGACAAACCTGCCAAGTCCCTGAGGGCGTTCTGACTGAGCCTGACAAACCAGCCAAGTCCCTGATGGCGTTCTGACTGAGCCTGACAAACCAGCCAAGTCCCTGGTGGTGTTCTGACTGAGCCTGACAAACCAGCCAAGTCCCTGATGGCGTTCTGACTGAGCCTGACAAACCAGTCAAGTCCCTGATGGCGTTCTGACTGAGCCTGACAAACCAGCCAAGTCCCTGATGGCGTTCTGACTGAGCCTGACAAACCAGCCAAGTCCCTGGTGGCATTCTGACTGAGCCTGACAAACCAGCCAAGTCCCTGGTGGCATTCTGACTGAGCCTGACAAACCAGCCAAGTCCCTGGTGGCATTCTGACTGAGCCTGACAAACCAGCCAAGTCCCTGGTGGCATTCTGACTGAGCCTGACAAAGCCTCCTCAGCTACATATCAGCCACTATCTATGAGCTCTATATGCCCCTGGCCACCCCATGGGGCAAAACATTGATATATCTATATAAGACACAAATCCTAATTTGAAACACTCCAAGTTAAGACTGGCAGTACTTGGTCACATAATGCAACATTACAGCAGTATGAGGTACGCTTGTTTTCCAGCAAGTATTACACAGAATAAATCAAATACTTTATCAAACCATACTTACAGTAAATCACATCATACACAAGCCACGACACATTGCTCACTGATAGCCACTTTGTTTCAAATGACAAATTTAATTCTTCACCGTTACAAAGTAAGCTCTTAAATCTTATAACAAGAAAATCTCAGCATGCCATCTGCTTATCTAAACATGTTT
Organism: Mactromeris polynyma; assembly: GCA_032209605.1. Classification (NCBI taxonomy): domain Eukaryota; kingdom Metazoa; phylum Mollusca; class Bivalvia; order Venerida; family Mactridae; genus Mactromeris; species Mactromeris polynyma. Next base: position 252,761 of record JASFXZ010000068.1, read on the forward strand.
ATACGTATATCACCACATGCTCACACACAAAACATTACAACAAACAGGTCTATGATATCTGTACATAATGTTTGACCAAATTTGTTATATAACCACGTAACTTCTTATTTATCCTACATACGACCAGTGATTTCTAATAATTTCAATTTCAGCATGGAGGTCCAGTACACATCTACACCCCTCTACTCTACATCCCCCCACATCTACACCCCTCTACTCTACATCCCCCACATCTACATCCCCCCCACATATACACCCCTCTACTCTACATCCCCCACATCTACACCCCCCACATCTACACCCCTCTACTCTACATCCCCCCACATCTACACCCCCCACATCTACACCCTCTACTCTACATCCCCCACATCTACACCCCTCTACTCTACATCCCCCACATCTACATCCCCCACATATACACCCCTCTACTCTACATCCCCCACATCTACATCCCCCACATATACACCCCTCTACTCTACATCCCCCACATCTACACCCCCCACATCTACACCCCTCTACTCTACATCCCCCACATATACACCCCTCTACTCTACATCCCCCACATCTACACCCCCCACATCTACACCCCTCTACTCTACATCCCCCACATCTACACCCCCCACATCTACACCCCTCTACTCTACATCCCCCCACATCTACACCCCCCACATCTACACCCCTCTACTCTATATCCCCCACATCTACACCCCCACATATACACCCCTCTACTCTACATCCCCCACATCTACACCCCTCTACTCTACATCCCCCACATCTACACCCCTCTACTCTACATCCCCCACATCTACACCCCTCTACTCTACATCCCCCACATATACACCCCTCTACTCTACATCCCCCACATCTACACCCCCCACATCTACACACCTCTACTCTACATCCCCCCACATCTACACCCCTCTACTCTACATCCCCCCACATCTACACCCCTCTACTCTACATCCCCCACATCTACACCCTACACCCCCACATCTACACCCCCCCACATCTACACCCCTCTACTCTACACCCCTACTGTAAACATCCATCCTACTCTACATCCCTCTACTCTACACCCCTCTACTCTACGCCCCTCTACTCTACGCCCCTCTCCTTTTTCAGCTGACTCAAGAAATTGTCATAACAATCTCTAATTAATTGGATTACCCATGAGTTATTATCTTTGTTTAATTATTGAACAACAATAGAAATTCTTCATCATAAAATTTTATCTGTTAATTGTTGCAGAACTGTTGTTGTTGTTGTTGCTACTGTAATCATCACCAACAGGAAAAGACGGACATTTAATTATAATTTATACAAGAAAAAACTATTTATTCTACAAAAAGTGGGAGATATGATACACATCTAGATATTCATAGAATGATTTCAAATAAAACATTATTAGACTGCAGAGTAAATACTATCTCGAAGAAATCTTTAAACTTAACAACTTGTCAACATTTACAATTGTCAAGACCGACAGCCATGATGTATAACAAGGTATTTACTGTGTACGTAACATTTAACTAACAACATGTAGGAGAATGAGCATCATGCTCGACATTAACGGAAGTCCGATTGTCCGAGACAACCAAAAATATGGTCAGGACAAGTAAATGTGAAGGCACTAGCCCGACAGGACAACTTGATTTCAAACAAAACAGTCTAAAAATCTCTGTAAATACTAGTAATACTTAAAACAAAAATCATATAAAAATGATCCAGGTAATAGTGGTCCGCGTTGTTCAGATTTTACCGCAAGTTGGGGAAGCAGGTGCGCTGTCAAAGAAAATGAGCCGTATATTTTGTTTTCATCATATATTACACGTAAGTGCGAGATATTACTTGGTAATTAGAGCAAGGATAAAAGCAACACCAATCAGTGTTTTTATTGACCATCGAACTAGATAAATTAAATAGCTCATCATTTTAGGACACTAAGTCTTACAGTTTATTTACAATGACAACTGTGAAGCCGGTTAACGTCGGCCATCATGGCAAATCTTTTTTGTTTGGTTTTAAATCTCAAAAGCTGATGACAAAGACAAGCAGAAGGACAAAACAACATAATGTCTATCAGACTTTCCGTGGCTGAGCTACGACGAGAACTTAAATAAGATGTTTTGCACTCCATGATTTGTGTTTTATAACATTTATAATTGTTACAAATCATTTATAGTCCCTTTCTTATCCTACATTTAGTTTTGATAGGACATACATGTAGTCATAAGGGAATTTAGTTTGCCTCTTCATGCTGATGTTCAATATCAGTCATGAAGTTTTACATACATGTATAAATTTGCTAGAATGTTATTGTTGTATTTTGTTTGTGACTGTGTATGTGTAGTTATAAATTGTTTGTGTATTTGTGACTGTATATACTGTCTACCTATGTATGTTATAGTCACATGGGTTTATGACCTTCTCGATTTGGAAAAAATAAAACTTGTCAAACTTGTCAAAACTTTATTTATAAGAATTTTAAGCAAAAGGAGGTTAATTGATCAGGACAAGTAGTTGTCTGGTCTTCTAGCCCGACTGGACAAGTGCACTCAAAAGTTAATGTCGAGCTCTGGAGCAGAGTTCAAAACCTAATACAACACTCAACATGCTGTGATTTATAAAGTATTATTTCAAATGCTCAGGTACAATATGTTAGGATTTTCACCATTTAAACTTGTCTTAATATTTCAATACATAACAATAAATAAGTACACAAATTTGTAAATAAGTTGGCTAAAAGAATGACAAATGCTAATGGTCCAAATCGTAATTGAATAACTATGGATTAAAATTGTAACTATGGTAGTACAACGATGAACATTTTTCTTGTTATTTTTACCAAAAATACTACAAATTAAATGGGTTGATTTTGCAGCAAAAACATGTTTCTCCCCATGATTTTATGTTAAAGAGTGAGATATTGTCACAAATCTCTGACGGGTATATGAAGTTGACTTGTTTTCTGGGCAATTGAATGTTAAGGCAAGAGATGCTCTGCACATTCTCTGAATGAGGTGAACATTTGAGCCAGGTTACATCAAAATCAATTAAGGGGCTGAGAAGTTATAGTGCAGACATGATTCGTGACGGTCAGACAGACATACAGGGCAATAACTAATAACATAAAAGGAACACTTCTCAAGATGTTACGATGATAAAACTCCGTAACAACAAATGATAATAAAAGATTTCTGATATAAAATATAAAATATCTGAAAAAAATTGCAACCATATTTTTGCATGAAATATAACAAACCAGACAAGATTTCTACCCTAAACAATGGAGGTTGGCAAAGTGAGAACACACCAAAATATCTTCCCTTTATAAAAGATGAAACATGTGAAGTGATTGCTACTAGGCTACACAAACTAATCAGATTGCACCTTTGTGAGGCTGTTAACCAATCAGCTTATACCTTTGTAAGGCCATAAACCAATCAGAGTGCAGTATTTATAAACAAATATAATACATCAAACTGCAAACCTGAGCAAGTGACTGCTGTAAAAATCCATTCTGATATGTCCCGCCATCAAACGGCATTCCATTTGGCATACTGCCAAAATGTTGTAACATTTCGCCGGCATTACCCCATGCATTAGTAGGTGGATAACCTTTGGGTGGATTAGGAAATCTGTTACGGGGCATGCCTGAAAAATCAGTCAGTTACCAAATAAATGAAACAATCATAGAATAGAAAGTTTATGTCTAGAATAACATCTTAACAACAACAAATCAAAACAACTCTAACAGACAAACATCATACATTTCATCAATACGTTTTACTGTTATTTACTAATATTTTTAATATTTCAATAACATATTTCATTATATCATTGTCCATGATACAAAATCTAAATATTTGTTCAGACAATGTTATCCAATATGTTTAAGTAAAACCTGTTCTTTATGGCAAAAATCAGAGCCTGGCTAAGGGAATTAGTAACATTTATAGCAACTTGATATGGCACAGCCAGTGCTCTGAAACACGACCTTCTGTACCAGGCAGAGGGGAGAAATCTACCATTATGCCATCAGGCCAGTCACTAAAGCATGTAGTTGAAAACATTTATCCTACCTGGCTGCATGGCATGAAACTGTTGCATAAACACGGCCTGTTGTGGATACTTCCCACGCAGCCTTCCTCTTCCACCAAATCTGTAATATTCATCTAATGGTTAATTAATCAGGTCACCTGTAACCTCATACAGAGGATGTAATACAAGCAGTTTTCATCATGTTATACAAACTTTAAACATAATTTACAATAGTTTATCCTGTACAATCAACACTTGTTATAACAACCATGTCTGTGTTTATCCTGTACAGTCAACTCTTGTTATAACAACCATGTCTGTGTTTATCCTGTACAGTCAACACTTGTTATAACAACCATGTCTGTGTTTATCCTGTACAGTCAACTCTTGTTATAACAACCATGTCTGTGTTTATCCTGTACAGTCAACACTTGTTATAACAACCATGTCTGTGTTTATCCTGTACAGTCAACTCTTGTTATAACAACCATGTCTGTGTTTATCCTGTACAGTCAACACTTGTTATAACAACCATGTCTGTGTTTATCCTGTACAGTCAACTCTTGTTATAACAACCATGTCTGTGTTTATCCTGTACAGTCAACACTTGTTATAACAACCATGTCTGTGTTTATCCTGTACAGTCAACACTTGTTATAACAACCATGTCTGTGTTTATCCTGTACAGTCAACTCTTGTTATAACAACCATGTCTGTGTTTATCCTGTACAGTCAACACTTGTTATAACGACCATGTCTGTGTTTATCCTGTACAGTCAACTCTTGTTATAACAACCATGTCTGTGTTTATCCTGTACAGTCAACACTTGTTATAACAACCATGTCTGTGTTAATCCTGTACAGTCAACACTTGTTATAACAACCATGTCTGTGTTTATCCTGTACAGTCAACTCTTGTTATAACAACCATGTCTGTGTTTATCCTGTACAGTCAACACTTGTTATAACAACCATGTCTGTGTTTATCCTGTACAGTCAACACTTGTTATAACAACCATGTCTGTGTTTATCCTGTACAGTCAACACTTGTTATAACAACCATGTCTGTGTTTATCCTGTACAGTCAACTCTTGTTATAACAACCATGTCTGTGTTCATCCTGTACAGTCAATACTTGTTATAACAACCATGTCTGTGTTTATCCTGTACAGTCAACTCTTGTTATAACAACCATGTCTGTGTTTATCCTGTACAATCAACACTTGTTATAACAACCATGTCTGTGGTTATCCTGTACAATCAACACTTGTTATAACAACCATGTCTGTGTTTATCCTGTACAGTCAACACTTGTTATAACAACCATGTCTGTGTTTATCCTGTACAGTCAACACTTGTTATAACAACCATGTTTGTGTTTATCCTGTACGGACAACACTTGTTATAACAACCATGTTTGTGTTTATCCTGTACAGTCAACTCGTGTTATAACAACCATGTTTGTGTTTATCCTGTACAGTCAACACTTGTTATAACAACCATGTTTGTGTTTATCCAGTACAATCAACACTTGTTATAACAGCCATGTCTGTGTTTATCCTGTACAGTCAACACTTGTTATAACAACCATGTCTGTGTTTATCCTGTACAGTCAACACTTGTTATAACAACCATGTCTGTGTTTATCCTGTACAGTCAACTCTTGTTATAACAACCATGTCTGTGTTTATCCTGTACAGTCAACACTTGTTATAACAACCATGTCTGTGTTTATCCTGTACAGTCAACTCTTGTTATAACAACCATGTCTGTGTTTATCCTGTACAGTCAACACTTGTTATAACAACCATGTCTGTGTTTATCCTGTACAGTCAACTCTTGTTATAACAACCATGTCTGTGTTTATCCTGTACAGTCAACACTTGTTATAACAACCATGTCTGTGTTTATCCTGTACAGTCAACTCTTGTTATAACAACCATGTCTGTGTTTATCCTGTACAGTCAACACTTGTTATAACAACCATGTCTGTGTTTATCCTGTACAGTCAACTCTTGTTATAACAACCATGTCTGTGTTTATCCTGTACAGTCAACACTTGTTATAACAACCATGTCTGTGTTTATCCTGTACAGTCAACACTTGTTATAACAACCATGTCTGTGTTTATCCTGTACAGTCAACTCTTGTTATAACAACCATGTCTGTGTTTATCCTGTACAGTCAACACTTGTTATAACGACCATGTCTGTGTTTATCCTGTACAGTCAACTCTTGTTATAACAACCATGTCTGTGTTTATCCTGTACAGTCAACACTTGTTATAACAACCATGTCTGTGTTTATCCTGTACAGTCAACACTTGTTATAACAACCATGTCTGTGTTTATCCTGTACAGTCAACTCTTGTTATAACAACCATGTCTGTGTTTATCCTGTACAGTCAACACTTGTTATAACAACCATGTCTGTGTTTATCCTGTACAGTCAACACTTGTTATAACAACCATGTCTGTGTTTATCCTGTACAGTCAACACTTGTTATAACAACCATGTCTGTGTTTATCCTGTACAGTCAACTCTTGTTATAACAACCATGTCTGTGTTCATCCTGTACAGTCAATACTTGTTATAACAACCATGTCTGTGTTTATCCTGTACAGTCAACTCTTGTTATAACAACCATGTCTGTGTTTATCCTGTACAATCAACACTTGTTATAACAACCATGTCTGTGGTTATCCTGTACAATCAACACTTGTTATAACAACCATGTCTGTGTTTATCCTGTACAGTCAACACTTGTTATAACAACCATGTCTGTGTTTATCCTGTACAGTCAACACTTGTTATAACAACCATGTTTGTGTTTATCCTGTACAGACAACACTTGTTATAACAACCATGTTTGTGTTTATCCTGTACAGTCAACTCGTGTTATAACAACCATGTTTGTGTTTATCCTGTACAGTCAACACTTGTTATAACAACCATGTTTGTGTTTATCCAGTACAATCAACACTTGTTATAACAGCCATGTCTGTGTTTATCCTGTACAGTCAACACTTGTTATAACAACCATGTCTGTGTTTATCCTGTACAGTCAACACTTGTTATAACAACCATGTCTGTGTTTATCCTGTACAGTCAACTCTTGTTATAACAACCATGTCTGTGTTTATCCTGTACAGTCAACACTTGTTATAACAACCATGTCTGTGTTTATCCTGTACAGTCAACACTTGTTATAACAACCATGTTTGTGTTTATCCTGTACAGTCAACACTTGTTATAACAACCATGTCTGTGTTCATCCTGTACAACCAACACTTGTTATAACAACCATGTTTGTGTTTATCCTGTACAGTCAACACTTGTTATAACAACTATATTTGTGTTTATCCTGTACAGTCAACCCTTGTTATAACAACCATGTCTGTGTTTATCCTGTACAGTCAACTCTTGTTATAACAACCATATTTGTGTTTATCCTGTACAACCAACACTTGTTATAACAACCATGTATGTGTTTATCCTGTACAGTCAACACTTGTTATAACAACCATGTCTGTGTTTATCCTGTACAGTCAACACTTGTTATAACAACCATGTCTGTGTTTATCCTGTACAGTCAACACTTGTTATAACAACCATGTTTGTGTTTATCCTGTACAGTCAACTCTTGTTATAACAACCATGTTTGTGTTTATCCTGTACAGTCAACACTTATTATAACAACCATGTCTGTGTTTATCCTGTACAGTCAACACTTGTTATAACAACCATGTATGTGTTTATCCTGTACAGTCAACACTTGTTATAACAACCATGTATGTGTTTATCCTGTACAGTCAACACTTGTTATAACAACCATGTGCAGATTTTTTATTCCCACCAGATGTTGTTTATCAAACATTTCATGAAAATGTATATCAGTGAAATGAGCGATGACTGTATGTTATATCTGATACAATATTATCTTGAGAACTACAATGTTAAAAACAAATTTTGGGACAAACAAGAACAGCAATGGTATGTACCTTGGTTCTCCCCCGGCAACAAACGGGTAACAAGTTGTCATGTAACTAGGCAGACCATTCACTGGTTCCTGTGATGTAAAACTATCACCATCTGTAACCTGTCCACTAGGCCCAGCACCAAGAAGTCCGGCCCCCGTCAAAGGATCAGATATACCTGGGCCATCAGAGAAATGTCTAGGGATAAATTCCTTTGCTTCTGGTGAAAGAAGCATATTGGACAAGGTCTCCTGAAAATAAACATGTACAATAATTTATTTATACACATCAAAATTGATGTTGACAGTCCAGAAATCTACATGAACATGAAACCAGTGAGGTTTTATTTGACGGTAAAAATGGAAATTACCTAACTGGTTTTCATTTCAAAATGTTGAACCATTATCTCAGAATTATCCAGATCAAAACCATTAGGGGTCATGGGTTTATGTCTGCCTGGCATGTGTAAGAGCATTAAATGGGTCATTTAGTGCTGGATTAATGATTGAATATCCAATATATATCTATACATCTTACAAATAGAATCATATTCAATACATCTTAGTTCATGTTTTAATGACATATTTTCTGACCAACTCACAGAATCTAGAGCATTTTCTGACCACCTCACAGAATATAGAGCATTTTCAGACCAACTAACAGAATCTAGAGCATTTTCTGACCACCTCACAGAATCTAGAGCATTTTCAGACCAACTCACAAAATCTAGAGCATTTTCTGACCACCTCACAGAATCTAGCGCATTTTCTGACCAACTCACAGAATCTAGAGCATTTTCTGACCAACTCACAAAATCTAGAGCATTTTCTGACCAACTCACAAAATCTAGAGCATTTTCTGACCAACTCACAAAATCTAGAGCATTTTCTGACCAACTCACAGAATCTAGAGCATTTTCTGACCAACTCACAGAATCTAGAGCATTTTCTGACCAACTCACAGAATATAGAGCATTATCTGACCAACTCACAGAATATAGAGCATTTTCTGACCAACTCACAGAATATAGAGCATTTTCTGACCAACTCACAGAATATAGAGCATTTTCTGACCAAATCACAGAATATAGAGCATTTTCTGACCAACTCACAGAATATAGAGCATTTTCTGAATCTGACCAACTCACAGAAACTAGAGCATTTTTATAGCATATTATGTAGAGCCTACCATTCCATTACCTCTTAAAATTACATTCTAACTATCAACTGATAACAGACAAAATCTTAGTGCTTTATTTATTTACACATATGTTTAAAGTCAAATAAATATTATGGTGCCCAATTTATACACACATGTAGAAGCTGCAGACATAGATCTAGTAAAATGATAAATCACTATAAACACATGCATGTTTACAGGCAGACAGAAAACTTTCTTACCACAAAAACACATAAACGTTGACATTTCAAGCGTCAAATATTTAAAGAGAGATGTAAGGCACTGAACATTGTACATTGTTTACGTAGATTAACCTCACACATCTTTAATATATAATAGCTTATCAAAGAATTTAAAAACAATAATTTTTTATTTTTTCTACAAAATATTGATGTACAGATAACAGTTTCTTTTCTCCAAGAAGTTTGAACAATTTCACAAAAGCTGACAGCAAACTGATCTAAAGAGGGGAATGAATTATCTTTGTAAAGAAACTGTTCCCCCAGAAATCTTGATCACAGACATACTGACATAGATCTAGATTAACATCATGTCATACAGCTGCATGCTCTAAGCCTGCAAGGTAATACAGTAAGCTGTAAGATACAAGTATTGATCTGTAAGCCTTTGTTATACATGGCTCAACGTTACACTCAAAATATTTCACTGACAAAAAACATAAAAACCAATATACTTGACAATCAATAAATCCAACAAAAAAAGTTAATGCTAGATTTATTAAAACAGAAAATCATTATTCATAACCAGCACTATACCTGACATTGTATGCACAAAACCTGTCTAGAGAAATATTGAACTTACTGGAAATGATTTAAGATAAATTATTTAATAGTGTTTGATTTCTGAATTCATTACAATAATGTATGGGTAATTATTGCAGCTATATGTTCAAAAGATGATATCTCCCAATGAAATTTTTTTTTTACATCACGAAAGTCATTATGAATTAACAGCCAACTTATCATTTAAGTGACCTTAAACCAGGGGGGGGGGATTTTTGTTATGTTCTTAAAACTGGACAAATATTTCTTCAACAACAAGCTGATTTCTGGGTCCTCCGTCATTGTGTAGGACAGTTAGATCAGAGTGAGAACCAATGCATATACAATGATATCAAGCATCCTCGGTCATTGTGTAGGACAGCTTGATCAGAGTGAGAACCAATGCATGTACAATGATATCAAGCATCCTCGGTCATTGTGTAGGACAGTTAGATCAGAGTGAGAACCAATGCATGTACAATGATATCAAGCATCCTCGGTCATTGTGTAGGACAGCTAGATCAGAGTGAGAACCAATGCATGTACAATGATATCAAGCATCCTCGGTCATTGTGTAGGACAGCTAGAGCAGAGTGAGAACCAATGCATGTACAATGATATCAAGCATCCTCGGTCATTGTGTAGGACAGCTAGAGCAGAGTGAGAACCAATGCATGTACAATGATATTGAGAACCAATACATGTACAATGATATCAAGCATCCTCGGTCATTGTGTAGGACAGCTAGAGCAGAGTGAGAACCAATGCATGTACAATGATATTGAGAACCAATACATGTACAATGATATCAAGCATCCTCGGTCATTGTGTAGGACAGCTAGAGCAGAGTGAGAACCAATGCATGTACAATGATATCAAGCATCCTCGGTCATTGTGTAGGACAGCTAGAGCAGAGTGAGAACCAATGCATATACAATGATATCAAGCATCCTCCCGTCATTGTGTAGGACAGCTAGAGCAGAGTGAGAACCAATGCATGTACAATGATATCAAGCATCCTCCCGTCATTGTGTAGGACAGCTAGAGCAGAGTGAGAACCAATGCATATACAATGATATCAAGCATCCTCCCGTCATTGTGTAGGACAGCTAGATCAGAGTGAGAACCAATGCATATACAATGATATCAAGCATCCTCCGTCATTGTGTAGGACAGCTAGATCAGAGTGAGAACCAATGCATATACAATGATATCAAACATCCTCCCGTCATTGTGTAGGACAGCTAGATCAGAGTGAGAACCAATGCATGTACAATGATATCAAGCATCCTCGGTCATTGTGTAGGACAGCTAGATCAGAGTGAGAACCAATGCATGTACAATGATATCAAGCATCCTCGGTCATTGTGTAGGACAGCTAGAGCAGAGTGAGAACCAATGCATATACAATGATATCAAGCATCCTCGGTCATTGTGTAGGACAGCTAGAGCAGAGTGAGAACCAATGCATGTACAATGATATCAAGCATCCTCGGTCATTGTGTAGGACAGCTAGAGCAGAGTGAGAACCAATGCATGTACAATGATATCAGTGAAGTCTCAGTGCCAAGTCAGGTTGACTTTTGAAGATTTCTTCTTGATTATTTACCAGTTATTTCACATCAATATATTTGTACTATTGTCAGAATATAGACAAAATAAGAGCAAGGATTTACCATCTGTCCATTGAATGAGACATATCAGAGGTTTATCTGACATCATTATATCCATGATATATAAACATGTACACCGAAAACAGGAACAGCCTGGGACATGGAGAGAGTCACAAAAAGTTAAAGCACATTATTGGAAATTTTTATAATACAATAAAATAGTCATACCAGAATATTTGTCAGTTTGATACACCCCCTGCGAAATGTTGTTCTTGAAGTCATGAACTTTTCTAGCCACTGATGAACAGTTCATGAACAGTCATTAAACAGTTCTTAATCACAGTTCAAGAAATTTAGTTCATGAACAGAACTTCAAACTTGTTCATGAACAGTTCAAGAATAAAATAAGAACATGGCAAATTCTTAATAAGTTCATGAACTTTGGTGAAGAGTAGTTCAAGAATGTTTAATGAACTGTCCAATTTGTATTGTGTTCTTGATACACTTCTGTCATTTACTGCAGATGTAACTACAGTATAGGCACGCTAGACTGAGCTGCAATTTCAGACATTTTACAACATATTCCCTTACTCTCCAATTTTTATACCATTATTATATAACCATTTTTTCATTTTTCCACCTTATGTTTCACATGCGTATTGCTAGCTATGCCCCTGCAGACTATCTGGTAAACAGTCTTCCTATCTAGTAAAATCTGGAAATATTTCAATATTTAAACAAAGAAGAAAACAATTCTTGGTCTAGTAAAATCTGATTAGTTCATTGGAGACTCTCTAGAAATGAAGTCTCATGTAGTGAATATCTCAGCAAGACTTATAAACCTATCAAGTCGATTACTGTCTTAACAGCCAATAACAAATAAATTCACATCACCAAGTACACAACAACCGTACAATAAATAGTACAATAAATATCACTCGTACAATAAATAGCACTCGACAGATTGTTCAATTTTTATCTACTCATTCAATACAGAACATACAGTCATACAAATCACAGCACTTAAATGAAATAAATGTAATAAGTTGTAGTATATAGTGCTATTTATTACAAACAGGAAAACACAATCTGAAATGTATGTGTCTAACAGGTACTTCCATTAAATGAAAAATGTTACAAAGACATTTTTTCTATGAAAGATGTTGACCGAAGACCAAAAATGAGATTGTCTATGTTTTTACTCCCACTTCCAAAAAAAATAATATGCCATTATCCAAAATGTTATGGTATATCAAACAGTCACAGGACCATGTAACATGTCAAACAGTCACAGGACCAGGTAACATGTCAAACAGTCACAGGACCAGGTAACATGTCAAACAGTCACAGGACCATGTAACATGTCAAACAGTCACAGGACCAGGTAACATGTCAAACAGTCACAGGACCAGGTAACATGTCAAACAGTCACAGGACCATGTAACATGTCAAACAGTCACAGGACCAGGTAACATGTCAAACAGTCACAGGACCAGGTAACATGTCAAACAGTCACAGGACCATGTAACATGTCAAACAGTCACAGGACCAGGTAACATGTCAAACAGTCACAGGACCAGGTAACATGTCAAACAGTCACAGGACCAGGTAACATGTCAAACAGTCACAGGACCATGTAACATGTCAAACAGCCACAGGACCATGTAACATGTCAAACAGTCACAGGACCAGGTAACATGTCAAACAGTCACAGGACCAGGTAAAATGTCAAACAGTCACAGGACCAGGTAATGTGTTAAACAGTCACAGGACCAGGTAACATGTCAAACAGTCACAGGACCATGTAACATGTCAAACAGTCACAGGACCAGGTAACATGTCAAACAGTCACAGGACCAGGTAACATGTCAAACAGTCACAGGACCAGGTAACATGTCAAACAGGTACAGGACTAGGTAACATGTCAAACAGTCACAGGACCAGGTAACATGTCAAACAGTCACAGGACCAGGTAACATGTCAAACAGTCACAGGACCAGGTAACATGTCAAACAGTCACAGGACCAGGTAACATGTCAAACAGCCACATGACCATGTAACATGTCAAACAGCCACAGGACCAGGTAACATGTCAAACAGTCACAGGACCAGGTAACATGTCAAACAGTCACAGGATCAGGTAGCATGTCAAACAGTCACAGGACCAGGTAACATGTCAAACAGTCACAGGACCAGGTAACATGTCAAACAGTCACAGGACCAGGTAACATGTCAAACAGTCACAGGACCAGGTAACATGTCAAACAGTCACAGGACCAGGTAACATGTCAAACAGTCACAGGACCATGTAACATGTCAAACAGCCACAGGACCAGGTAACATGTCAAACAGTCACAGGATCAGGTAACATGTCAAACAGTCACAGGATCAGGTAGCATGTCAAACAGTTACAGGACCAGGTAACATGTCAAACAGTCACAGGACCAGGTAACATGTCAAACAGTCACAGGACCAGGTAACATGTCAAACAGTCACAGGACCAGGTAACATGTCAAACAGTCACAGGACCAGGTAACATGTCAAACAGTCACAGGACCAGGTAACATGTCAAACAGTCACAGGACCAGGTAACGTGTCAAACAGTCACAGGACCAGGTAACGTGTCAAACAGTCACAGGACCAGGTAACATGTCAAACAGTCACAGGACCAGGTAACATGTCAAACAGTCACAGGACCAGGTAACATGTCAAACAGTCACAGGACCAGGTAACATGTCAAACAGTCACAGGACCAGGTAACATGTCAAACATAGCTTTTTGGAAGGCTCCTGACCAATTGTCTGGCAAGTTAACAATCCACTGAGCATTAAAAAGCAGCAATTGTATGACAAACTTTCTTGTGGTCAGATAAGTAAGTATCAGGCAATTTATGAAGCAATTATCGTGAAGCCATAGAAGTTTTACAGAGCTGTTGATGGGAGAAATAATATTATCAGGTCTCCTCGCTGGCCTCAATGAAAATACAGGATTTTAATAAGGTTGCAATTTAGCAACCTAAAGGTCTTTATAACTTATAAGTGATTTCTGAAAATAAAGAGCAAATAAAGGCTAATTTTAACCATCTTATTTGAAGGATCAATGTGGCTGATACAGACTGACAATGCGCCTGTCACCACAAGGACAAGGAGATCCTACCTGGGCAATCGGACACTGCCTTCACAAATATTCAAGATGATAATGCAAGTAGAACCATAAGGCTGCAATTTTCACAAGTGAATAGTACAACATAAGTGTAATATACATTGCTCCTAAAAGACGCAGCAAACTGAGTAATAATAATAATTTCAAACATTACAAATCCAGTCCAGTCCTGTCGTGAGTACTGATACATAGTCATAGGCACATAATTTAGTTCAATGCATTTAATAACAAAATATATAACATATATATGTGTTACAGAAATGACAAACTTCGATATGACATCTCAAGCACTTTCTAGTCTAACTAACACCTCGAGACACTGAGGTTATTATGTATTACCAAGATGTATTTAAGAAAAAGTGTCTAGTGTCATGTTAACGAATCATAGAATGGGTTTTTGTGGTATGTCAAGAAATCGTGGTATGCATTCATAAAGGAACATTTGCACATGAGCATGTTTAATTAAAAGAAATATTCTCTAAACAGGTTTAAAATCTCTAATTTTTCTAATTTTCTACTAAAAATAACTAAAGGCAGTCATAAAATGTGTTAAATTTACTTAAATAATAGGATAATTTCCATTCATGATTTCATGCTGTGAATGAGTGATTCAGCAGATGGCAGTCGTGTATTCTTTAGGCGGAGCTATAATCGTATGTCCAAAATTGATTGATTATCATGAAAAATTAAGACAAAATGCCCTTGAAACTGCATGATGATACATTTGAAAGGTCCACGAACCCAGGTGGACCATGATAAAACCCCAGGTGGACCATGATAAAACCCCGGGTGGACCATGATAAAACCATTCTGTAGCACATATTTATACAACATGTGTGTGCAAGTAGATTTTATGAAGAAAAAAAGAGAAGTTGCTTGATACCGTCTCCTAGGGTTCCAACCCACAAAACAACAAAAGCGACATAATCACTACAGATATGGCATACATGTATGTTAGACAGACCGGAACAGTACGCAGATATGGCATACATGTATGTTAGACAGACCGGAACAGTACGCAGATATGGCATACATGTATGTTAGATAGACCGGAACAGTACGCAGATATGGTATACATGTATGTTAGACAGACCGGAACAGTACGCAGATATGGTATACATGTATGTTAGACAGACCGGAACAGTACGCAGATATGGCATACATGTATGTTAGACAGACCGGAACAGTACGCAGATATGGCATACATGTATGTTAGACAGACCGGAACAGTATGCAGATATGGTATACATGTATGTTAGACAGACCGGAACAGTACGCAGATATGGCATACATGTATGTTAGACAGACCGGAACAGTACACAGATAATCACGTATACATGTATGTTAGACAGACCGGAACAGTACGCAGATATGGCATACATGTATGTTAGACAGACCGGAACAGTACGCAGATATGGCATACATGTATGTTAGACAGACCCGAACAGTACTACAGATATGGCATACATGTATGTTAGACAGACCGGAACAGTACTACAGATATGGCATACATCAGTCATGGCGAATACCCATCGGTCAGTCGGACCTGACCGATAAAAAACGACCAGGTCCGATACAGAATGCCTGTGCGTCGGTCCGTATGTCCGATACGGAACGGTACGGGTCGTACAGGTTTTACAACATCCATTGCGGTTTACACAATGTGGTCTTCTTACCCGCACCAATTGTCTGTACATTCGCTTGTCTTTCGGACATTTTAACTTTGATTATGTCGTCAAAAAGGCATTTCAGGAGTGAATGTGAAAGTAAATAATAATTTTTAACTGTTATTTATTAATTTAACGAAATACGCCAATTATTTGCACATTTGTGTTTGATTTGTTTACTTTCACTTTGAAATGAGCGGTAATTTTCGGCCAATAATTTTTAACATGTTTTCAGACCGACAAGTTTGCATTCGGTCCGACAAGTTTTCCAAGGTTGTCAGACCAAATGACTGACAAGTCTTGGAAGTCATTCGCCATGACTGCATACATGTATGTTAGACAGACCGGAACAGTACGCAGATATGGCATACATGTATGTTAGACAGACCGGAACAGTACGCAGATATGGCATACATGTATGTTAGACAGACCAGAACAGTACGCAGATATGGCATACATGTATGTTAGACAGACCGGAACAGTACGCAGATATGGCATACATGTATGTTAGACAGACCGGAACAGTACGCAGATATGGTATACATGTATGTTAGACAGACCGGAACAGTACGCAGATACGGTATACATGTATGTTAGACAGACCGGAACAGTACGCAGATATGGCATACATGTATGTTAGACAGACCGGAACAGTACGCAGATATGGCATACATGTATGTTAGACAGACCGGAACAGTACTACAGATATGGCATACATGTATGTTAGACCGACATGATGATGATAATACAACTATAAAGGCATTTCTATAACCTAACGTTTGAATCGCTACAAATGAAAAAAAATATGCTGAAGTCGCCATTTTGTCTGAATGTTCCCGGTCCGAAAAAGAAGTCACGTCCCACTTTACGACAGGATTTATGCTTTAAAATGTAATGGAAGAATAAATATGACAAAAAAACTTTCCTCTAACGACTATTTTGATTATTACATTTATTGATAATTTGTCATAATTAGTAAACAAAAGACGATATCTGTCGCTGCGTTTGTCTTAAGCGCCACGTACGATCACACTCACAGTGCGCATGCCAATCCCTGTATAAATTGGTCCCAGGTTTCGATACAGGAATAAGAACAAGTACCGTGCGAATAATTGTGAGTAATATCTACTCGAGGCAAGAAAGTTTAATCTTTTACGAAACGATATATATGCAGGTGTCTGCGTACTGGTAGTGTCAGCGTACTGTTCCGGTCTGCCTATATATATATATATACTATCACCTGAGCAATTTCAGAAGCATGTAGTATTAAACTAGTAGTAGTATACATTTGACAATTACATGCATAATATGACGATAGTATCGTAATTCCAAACAGCTATGGTTGCATTTTAATAGGAAATTGACACAATCATTTCGAATATCCGATCCCTCAACCCGACACCAACACTGGCGACAACAGTGAATGGGTGAAACAACGTGTGCAACTGTAGTCTGTACGGGTACCGGTCTGTACGGGACCGGTCTGTACATAACGAGTGAAAGATCGTATGACGAAATAAACGCACCAAGTTCCTATCAGAGCAAAACGAACAAAATGTAGATTATCATGTATAAAACATGTCTTACAACGACTGACAAACGCCTGGGGTGAAACTTCAATGTTTACAACTAATGTGTTGACAAACCAATATCTGACGTTTCTATCTGCCCATGCAAGTATCCAGGGAATAAGGGGAGTTGAATAAGGTCAATTATCGTTAGAAAGAAACTGTTAAATCAATATATCATCATTCGCACCTGATTGTTAGACGATTGGATATTCGTCATCTTGTCCAACAAGCGGTTAATATCCAAAAAATACACAGTGATTTCGTTAAACACATCCTACGTTGACTAAGTCAGCCATTACAGGAAATACACATTTCGTGGGCGGAGCTATATTTGTGACGTCACGTAAATCTGAACAATTATAGGTGAATCCCGGTCACGTGCTACTATCATGTACGCCGCTATGTAACAACCAAAACATGTTTATAGTTTGTCATCACAAATGTGGTCGTGCATGGGCATATCCAATTTTAAACTTCCGCATGTCGACGAAAACGACTCGTGAATCTTCGGATGTCAGTCACATCGATCACTTTTTTTATACGATTTTTGATCGCACTGACCGACACGATCATGCATTCATGCATTCATGTGTGAGTCGTAGTCCAGAAAGTAGGTTAGATATCACGGACATATTTATAAATATAACACGGACATATAAACCGTATATAGATCTATTTATATATGTCCGTGGCTTATATTATAAATGTAATACATGACTTTAGTACTAGTTTGTCGATAACGAATATAAAGAGTACTATACTAGACACGTGCGAGGGTGTGTGTTCTACATATTGACTCGGACGACGCTTAAAAGCATAGGTAGAATAACAAACTGTCATTTGTTACCTTTCGAGTTATTAAAAAATATTATATTTTTTAAAATATTTTGGCGGGGGAATTTGCATTTTCTGATATGTAACCACCCATATTCACATTGCATATAGTGTAATTCGGCCGGAAAAAATGCAAACTCTCGGGTTAACTTGTAATCTGACGAAATATATGCTTGAAAAAACAAAAAAGGCACAGGCAGAATTAATCAAAGCACTGAAAGCGCAGAAAGACTGGGGCAGCCGAAGTTTCTTGTGTTCTGTAAAGACTTGTCAACCAGAGATTGTAGAAGCATTGTACAGCCTCACTCAGGGGTGGATAGAATTACAAGCAATTTTACTTTCAACGCGTCCATGTATGGACTAGTTTAAACTGGACCATCGATAAGACTGAGATTTTAGTTTACCGGCTTCACTTTGAAGCGATCTCTGTGTCGGCGAGTACTCTCACTGTCTTAACGTTTCTTGTTTTTAAACGAACCTTGGTATAAATCATTTGATTGCCAGTGGTCAAGAGTTGTCGTTCCTGGGAGGATATTTTACGTTAAATTGCATGGGAGGAATTCAAGAAATAAAAGTTGGGGAGTGCCTCATTAAAGGTGTCGTTCTGGGAGGGAATGCAGTAGGGATAAAACAAATACTTCAATAGTTTGTAATAAATTTTGAAAACAAAAAGGCTTTAATAATTATAATAACATTCCTTTTTTTGGTAATTTAGTTGAACAGCAGACACACAACGTTGTTTCAACGTTGAAATATAGCTGAATATTGGTCACGACGTCGAACAACAATATTTCAACGTTGAAACAACGTCGAAGTTTCACCGTTGAAGAACGGTCGACATTTCGACGTTGTCATGACGTTGAAATATTGATGCTGTTCTGTTTGTTACAATTTTCACATTCAATTTTTGAGATAATAATTCATGCTTAACTAGTAGTCTTCTTTTTTGAGACTGGAATATTATTCAACATGTATTATGCCAAAAATAGCTTTTAGTTCGGAAACGGAAACTTTCATCGCGCATGCGTATAATGCGACCGCCATTATTGGAACGATTACGTCTAAGAGAAAGGTAATCACTATTTTTTATTATTTTACTGGTGTTTACAACCTCTTTATGTCAAATAGTTTAGTTTTATTGTTAAGGATTTGACTTAAGAAATGAAACAAACCTGTAAATCATTTGTTGACCAAGTTAATTCCGTTTTATAAAGATTCTATTCTCACCAAAATTGGCGCAATTTCGCGATTTTGGTTTTAATATTGAAATGTGTTTTGTTTTCTTCATTTTGTCACTATTAATGAGATTTAAATAATATGTATGCACTATAAATACAACAGTTTTCAGCAAATCCCTTTAACTTTTAAAGTTATACCGCACGTTTCGTTGTATTGATTCAGTTTCGTACTGGTTAAGAGGTCGTTTCGCCCCCAGTCGTTTCGCCCATTACTGGCACATGAAAAGGCGTTTATAACTTAAACGTGTTGTTTTTTAAATTTAACTTGATGACATTTAGCCAAATCATTGAGTTTGAAGTGAGCATTTTAAACATAATAATTTATATTTATTTATTTTAAGAATTTAAAATATACGCCGTTTTAAGTTTAATTTAAATACTGATAAATACAGATAAATAATGTGTCTTTGGTATATGTACAGTAACTTCAACATTTATAGCACAATAATTGGTGAGATTGTCCTCACTTTTTAAATTTATAAAAACATTTTATTGAATTTAGTTTTAAATTTCATTCACATTAAGCTAGGTTGCTGATGTAAAATTGAAAAATCAATTGTAACTACTAATAATAGATAGATAGTTTATTTCAAGATTGTAGGCCTTTGGCCCATGAATCACATGTATAATACAGAGAATATAGTATAAAGTCACATGTATGCACAGTACATATTATAAACCTAATCAGAATACGAAGGATAAGGTAAAACTCGTGGAAGTATTTGAAGAGTGTCGCATTTGCCAAAACTGTTTCCTTAATTAGTATTTTTCAAATTATTTTTTCAGGAAGCATTCAGACAGCCTTTGCCGATGTGACGGAAACCAAAACAAGGGGTTATATATGGCCCGTCATCTAAAGTATGCCCCAGGAAGGACCGGAGGAGGAGGCAGAGCGAAACAGGAGATTGTTGACATTGATATCTCTGAACATTCAGATTGAACATTGTTAAATATGGATCTGGGACGGAATGCATTATTACATATTGATGCGTGTGTGTAGTGGCAGTGTTACTGCATCAGTCTAGGCTTCTTCTTCTTCTTTTTAAAAGACGTGTTAATTTATACAAACAATTTGGTTCAAACATTTGTTTACTTCCTCTAAATGGACATCCTAGATTTATGACCCCGGATTTATCTCTACTTTTATTGAAAAATATTCTTTATAATTATTGGGATGATACTCGTTCGTGTGTAAACTATTGTCAGAATATCAAATAGCTTTGTTGGACTCATTTTACATGTACATACTGTATATAGACGTTGACATTATATATGTAAAGATGTATATTTTACAGACGATGTACCTTGTACAAGTCTAAATAAAGTTACTGTTCTGTTCTTAATATATACTGGTCTGATAAAAGGATACACAAACCATATGTGGCTCATTCATGTTTTGTTCACCTGATGAAGGCCAAATGGCTGAAGTGTCGATAAATAAATAAAATCAAATAAATAAATGTAATCCAAAGAAAACTGTGTTCTTTATAGAGTTTCCATCGTAACGTTTCAACGTTGAAACCGCAACGTTGTTTCAACCTAGTTTCAACCTCATTTCAACGTTGTTTCAACCTCATTTCAACCTAGTTTCAACCTCATTTCAACCTAGTTTCAACCTCATTTCAACGTTGAAACCGCAACGTTGAAGCCGCAACGTTGTTTCAACGTTGAAATCCCAACGTCAGTACAAATTTCATATACAACCATTTTTCAACGTTATCTAAACGTTGAAGCATGACCCTTGTTTCAACGTTGCTTCAACGTCGTTGTGCCTGCTGGGATATATGCATCGTATCGGAAAATATCGTATCTCCATGTAGTTTTATCGATTCATATAGTATCACGTGATGACCGAATCGTGTCATGCCCTACCCGTGGAGTGACAGAAATGTTTAACTTTTCACAATCTAACTTTGTCTGCTTGTCATCCAGTTATAAAACCCGGAATCGTTTACAATATGCTGAATAGGGTTATGTCCGAATTCTGGTAGTTTCGGCATACTGTTCAGGTCTGTATAACAGATACTGCATTTGCCCGATCATGAGTTTATCCGAAAAAGATATTCGTTTCCATAAAACTTATATTTGTTTAGCTCCATCAGGTTTTCAACATTTTTCATTCATATACAGCGGCCAATTGACCTTACCAGTTTTCCTGGAAGTAATTATCAACCAGTACTGCCAACTTCTTCACATGTGCAAGACATTCTCGTAGCCAGAGTCACTGAATAACATAACCTGTCCAAAACTGGTAATCGAATCTGGACCTGCTGGCTGATAGTCTATCGCTCTACCAACTGAGCTAGCCCGGCTGGTTTCTTATTTTTGTAAAATGCAAACTTTAATAATTTCCTAAGTTGATGGGAAAAACTAACAGACTCACATGACAGACGATCTAAATTCGTTCCTCCGATATCGAAGCGTCAGTACATTAACTTTGTTGATGGCCCGACTTATACCATAGGTCAACAATAAAAGATTACGTAATTAAGCTAGAATTTAATCTAATCTAAAATTGAAGACTCTGCTCATAGTCATAGACAGCGCGACCATTTCCTTCCGTGTCACAGAACGCC
This sequence comes from Mactromeris polynyma, assembly GCA_032209605.1. Classification (NCBI taxonomy): domain Eukaryota; kingdom Metazoa; phylum Mollusca; class Bivalvia; order Venerida; family Mactridae; genus Mactromeris; species Mactromeris polynyma. The sequence continues at coordinate 275,401 of JASFXZ010000068.1, forward strand.
ATATGTATCGGGACCACGAGAGCGAATACTATCCTCTAAGAAATTGTTCCAAGTTTATACGAAATTCGGTGTGGATGCCAGTTAATGTTTCCCTTCGATATCTCCATGCATCGCGGTTTAAAAGTGAGAATCGCATCCCATGCTTGCTCAGCACACATGTTTACTTGTAGTGCGACCTTTATTGAACTCTAGCTTCAATCGCAACGTCTCGGCAATTTCCGTACAGTTCGGAAACTTCAGATAATAACCGATGTTATCCGAATGCTCTACCTTATTCCTAACAATACGGAATAACGGACATGGTTTATAAGTCTTCGATGAAATGAATTATTTTTAAAACATGCAATAAAGATTAACAGTAACTGCAGCTGTTATTTAACGATTTGCTACAGTATTCAGTGTGCGGTAAAATAATGGTCAGAATCCGATTCCCGAATATTGTTCCAACTCGTCTGCCGAGCGCGTCCAGGTACAAGATAATTCATTTGTTGTCTATAAATAGTACTTTCTGCGAGCGGGAATTGTTTGTGAATGAATCGCATCGACGATTTACTTAGTAACCTCGGCTGGCAACAAACATGGGGTCAACAACAACAAGAAATGCATCCGAATGAAGCACTTGTTTCCGATAGAAAATAGTCCTCCCTCAATTCATCGATTTCTCATTTTTATGTATCAAAAAGTAGTTGTTACCTAGGACATTAAAATTTTAACCAAAAACACTTAAACAATAATTCAACAATAATTTTTGAACCAGGTATTTCACTTTAAAATAAAATTCTCACGAAGATAGGATGTCACGTCAATTCGACATGTTGATTGGTCATTGCAAATGATGCGCAGTGATACATAGAGTGGTATCAAACTCGTCTAACTCTGACACGGCTGTTTCCAAAATTACGGTTACTAAAGACATGGGGCTAACGCCCCAGTCTAAAAAGGAAAATTTATTCTTATTTTAAAGATATTTTTCAATAAATTGGGAATTTTGAGTTAAATAAGTCGGATGTGTCATCATTTTATTGCCCTTTACGATACTATGCGTTGCAGTTGTTTAATGAAGAAAATTCGGAATCAGTGTAGATGTAATATTAAGATAATATAAGCAAAACTAAAAAAACATAATTGAACATTTTAATGTCCCAATAATATTTTAAAGGCTTATTTTACAAGTTTATGATTAAATATTGAATCAGTTATGGTGGTATACATATAATTAAGTTCCATCTGCGTTTTATATTTATAGACAGCGGTTGTTTAAAATGATAAATAAAACTGATAGGAAATTGCAGTTGTCCTAGTGGTCATACACACGTTTTGGAATAGAAACATGTTTAAAAAAAGGAAAATGTGAAAATATGAATGTAGGCTGTATCTGGAAAAAACAAAATGATTTTATTTTTGCAACACTATAGGCTTAAATATTAGAATCCCTTTCATAAACTATTAAATTGTATTAAATTAGTTTAATGAATTTAGTAATATGCATGAGGTGTCAAATTTTGACTCCCCCCCCCCCTTCCATTGTTTATCACTAAAACAACACCACGACAGATTTCATTACATATATGTGATAAGTTATTTGAAAGCGCCTGGCTGAGTGAAAATCAATCTCATTAAAATCAGCTCCAGTCGCACGCTCCTATACTTTACGCTAACGGGCGGAAAATAATGGAGCTAAAGTTAGGGACTGATTTCAATGAGATTGAGTGAAAAGCATACGATTCTAGGTAGACGGTCACAAAAGGCCAAGGTGCACAACAGGGCGTCAAATGTTATTGCACTTGCTTCCGCTATACTTGTAGTAAAGGGGAAATCGATATAAATTGATGTATTGTATTTAAAGTGCTAGAAGAATAGTAACATTGAGACCTAATCTGGTCACTTCACAACCGACTTGGGTGCCAGGCCCCCCTTCGTTTCCGGTGGATCCAGGCATGGGAAGGGACCGTAGATGACGCCACGACGAGTATAATAATTCTCTTAAAAGTTTGTCTCGCAGACCCGATCCATAGCGTAAAAACTTCTTAAACAAACAAAAGGATGTCTTGCTACACAAATCCTAAGACAACCGAGAAGATAAAAAATATGTATTGCATTGTTGTTAAACTTTCAATAATTGTGGATATATTACATTAGATGATAAAATTGATCAATGGAAACTCCCTAGTCCGGACACTATCCAGTTCGGAAACTTCCTGACACCGGACAATTTGCTCGGTCTTATTTTAGTCCCTTCTATCACGGACCACATGTCTCTGCTTCTATGTAGCATATGAAAATATCTCGTACAGTCCGGATCCTCCCTTCTCCGGAATCCGGACGAATTTTTCGGTCCAGACTGTTATTTTACACAAAAATAAAACACGAAGCGGACGATAATTTTTCGCAAAAATACGTCAGACAGTCAGTATAATGACCGGAATTTGAAAGGAGCCATAAATAGTTTGCTTTGCCATAGGGTGTAGACAGACGTTTTCGTACAATCGGGAAAAGAAGGAAGAACGTATACGAGGTGCAATAATTATGCAAACAACACTGCGAGAACAATTGGGTCGATAATGGGTGTGAAATAATGCGCTAATAATCACAGGTTTGGCGATTGATGACTAATGACAATTAAACGATGAGCAGTAAGACTGATAAAATCGTGTAAACTACATACTCGTATTGGGAGCGTTCAATCCTTAAGCAATTTTTATCAAGTAGTTGATAATATCAATGAGACAAATAAAAAAGTCGGATATTTAATTACTGCTTGGTTAATCATTTTATTGCTTTGGAAAATGATTTGCCATACTGAAATTTACAATATCAATTGATCACCATATGCTTATTGTATTGTAAAGACGCATTGATTTATTAAATGTGATCAGGCATGATCAAATTTATCCATTGTTACAATAAAACAAGACAAGCTTCGATATGTTACTTTGAAGATACAGTTATACTGATATATAGGTTTACACCATACTATTCCAATTGTTAATTCAGTCACGGACATATATGTCCGTGACTGAATTAACAATTGGAATAGTATAGTGTAAACCTATGCTTATTCGATCTCTCATCATGCACATAGCACAGCCATCAATCAACAGCACAGCCATCGATGGTTGTACGGTGTGTTAGAAGTCATCTAATTTGACATTTGCAAATAGCTCCTAGCTTGCGTGTGGTAATTAAACCCATCTGAACTCCACAGAAACAGCTAATTAGTTCACACACCACTTTAGCAGGTCACCTTTTCAATATTTCATTTTATTGAAACGTTTATGATATTATCAAGGTCGGTAAACTTTGGAACTACTTTTCGCGAAGTAATTAGGTCAATGTGTATGTTTTTGACATGTTAACGGCTTTCAGTCTGTTTTGCGTTTTGAAAACGGGAACCAATTGTTGTCTGCCTCTCAAAATTGCCACTTCTATAGACAGTACCTGAGCGGTACCGTCCAAAAATGTGATGATAATATTTCTCTTATCGACAAATTACAATCAGTGGTATTATGAATTGTAACTGGGACCAATTTCAATATACATGATCAAATATAATAATGGTAATGTTTATTTAACGTTGCCTCTTGTGAACAATGAGAGATTTTTTCTGCGACAAACATGTATACATGTACAAGAGAAAAGTATCTCGCCTACTGACACTTGATGAGGAAATCCTCTCTAGTCCGGAATCCCCTTTAATCCGAACTTCTTGGTTTGTCCGAAGGGTGTTCGGATTAGGGAGTTTCCAAGTTGTATAAATTATTATACAAATCCGCGATGCGTTGGCAATGTGGAATAGTAACATACGTTTTGCGTGGTATTTGCGGGCACCACAGTATCTTGCGTATTTAAAAAAGTACCCAAAATTATTTGTAATTTCAATTTGAATTGGAAATGGCATGACAAAGTGTTTATTACTCATGCTCAGTGATACGAATTTCTTGTTTTTTCTATTTTATTTCATGAGCGAAACCTGGAACATATACGGTCCCTGGCAAAACATTTGCCTTTCAGTAATCAATTATCTCGCGTTTCATCTACAAAATCGAACTCCCAATAGTTTTCTCTTTAAAAACTTAATGTTTTAAGCGTTTATCAGATACATAGATCTAAAATAGCCCGAGGCTACATGTTAATGTGTTATACCAGTTATCAATCGGTGATCATCGGAAAATTTACGATCACTCACGGAAACTACCGCGACAAACAAATTGACTGCTGACCAGTAGCCCTATCGATATCGATCTGCATCGGCTGCATTTATCTGATGAGCGATATTGTTGTGTATGATTATTGTCGCAGTTTTAGGTACTTTATTATCCATCAAAATGAAACAGGTTGAAGCCACCTTGACGTACACTTGCATGCAGATACAGCCAGGTTGAAGCCACATTGACGTACACTTGCAGGCAGATACTGCAGGTTGAAGCCACATTGACGTACACTTGCAGGCAGATACAGCCTTGACGTACACTTGAAGTCAGATACAGCCAGGTTGAAGCCACCTTGGCGTACACTTGCAGTCAGATACAGCCAGGTTGAAGCCACATTGACGTACACTTGAATGCAGATACAGCCAGGTTGAAGCCACCTTGACGTACACTTGCAGGCAGATACAGCCTTGACGTACACTTGAAGTCAGATACAGCCAGGTTGAAGCCATCTTGACGTACACTTGCAGTCAGATACAGCCAGGTTGAAGCCACATTGACGTACACTTGCAGTCAGATACAACCAGGTTGAAGCCACATTGACGTACACTTGAAGTCAGATACAGCCAGGTTGAAGCCACCTTGACGTACACTTGCAGTCAGACACAGCCTTGACGTACACTTGAAGTCAGATACAGCCAGGTTGAAGCCACCTTGACGTACACTTGCAGTCAGATACAGCCAGGTTGAAGCCACCTTGATGTACACTTGAATGCAGATACAGCCAGGTTGAAGTCACCTTGACGTACACTTGCAGTCAGATACAGCCAGGTTGAAGCCACATTGACGTACACTTGAATGCAGATACAGCCAGGTTGAAGCCACATTGACGTACACTTGCAGGCAGATACAGCCTTGACGTACACTTGAAGTCAGATACAGCCAGGTTGAAGCCACCTTGACGTACACTTGCAGTCAGATACAGCCAGGTTGAAGCCACCTTGATGTACACTTGAATGCAGATACAGCCAGGTTGAAGCCACCTTGAGGTACACTTGCAGTCAGATACAGCCAGGTTGAAGCCACCTTGACGTACACTTGAATGCAGATACAGCCAGGTTGAAGCCACCTTGACGTACACTTGCAGTCAGATACAGCCAGGTTGAAGCCACCTTGATGTACACTTGAAGTCAGATACAGCCAGGTTGAAGCCACCTTGACGTACACTTGAAGTCAGATACAGCCAGGTTGAAGCCACCTTGACGTACACTTAATTGCAGCAAGCACATTGATGTTACTCCGTTGACAAGGACAGCACTTTTATATAATGATTGATTAAAGTTCGCAGTGTCTTGCCGTTAATTCCAAATTGTTTGTGAACTAATGCGGTATGGTTTACATTGTAAATGCGACTGTCTAGCATTGCTGCATATGTCACAGATATATGTTTGCATAAATGGCTTGTTGTCAACACCCATTGTAAAGACCACGTTATTGTTCTTCTATCGGGCACCGATCAGATTCTTGAACTTCCGGTCGTAGCGAAAACACACAAATATGTTGAAAATTTGCAGATTACTGCCAATTCGTAATGTGACATCTCAAAAAGAGTTGCTGAACACATATTTACAATCACATCGGTTGCCGTTGAGGTGTTATTATGTTGACGGTTCCCCGACGATTGGCAAAAACTTGGACCGAGATTCGCCTGATTACAAGGTTAATGTTTTAAATTGGTGGGTGGGGTACTACCACTGACGAATATTGTGTTTTAATTCATTGTTGCCTTCCACAATATTCATCCCGTTTCTTGCCTAAATGAGACAGAATCACTCTTCACAAGTATATCAATTCACTACAACATGACGCTCATGAGCCGCAAGTTGTCAGTATGTATCGCTGTGGTTCAGTCATTGCAAAATAATTTGTTTTCGTAATAATACAATGGAAATGTGTGTCTACATTATACAGAATGTAAACCATGTACTACAAAACCTTTTATAAAATGAAGTTTTGAGTTATCTTTGTATTCATTAATGTGTTATTATCTGGATGCACATGACCAACAACAACAGAATCAACTCTAACACACCTCTACATCACCCTTACATTGGAGTGAAACTTACATCAAACTTGACATGGAAAATTCACATTGGAAACATCACAGGAAAAGCCCAAAAGATACTCAACCTCCTGTGAAGACACCTTTATAACTGTAACCAAGAACAAGGCTTTCAACTCGTTAGTTCAGCCACATATTCATCTACATTCAAGATATTCAGTCACTGGAGAAAGTCCTATGCAAGGTAGCCCAATTTGGTACTGACACCTACTTGTATTATGACAGTGTTACATCCATGCTTGACAACCTGAAATGGCAACCTCTCCAACAAAGATGCAACATCAAGAGACTAACACACTTCCATAAAGCAGTCGAATAAATTTTCCCCAGTTGAAATCCCAGACTATGTTATTACAACTCACTACCACAACACTAGAAGACAGCCATGCATTTATTGAGCTCTGTGCCAACTATGAACAGTATAAAAACAGTTTCCTGCCTTGGACCATCAGACTGGAACTGGTGGTCCCATTCTTCACAATAATTGTTTTGAAGGACTTGCCCATTCGGGCAGACAGCTTGCATTTGCCACTTGCCCGAATTCACTTTCACTTGCCCGAATAAAATTAACAGCACCGTCAAAATAACGAAGAAACATGATGTTTTGATGGTTGTTTTTATTTGTTTAATCAGAAACAAAGATTGGTAAAGATAGTTGATAGTTATACAAACAAAATTGACAAAAAATGAAAACCAGTCCAAGTATTGCACACTTCGTCATCAATTTTTGTGACAGCTTGGATAAAAGCTAGTCCGACCATACCACGAATACGACTTGCCCGTTCGGGCAGATGAAATGGATTTTTTACTTGTTTGACAGTAATTTTACTTGTCCTGGGCTTTGGGCAAGTGGGTTGTTGTGAAGACTGTGGTACTGTTAAACAACTTCCATTGATATTTCGATATCTCCTTTTCAACATAGTACAACATAGTCATGACAGTAATGCATATTTCAACTTTTCTAAGGTTGTTATTGATGTTGTTTTTACAGGAGAATTATGAGGTGATGACTGGCCTTGTTGGAGAACTAAAAGGAAAAGTGTCGACAATATTACAAGGTAGTTTATCTCCCTCTCACACTTTTCTTGAATGCTTTTAACATTTTTGTTGTCTGATTTTATAGTTGTTATTTTCAGTAAAATAGTTTAAATTAGTTCTGTAATTGGATGTTATGCAGGAAATCTAGTCTAATACAAGTCTCTCCTTTGAGAGATTTGGTAGCGCCACCGGGTTAAAAACTGACTCCGGGAACATTAACATTATGCATGAAACGTGATTGAGTTCTTTCCAATCTAACTTATAATATTGTACTTGGAATAATATGGTGTGGTTATTTAATTCAAGTTTAAGTGATCGAAAGAAAAAGAGACATTGCTGTCTGTATCTGTGTTGTGAAAGGTGTTGAAAAAAGTTGCAAAGACATCGTGCTTTAGACAATTACTTGTGTTACTGAAAGTCTGGGGGATATCCATCCTATAGAACAAACTAACCCAGGCTGTGATAGGTCGGGGTCATGCTGTATCTTTTTATATACACAAAAGTTTTGATAAAATTCTTATAACCTTGTAAAACTTAAAGTCAACTATTTAACTGCCAAAAAATGCGACATACTGCTTCAGATAAGACTGTGCAGTTGATCGTCGCTCAACGGGAATTTCACTTTAAAAGTGGAAAAATGTCTGGTACAGATTTTAAGAATTCCCTAAATGCTTGTACCTGGATTGACAGAAAATAGTTTCATTACAGTATGCAAATAATTATAAAAACAGAACATTACTTGTTACCTCAAGAAGATTTACATATTGCTAAGACATGATACACAAATGCGACATAATTGAGAATTGTTTATACTGTCAGAAAACAAAACAGTGTATATGATTACTATACAAACCTGACTATAATCCATGACAACAATGTATGTATATTTGTAGGTGGTGGAGACAAAGCTAGGAATCGACATTTATCTCGAGGAAAACTTCTACCTCGAGACAGAATTACTAAACTGCTGGATCCTGAGTAAGTACAAAATGTAGTAGTAATGTTGTAATACAAGACACATGCCTCTATCCTGTTACATCTGAATACAAGCAATGTTGCCTATAACCTGCATGTAAATTGTAGTTGATTCTGACCATAGGATAAATTGATAATGTTGTTGAAGTGAGGTTGTGGCTCCAGAGAGGTTAAATTGATAGTAAATTCTTACTACAGTAATACTTGATAATGTTCACAAGAGGTAGTTGAGGAGAGCACTACTCTGGAAAGGTTGTGATGTAGATAGATATTGTGCTCTATATTCTGATGTACAAGAGGTAGTTGAGGAGAGTACTACTCTGGAAAGGTTGTGATGTAGATAGATATTGTGCTCTATATTCTGATGTACAAGAGGTAGTTGAGGAGAGCACTACTCTGGAAAGGTTGTGATGTAGATAGATATTGTGCTCTATATTCTGATGTAGAAGAGGTAGTTGAGGAGAGCACTACTCTGGAAAGATTGTGATGTAGATAGATATTGTGCTCTATATTCTGATGTACAAGAGGTAGTTGAGGAGAGTACTACTCTGGAAAGGTTGTGATGTAGATATATATTGTGGTCTATATTCTGATGCACAAGAGGTAGTTGAGGAGAGTACTACTCTGGAAAGGTTGTGATGTAGATAGATATTGTGTTCTATATTCTGATGCACAAGAGGTAGTTGAGGAGAGTACTACTCTGGAAAGGTTGTGATGTAGATAGATATTGTGTTCTATATTCTGATGTACAAGAGGTAGTTGAGGAGAGCACTACTCTGGAAAGGTTGTGATGTAGATATATATTGTGGTCTATATTCTGATGCACAAGAGGTAGTTGAGGAGAGCACTACTCTGGAAAGGTTGTGATGTAGATATATATTGTGCTCTATATTCTGATGTACAAGAGGTAGTTGAGGAGAGCACTACTCTGGAAAGGTTGTGATGTAGATATATATTGTGTTCTATATTCTGATGTACAAGAGGTAGTTGAGGAGAGCACTACTCTGGAAAGGTTGTGATGTAGATATATATTGTGGTCTATATTCTGATGCACAAGAGGTAGTTGAGGAGAGTACTACTCTGGAAAGGTTGTGATGTAGATATATATTGTGCTCTATATTCTGATGTACAAGAGGTAGTTGAGGAGAGCACTACTCTGGAAAGATTGTGATGTAGATAGATATTGTGTTCTATATTCTGATGTACAAGAGGTAGTTGAGGAGAGTGCTACTCTGGAAAGGTTGTGATGTAGATATATATTGTGCTCTATATTCTGATGTACAAGAGGTAGTTGAGGAGAGCACTACTCTGGAAAGGTTGTGATGTAGATAGATATTGTGCTCTATATTCTGATGTACAAGAGGTAGTTGAGGAGAGCACTACTCTGGAAAGGTTGTGATGTAGATAGATATTGTGGTCTATATTCTGATGTACAAGAGGTAGTTGAGGAGAGTGCTACTCTGGAAAGGTTGTGATGTAGATAGATATTGTGGTCTATATTCTGATGTACAAGAGGTAGTTGAGGAGAGCACTACTCTGGAAAGGTTGTGATGTAGATATATATTGTGGTCTATATTCTGATGTACAAGAGGTAGTTGAGGAGAGCACTACTCTGGAAAGGTTGTGATGTAGATAGATATTGTGGTCTATATTCTGATGTACAAGAGGTAGTTGAGGAGAGCACTACTCTGGAAAGGTTGTGATGTAGATAGATATTGTGGTCTATATTCTGATGTACAAGAGGTAGTTGAGGAGAGCACTACTCTGGAAAGGTTGTGATGTAGATAGATATTGTGCTCTATATTCTGATGTACAAGAGGTAGTTGAGGAGAGCACTACTCTGAAAAGGTTGTGATGTAGATTGATATTGTGGTCTATATTCTGATGCACAAGAGGTAGTTGAGGAGAGCACTACTCTGGAAAGGTTGTGATGTAGATATATATTGTGCTCTATATTCTGATGTACAAGAGGTAGTTGAGGAGAGTACTACTCTGGAAAGGTTGTGATGTAGATAGATATTGTGGTCTATATTCTGATGCACAAGAGTTAGTTGAGGAGAGTGCTACTCTGGAAAGGTTGTGATGTAGATATATATTGTGGTCTATATTCTGATGCACAAGAGGTAGTTGAGGAGAGCACTACTCTGGAAAGGTTGTGATGTAGATAGCTATTGTGCTCTATATTCTGATGTACAAGAGGTAGTTGAGGAGAGCACTACTCTGGAAAGGTTGTGATGTAGATAGATATTGTGGTCTATATTCTGATGTACAAGAGGTAGTTGAGGAGAGTACTACTCTGGAAAGGTTGTGATGTAGATAGATATTGTGCTCTATATTCTGATGTACAAGAGGTAGTTGAGGAGAGCACTACTCTGGAAAGGTTGTGATGTAGATAGATATTGTGGTCTATATTCTGATGCATAAGAGGTAGTTGAGGAGAGCACTACTCTGGAAAGGTTGTGATGTAGATATATATTGTGCTCTATATTCTGATGTACAAGAGGTAGTTGAGGAGAGCACTACTCTGGAAAGGTTGTGATGTAGATAGATATTGTGGTCTATATTCTGATGCACAAGAGGTAGTTGAGGAGAGCACTACTCTGGAAAGGTTGTGATGTAGATATATATTGTGGTCTATATTCTGATGCACAAGAGGTAGTTGAGGAGAGCACTACTCTGGAAAGGTTGTGATGTAGATATATATTGTGCTCTATATTCTGATGTACAAGAGGTAGTTGAGGAGAGCACTACTCTGGAAAGGTTGTGATGTAGATAGATATTGTGCTCTATATTCTGATGTACAAGAGGTAGTTGAGGAGAGCACTACTCTGGAAAGGTTGTGATGTAGATATATATTGTGCTCTATATTCTGATGCACAAGAGGTAGTTGAGGAGAGCACTACTCTGGAAAGGTTGTGATGTAGATATATATTGTGCTCTATATTCTGATGTACAAGAGGTAGCTGAGGAGAGCACTACTCTGGAAAGGTTGTGATGTAGATAGATATTGTGTTATATATTCTGATGTACAAGAGGTAGTTGAGGAGAGCACTACTCTGGAAAGGTTGTGATGTAGATAGATATTGTGCTCTATATTCTGATGCACAAGAGGTAGTTGAGGAGAGCACTACTCTGGAAAGGTTGTGATGTAGATAGATATTGTGGTCTATATTCTGATGTACAAGAGGTAGTTGAGGAGAGCACTACTCTGGAAAGGTTGTGATGTAGATAGATATTGTGCTCTATATTCTGATGTACAAGAGGTAGTTGAGGAGAGCACTACTCTGGAAAGATTGTGATGTAGATAGATATTGTGTTCTATATTCTGATGCACAAGAGGTAGTTGAGGAGAGCACTACTCTGGAAAGGTTGTGATGTAGATATATATTGTGGTCTATATTCTGATGCACAAGAGGTAGTTGAGGAGAGCACTACTCTGGAAAGGTTGTGATGTAGATATATATTGTGCTCTATATTCTGATGTACAAGAGGTAGTTGAGGAGAGCACTACTCTGGAAAGGTTGTGATGTAGATATATATTGTGCTCTATATTCTGATGTACAAGAGGTAGTTGAGGAGAGCACTACTCTGGAAAGGATGTGATGTAGATAGATATTGTGCTCTATATTCTGATGTACAAGAGGTAGTTGAGGAGAGCACTACTCTGGAAAGGTTGTGATGTAGATAGATATTGTGGTCTATATTCTGATGTACAAGAGGTAGTTGAGGAGAGCACTACTCTGGAAAGGTTGTGATGTAGATATATATTGTGCTCTATATTCTGATGTACAAGAGGTAGTTGAGGAGAGCACTACTCTGGAAAGGTTGTGATGTAGATAGATATTGTGGTCTATATTCTGATGTACAAGAGGTAGTTGAGGAGAGCACTACTCTGGAAAGATTGTGATGTAGATAGATATTGTGCTCTATATTATGATGTACAAGAGGTAGTTGAGGAGAGCACTACTCTGAAAAGGTTGTGATGTAGATAGATATTGTGGTCTATATTCTGATGTACAAGAGGTAGTTGAGGAGAGCACTACTCTGGAAAGGTTGTGATGTAGATAGATATTGTGCTCTATATTCTGATGTACAAGAGGTAGTTGAGGAGAGCACTACTCTGGAAAGGTTGTGATTTAGATATATATTGTGTTCTATATTCTGATGCACAAGAGGTAGTTGAGGAGAGCACTACTCTGGAAAGGTTGTGATGTAGATAGATATTGTGGTCTATATTCTGATGTACAAGAGGTAGTTGAGGAGAGTACTACTCTGGAAAGGTTGTGATGTAGATAGATATTGTGGTCTATATTCTGATGTACAAGAGGTAGTTGAGGAGAGTACTACTCTGGAAAGGTTGTGATGTAGATAGATATTGTGGTCTATATTCTGATGTACAAGAGGTAGTTGAGGAGAGTACTACTCTGGAAAGATTGTGATGTAGATAGATATTGTGCTCTATATTCTGATGTACAAGAGGTAGTTGAGGAGAGCACTACTCTGGAAAGGTTGTGATGTAGATAGATATTGTGCTCTATATTCTGATGTACAAGAGGTAGTTGAGGAGAGTACTACTCTGGAAAGGTTGTGATGTAGATAGATATTGTGCTCTATATTCTGATGCACAAGAGGTAGTTGAGGAGAGCACTACTCTGGAAAGGTTGTGATGTAGATAGATATTGTGCTCTATATTCTGATGTACAAGAGGTAGTTGAGGAGAGCACTACTCTGGAAAGGTTGTGATGTAGATAGATATTGTGCTCTATATTCTGATGCACAAGAGGTAGTTGAGGAGAGCACTACTCTGGAAAGGTTGTGATGTAGATATATATTGTGCTCTATATTCTGATGTACAAGAGGTAGTTGAGGAGAGCACTACTCTGGAAAGGTTGTGATGTAGATATATATTGTGCTCTATATTCTGATGTACAAGAGGTAGTTGAGGAGAGCACTACTCTGGAAAGGTTGTGATGTAGATATATATTGTGCTCTATATTCTGATGTACAAGAGGTAGTTGAGGAGAGCACTACTCTGGAAAGGTTGTGATGTAGATAGATATTGTGGTCTATATTCTGATGTAAAGGTCACTCATCTAGTAAAATTAATTCATGCAACCTAATGTTTTACTTTTATTTGCTGCAGAAACAGTTGAAGAAAAGTTGATAGAATGAAAACAGCATCCATGTCTTTTGGCAGAGTTACATGATGGATAAAATGTCCATACTGTTAAACTATGAAAACATGTTATTCAGCGAATATTGCACTGAAGTACTATATTTATAATTTAATGAATAACTTGTCATTCAGTGACTAAATTGGGTAAAATATTTTTTCATTTTGTCATCATTTTTTATGCTTTTCATCAAACTAGTGTCTCTTCGAAGCATCATTACACATTGATATTTTTGACACTTATTTAGAAGTCATCTTGAAATAATATATTATTACAGGTCACCATTTCTGGAGTTAAGTCAACTGGCTGGCTATGAATTATACAAAGGAGAAGACGTTCCTGCTGGTGGTATAATAACAGGAATAGGGAGAGTGTCGGGGTACGTCTGTATGTATGTAATGTCTTATATTCTTTGTGATGCTAACATGGCCTGCAATCTGATTGTTTTGATGTTGATCAGGGGTATATACACCAGTTACAGATCAGGGGTATATACACCAGTTACAGATCAGGGGTACATACACCAGTTACAGATCAGGGGTATATACACCAGTTACAGATCAGGGGTATATACACCAGTTACAGATCAGGTGTACATACACCAGTTACAGATCAGGGGTATATACACCAGTTACAGATCAGGGGTACATGCACCAGTTACAGATCAGGGGTACATACACCAGTTACAGATCAGGGGTATATACACCAGTTACAGATCAGGGGTACATACACCAGTTACAGATCAGGGGTATATACACCAGTTACAGATCAGGGGTATATACACCAGTTACAGATCAGGGGTATATACACCAGTTACAGATCAGGGGTATATACACCAGTTACAGATCAGGGGTACATACACCAGTTACAGATCAGGGGTATATACACCAGTTACAGATCAGGGGTACATACACCAGTTACACATCAGGGGTATATACATCAGTTACAGATCAGGGGTATATACACCAGTTACAGATCAGGGGTATATACACCAGTTACAGATCAGGGGTATATACACCAGTTACAGATCAGGGGTATATACACCAGTTACAGATCAGGGGTATATACACCAGTTACAGATCAGGGGTATATACACCAGTTCAAGATCAGGGGTATATACACCAGTTACAGATCAGGGGTATATACACCAGTTACAGCCTACCTTCCAAGCAACATTGGAACCCCTGTAGCTGTACTTATCACATACAGTTTTCATCACATACGTAACAAATTGATGAAACATAATATATAGTGGTTTGTCATTTGATTTTAGCTTTAATTTGTTCCACTGTGGCTATCCAGTGGTTGGTGGATCTGATCCATGATCCAAGGTTAACAATTCGCTTTAGTTATCCCATGATGGATAGATCGGATCCATGATTCAAGGTTAACAATTCGCTTTAGTTATCCCATGATGGATAGATCAGATCCATGATTCAAGGCCAACAATCCACAAACTGTCTCAGGTTTCACCGTAACATTCTATGTAAGGTTTGACTGTTAAATAAGAATGTGTTTATCTTACAGAGTGGAATGTATGATCGTTACCAATGATCCGACAGTTAAAGGAGGCTCATATTTTCCTATTACGGTGAAAAAGCACATCAGAGCTCAGGAAGTTGCACAACAGAATCACCTCCCTTGTATATACTTAGGTTAGTGATGTTTCTTGCAACTCTGCCTCTCTTTATTCATTTTGAGTTGTTTTGCTTAATATAATTATTCACTTGTAAGTTTTTGGGCAAAATAGAATTATTTCCCTTGTACATACTGTAGTAAGTTTTGTGTTTGTTCCATGGATTTATCTTGTGTGCAGGTAAATTTTGAATCTTGCAGTTCTGAATTGTCTCCCTTGTTTATGTTCAAATTTGTTTAAAGTATTTAATAAGCTGCAAGAAGATGTAATTCTAATGAGTAATTTGGCGATAATATAAAACCCAGTAATTGTGATACTTCTCCTGGTAATTGATAACTTACAGTCAACATCCTACACAGCTAGCTGCAACGCTCTTGTTTTATTTTAATGTAGATCTTGTATACATGTATATTACTTATATAGTAGGGTAAATATTTTGTATTTGTATGTGTTACAGTCGATTCTGGTGGAGCTAATTTACCTCGACAAGCAGAGGTCTTCCCTGATCGAGATCATTTTGGAAGAATTTTCTTTAATCAAGCAAACATGTCATCTCTAGGTATACCTCAGGTGAGCTACACATGTCATCTCATGGTGTTACTCAGGTGAGCAACATATGTCATCTCATGGTGAACCTCAGGTGAGCTACACATGTCATCTCATGGTGAACCTCAGGTGAGCTACACATGTCATCTGATGGTGAACCTCAGGTGAGCTACACATGTCATCTCATGGTGAACCTCAGGTGAGCTACACATGTCATCTCATGGTGTACCTTAGGTGAGCTACATATGTCATCTCATGGTGTACCTTAGGTGAGCTACATATGTCATCTCTTGGTGTACCTTAGGTGAGCTACATATGTCATCTCTTGGTGTACCTTAGGTGAGCTACATATGTCATCTCTTGGTGTACCTTAGGTGAGCTACATATGTCATCTCATGGTGTACCTTAGGTGAGCTACATATGTCATCTCTTGGTGTACCTTAGGTGAGCTACATATGTCATCTCTTGGTGTACCTTAGGTGAGCAACACATGTCATCTCTTGGTGTACCTCAGGTGAGCAACACATGTCATCTCTTGGTGTACCTTAGGTGAGCTACATATGTCATCTCTTGGTGTACCTTAGGTGAGCAACATATGTCATCTCTTGGTGTACCTCAGGTGAGCTACATATGTCATCTCTTGGTGTTCCTCAGGTGAGCTACATATGTCATCTCTTGGTGTACCTTAGGTGAGCAACACATGTCATCTCTTGGTGTACCTCAGGTGAGCTACATATGTCATCTCTTGGTGTACCTTAGGTGAGCAACATATGTCATCTCTTGGTGTACCTTAGGTGAGCAACATATGTCATCTCTTGGTGTACCTTAGGTGAGCAACATATGTCATCTCTTGGTGTACCTTAGGTGAGCAACACATGTCATCTCTTGGTGTACCTCAGGTGAGCTACATATGTCATCTCTTGGTGTACCTTAGGTGAGCAACATATGTCATCTCTTGGTGTACCTTAGGTGAGCAACATATGTCATCTCTTGGTGTACCTTAGGTGAGCAACATATGTCATCTCTTGGTGTACCTTAGGTGAGCAACACATGTCATCTTGGTTGCAGAACTGTTATAACTCATTTTTGTGTAAAGAAGCAGTTACCAGAGTTGTGTATCAAACAAATGCATTTCGAGGGTTCAGTGCAGTGAAGCCTCCATACAATGCCTAGTTACCTGAAGCCTCCATACGATGCCTAGTTACCTGAAGCCTCCATACAATGCCTAGTTACCTGAAGCCTCCATACAATGCCTAGTTGAGCATATTGTTGCTACGTTCAGGTTCAACCATTTTTGACAGATTTATGCCTCTTCTGACAAGAACTAGTGTGGGGGCATAAATCACATTTAGTCATAACTATATAACAATATAAGTTCTACACAACAGCTGTATCTGTGGAGTACTGTATAATTATTTACATTAATTAATTCAACATTAAATATTCTTGATTGAAACTTTAAGATGTAGTCACACATTTTTTGTGCTGACCTTTTTGTCATTTTATTAAATTTAATTTCTTTATATGTCACATGCTAGCTATATCTGAGCTCTGCATGGGCTGGTTATGGCCCTTATGTGAGAAATTCAATCTTTCATTAATTCTTGTTCTGAATATTATTTTTACATTTCTTACAGCTGTTCAGTAAGGTATTTGTATTGTATATATCAGGTAGCAGTCGTGCTAGGATCATGTACAGCGGGTGGGGCATATGTGCCTGCAATGGCTGATGAAAGTATTATAGTTAAGAAACAAGGAACCATATTTTTAGCCGGACCACCTTTGGTAAGTGATAGACTTTATTCTGTATGCTTTTGTATCATTATTGAAAAGTGCAAGTATTCAAATTTACTGATTTGTCAGAATACCATTCAACTTTTATACAAGTTGGACTGTAATTGAATAAAGATATAGTGATGTTGTATATGCCTCAGTGTGGTGACTGTATAGTGATGCTGTGTATGCCTCAGTGTGGTGACTGTATAGTGATGCTGTGTATGCCTCAGTGTGATGACTGTATAGTGATGCTGTATATGCCTCAGTGTGGTGACTGTATTGTGATGCTGTGTATGCCTCAGTGTGGTGACTGTATTGTGATGCTGTGTATGCCTCAGTGTGGTGACTGTATAGTGATGCTGTATATGTCTCAGTGTGATGACTGTATAGTGATGCTGTATATGCCTCAGTGTGGTGACTGTATAGTGATGCTGTGTATGCCTCAGTGTGGTGACTGTATTGTGATGCTGTGTATGCCTCAGTGTGGTGACTGTATTGTGATGCTGTGTATGCCTCAGTGTGGTGACTGTATAGTGATGCTGTGTATGCCTCAGTGTGGTGACTGTATTGTGATGCTGTGTATGCCTCAGTGTGGTGACTGTATAGTGATGCTGTGTATGCCTCAGTGTGGTGACTGTATAGTTATGCTGTATATGCCTCAGTGTGGTGACTGTATAGTGATGCTGTATATGCCTCAGTGTGGTGACTGTATAGTGATGCTGTATATGTCTCAGTGTGGTGACTGTATAGTGATGCTGTGTATGCCTCAGTGTGGTGACTGTATAGTGATGCTGTATATGCCTCAGTGTGGTGACTGTATAGTGATGCTGTATATGTCTCAGTGTGGTGACTGTATAGTGATGCTGTGTATGCCTCAGTGTGGTGACTGTATAGTGATGCTGTATATGTCTCAGTGTGGTGACTGTATAGTGATGCTGTATATGTCTCAGTGTGGTGACTGTATAGTGATGCTGTGTATGCCTCAGTGTGGTGACTGTATAGTGATGCTGTATATGTCTCAGTGTGGTGACTGTATAGTGATGCTGTGTATGCCTCAGTGTGGTGACTGTATAGTGATGCTGTATATGCCTCAGTGTGGTGACTGTATAGTGATGCTGTATATGCCTCAGTGTGGTGACTGTATAGTGATGCTGTATATGTCTCAGTGTGGTGACTGTATAGTGATGCTGTATATGTCTCAGTGTGGTGACTGTATAGTGATGCTGTATATGTCTCAGTGTGGTGACTGTATAGTGATGCTGTATATGTCTCAGTGTGGTGACTGTATAGTGATGCTGTATATGCCTCAGTGTGGTGACTGTATAGTGATGCTGTATATGTCTCAGTGTGGTGACTGTATTGTGATGCTGTGTATGCCTCAGTGTGGTGACTGTATAGTGATGCTGTATATGCCTCAGTGTGGTGACTGTATTGTGATGCTGTATATGTCTCAGTGTGGTGACTGTATAGTTATGCTGTATATGCCTCAGTGTGGTGACTGTATAGTGATGCTGTATATGCCTCAGTGTGGTGACTGTATTGTGATGCTGTATATGCCTCAGTGTGGTGACTGTATAGTGATGCTGTGTATGCCTCAGTGTGGTGACTGTATTGTGATGCTGTGTATGCCTCAGTGTGGTGACTGTATTGTGATGCTATATATGCCTCAGTGTGGTGACTGTATAGTGATGCTGTTTATGTCTCAGTGTGGTGACTGTATAGTGATGCTGTATATGCCTCAGTGTGGTGACTGTATAGTGATGCTGTATATGTCTCAGTGTGGTGACTGTATAGTGATGCTGTGTATGCCTCAGTGTGGTGACTGTATAGTGATGCTGTATATGTCTCAGTGTGGTGACTGTATAGTGATGCTGTATATGTCTCAGTGTGGTGACTGTAAAGTGATGCTGTATATGTCTCAGTGTGGTGACTGTATAGTGATGCTGTGTATGTCTCAGTGTGGTGACTGTATAGTGATGCTGTATATGTCTCAGTGTGGTGACTGTATAGTGATGCTGTGTATGTCTCAGTGTGGTGACTGTATAGTGATGCTGTGTATGTCTCAGTGTGGTGACTGTATAGTGATGCTGTGTATGTCTCAGTGTGGTGACTGTATAGTGATGCTGTGTATGTCTCAGTGTGGTGACTGTATAGTGATGCTGTGTATGTCTCAGTGTGGTGACTGTATAGTGATGCTGTATATGTCTCAGTGTGGTGACTGTATAGTGATGCTGTGTATGTCTCAGTGTGGTGACTGTATAGTGATGCTGTGTATGTCTCAGTGTGGTGACTGTATAGTGATGCTGTATATGTCTCAGTGTGGTGACTGTATAGTGATGCTGTGTATGTCTCAGTGTGGTGACTGTATAGTGATGCTGTATATGTCTCAGTGTGGTGACTGTATAGTGATGCTGTGTATGTCTCAGTGTGGTGACTGTATAGTGATGCTGTGTATGTCTCAGTGTGGTGACTGTATAGTGATGCTGTGTATGTCTCAGTGTGGTGACTGTATAGTGATGCTGTATATGTCTCAGTGTGGTGACTGTATAGTGATGCTGTATATGTCTCAGTGTGGTGACTGTATAGTGATGCTGTATATGTCTCAGTGTGGTGACTGTATAGTGATGCTGTATATGTCTCAGTGTGGTGACTGTATAGTGATGCTGTATATGTCTCAGTGTGGTGACTGTATAGTGATGCTGTATATGCCTCAGTGTGGTGAATGTATAGTGATGCTGTATATGTCTCAGTGTGGTGACTGTATAGTGATGCTGTGTATGTCTCAGTGTGGTGACTGTATAGTGATGCTGTGTATGTCTCAGTGTGGTGACTGTATAGTGATGCTGTATATGTCTCAGTGTGGTGACTGTATAGTGATGCTGTATATGTCTCAGTGTGGTGACTGTATAGTGATGCTGTATATGTCTCAGTGTGGTGACTGTATAGTGATGCTGTATATGTCTCAGTGTGGTGACTGTATAGTGATGCTGTATATGCCTCAGTGTGGTGACTGTATAGTGATGCTGTATATGCCTCAGTGTGGTGACTGTATAGTGATGCTGTATATGTCTCAGTGTGGTGACTGTATAGTGATGCTGTATATGCCTCAGTGTGGTGACTGTATAGTGATGCTGTATATGCCTCAGTGTGGTGACTGTATAGTGATGCTGTATATGTCTCAGTGTGGTGACTGTATAGTGATGCTGTATATGCCTCAGTGTGGTGAATGTATAGTGATGCTGTATATGTCTCAGTGTGGTGACTGTATAGTGATGCTGTATATGTCTCAGTGTGGTATATGTATATATAATAATAATAATAATAACATCTTTATTTTAAGAAGGTTGTTACACATTATGATATAAATATATAACTATAAAAAACATCATATTTTCAATGTGGCCTTCTGTAAACAAAACATAATAATAATTAAAATTTCACATTTGAGCACTATAATAACATGTATATAAATAAGATTTCACATTGTATTTCAATATAACAATTTAATTCAATATAACAATTTACTTACCGACAAGACACTCGATCAATTATATTATACAAATTGATGTGAACATAATACCTCTGACATATAAACGGTTTATATGTCCGTGATAATATATATATTTATATATTATGTCACAATTAATAAAATGAACCGTAATTACTGCGATGCAGTATTTAAAAGGTGATTTTTATATTCGTGTTTGAAGGATGCTAACCTTTCCACATTTCAGTGTTGTGACTGTTGCTATAGCGGGTGAAAATATTGAATTTTACTGATGTTTGTATATGGGCAACGTTTGATACATGGAGGCTCTAACATGAGTATCTTTTCGTATTGAATTTATTAAACAATTTGAATAAAGTAAACAAATATTTATTCAATGAAATCAGGTGAAAGCAGCGACTGGTGAGGAAGTATCGGCTGAAGATTTAGGTGGTGCTGATTTGCATTGTGGGTAAGAAAATTTTACAAACATTTGGTCAATACACTAAGCAAAGTTGCCTTATTTAGATTAGGCAGATGTTCGTTTTGTCTTTCTTGGAGTGGCACATATTCTCGTTTATTTGTCTGCAGATAATATGATTTGTTTGAATCTGCTGATGAGGAATGGTCTGTTGATTGCGAAACGAACTGTGTTAGTTCTGTGGTAACCTCAGAAACTCTGGTCAGATCAATTGTCAGCTCCATTTAACTAAAATAGCTTTGAATTATAGCATATCAAACAATGATCAATCAATCAGTCACTCAATTAATCAGTTGGTCAGTTGATTGACCGACCGACCAGTCAATCATGTGTTCTATTTTTACAGTAAGTCAGGTGTGACAAATTAATCAATCAGAATCAATCAATCAATTAATCAATCAATCAATCAATCAATCAATCAATCAATCAGAATCAATCAATCAATCATGTGTTGTATTTTTACAGTAAATCTGGTGTAACAGATTACTATGCCCAGGATGATGACCATGCCCTACATCTAGCTAGAAACGTCATCAGGAATATCAATTATAAGAAAGACCCCCAGGTAATCCAGATCATGGTTAAATCAATTTGTTTTATTATCATTATACCCCAGATACTAAGAATATGGGGCTATATTGGAATCACTAACTGCCTTCTGTCTGTGTGCTATTTCTCAGTTACCCTTGGTCGTATTTTAGTGAAAATTCACCAGACTTGATAATACCAAGCCTACTTGTACGAGGGGTGATCCAGAACCAAGCCTACTTGTACGAGGGGTGATCCAGAACCAAGCCTACTTGTACGAGGGGTGATCCAGAACCAAGCCTACTTGTACGAGGGGTGATCCAGAACCAAGCCTACTTGTACGAGGGGTGATCCAGAACCAAGCCTACTTGTACGAGGGGTGATCCAGAGCCAAGCCTACTTGTACGAGTGGTGATCCAGAACCAAGCCTACTTGTACGAGGGGTGATCCAGAACCAAGCCTACTTGTACGAGGGGTGATCCAGAACCAAGCCTACTTTTACGAGGGGTGATCCAGAACCAAGCCTACTTGTACGAGGGGTGATCCAGAACCAAGCCTACTTGTAGGAGGGGTGATCCAGAACCAAGCCTACTTGTACGAGGGGTGATCCAGAACCAAGCCTACTTGTAGGAGGGGTGATCCAGAACCAAGCCTACTTGTACGAGGGGTGATCCAGAACCAAGCCTACTTGTAGGAGGGGTGATCCAGAACCAAGCCTACTTGTACGAGGGGTGATCCAGAACCAAGCCTACTTGTACGAGGGGTGATCCAGAACCAAGCCTACTTGTACGAGGGGTGATCCAGAATGAACCGGACTGTGTCTTTAACTTCCTTTAACGTACTTAATGAGCGAAATTAATGACCAACACACCACATGTTCATAGACCTTTAATACACAAAACCTGAAAATTTCACGACGTTTGCGCGAAAAACAAAATACATACATTTACAACCTGTCTGTATCGGTCATGTGGGGAGCATCGCCAGATACAGAACAAAGTTGTCCGACATCGTGTTTCTAATGCGTACCAGTCATTTCTCTATATAGTCTCCTTTGCATGCTTCACATGTCTTATGCCAGTCGATCCACTTATCGAACATATCAAAATACCAATCTGTGTCACGAGTAGATAATATACGGTGGTTAGCATAATACAGTTCCTGGAAGTTATCGCACCTGTGCCTCTTCAACGCAGACTTTACCACAGGAAAAACATGAAAATCCGGTGAGTAGGCAGGGTGGTCGACTAATTTGAACCCAAGGAGTACGATATCTCGCACTGACCTTTTTCATGTGTAACTGTTCCGTTAGAACTCGCTGAACAGTGTCATAACTGTAGCCTGTTACATCACACACATCACGCACCGTCACTTGCCTGTTACTGTCGACAACGTCCTTAACTGCTGTCACTAACGTCATGTCCATAGACGATTTACGGCCCCTCCTCTTCTCATCTTCTAGTGCACCCTTTCCTCTCGAAACCTACGATGCCATTCAAAAACTTACGTTCTAGACATTATCTTCGCTGTAGATGCTTGATGTATCATTTCATATGTTTTTGTTTGTGAATATCCCAGATTACAACAAACTTTAATAAAAGCGCGAGTTTCTTGTGACTCAGATGACGCCATAGTGCGGAACCGGTAGTAACGTTCAATGCTTTGTTATTTGCTAACAGATACAACAATGACGTAGAAATGTTGTGACATGACGTTGTTGACATCGATTTATAAACAGACGTTTTGATGCCAAAATACCTTATTTAGAAATTGTTCAAATTAACTGAAGGATTTTAATTGAAAGCGGAAAGTGACAATGACCCCGCTTTAACGTTAATGAGTTGCATTAGTAACCAATAGAATGTCCATTGTGTTTCTATGAAATATTATTTTCCGGATTTAGATCAAGCATAAATAGAGGCGTATTTGCAGAAAATTTTATTTCATCATTATATAAAATAAGAATGATACAGCTACAATCCCGTTATTTCTGGATCACCCCTTGTACATTTGTGGGCACATTACATATGGATGACTTTTCACTGAGTAATGGCCCTTTGCTATTTCTCTATGCTTCAGCTTTGTAAAGACTATCATTGACATGGTTACAGTTACTGTGTCAAGGCGGTATCTGGATGTATTCATCATCTCTTACCTCTTGTTACCTATTATTGTTTCCTCTCCAATAGTTTTTACATTGAACATAAATGTTTTGTTAATATGGAGATGAACTCTTTGTCCAGTGTTAAGTAATAGATAAAGGCTAGTCAACTGCCAACTATGGAATGTTACAGGTGACTATAATCCAGCCAGAAGAACCGTTGTACCCAGCTGATGACTTGTATGGTATTGTAGGTGGAAACTTAAAGAAAACGTTTGATGTTAGAGAGGTAAGGTTCCCATGGTTACCAATTATGTATTTCTGAGACTAATGGTCTAAATATCTCAGCTGTGCTAGCTTATTTTGTTGTATGCAGAGTGTGTATCAAGTATAAACAACAAGTTAAATGAAGCAAGGAAAGAGGGGAAAATGAATTGCAACATTTACTAGAAGACCATTTAATGGCTTTATTTGTTAGTGGGTCTTGTATTCTCCTCCTACCATTGGATGCAGTTTAACCAGATTGGGTTGGAAGCATCTTCTGATAGAATTGGTAATGGCCTTTAATGTTACTGTTCAGGTATTTTAGTTTACTATTCAATGAATCCTTCCATTACCTTGTGTTATCTCTTCTACTTTGGATGTTGTCAGTACATGAATTATACACAATGTTGTGTTTCAGGTTATAGCAAGAATAGTAGATGGCAGTAAATTTGATGAATTCAAAGCAATGTATGGAGAAACTCTTGTGACAGGTAAGAGATTTTAAACAATGTTTTCTCCATTTCCATGCTTTCTATATTTTGACTGGTCTGAACAGTGAATCTTTGATCACAGGACCAGTGACTATAGAGCCCTTGTGCGCACTCTATGTACTGTGTCCTTCCATCTGTCAGATCTTTCAATCTCTCTATGGTGTCCATCCATCTGGTGACATCTGGACAGTCTGTGTAAGGGGCATTCATCTCGTACTGGTGACATCTGGACAGTGTGTGTAAGGGGCTTTCATCTCATACTGGTGACATCTGGACAGTCTGTGTAAGGGGCGTTCATCTCGTACTGGTGACATCTGGACAGTCTGTGTAAGGGGCATTCATCTCCTAGTGGTGACATCTGTACAGCCTGTGTAAGGGGTGTTCATCTCGTACTGGTGACACTGGACAGTCTGTGTAAGGGGCATTCATCTCCTAGTGGTGACATCTGGACAGTCTGTGTAAGGGGTGTTCATCTCGTACTGGTGACACTGGACAGTCTGTGTAAGGGGCATTCATCTCCTAGTGGTGACATCTGTACAGCCTGTGTAAGGGGCATTCATCTCCTAGTTGTGACAGCTGTACAGCCTGTGTAAGGGGCATTCATCTTGTACTGTTGACATCTGGACAGTCTGTGTAAGGGTAATTCATCTCGTACTGGTGACATCTGGACAATCTGTGTAAGGGTAATTCATCTCGTACTGGTGACATCTGGACAGTCTGTGTAAGGGGCATTCATCTCGTACTGGTGACACTGGACAGTCTGTGTAAGGGGCATTCATCTCCTAGTGGTGACATCTGTACAGCCTGTGTAAGGGGCATTCATCTCGTACTGGTGACATCTGGACAGTCTGTGTAAGGGGCATTCATCTCGTACTGGTGACACTGGACAGTCTGTGTAAGGGGCATTCATCTCCTAGTGGTGACATCTGTACAGCCTGTTAAGGGGCATTCATCTCGTACTGGTGACATCTGGACAGTCTGTGTAAGGGGCATTCATTTCGTACTGGTGACATCTGGACAGTCTGTGTAAGGGGCGTTCATCTTGTACTGGTGACATCTGGACAATCTGTGTAAGGGGCGTTCATCTCGTACTGGTGACATCTGGACAGTCTGTGTAAGGGGCGTTCATCTCGTACTGGTGACATCTGGACAATCTGTGTAAGGGGCATTCATCTCGTACTGGTGACATCTGGACAGTCTGTGTAAGGGGCGTTCATCTCGTACTGGTGACAACTGGACAGTCTGTGTAAGGGGCGTTCATCTCGTACTGGTGACATCTGGACAATCTGTGTAAGGGTAATTCATCTCGTACTGGTGACATCTGGACAGTCTGTGTAAGGGTAATTCATCTCGTACTGGTGACATCTGGACAATCTGTGTAAGGGTAATTCATCTCGTACTGGTGACATCTGGACAGTCTGTGTAAGGGGCGATCATCTCGTACTGGTGACATTTTTTGTATAATTATTTCATGTACAATGTTTACATAACTGTAGCTAGTGACACAAATCAGTCATCCACAAATGGTAATACTTCAGTATGATAACATAATTATGTACATGTATATGTGAATGAAATACTGAGATACAGAATTTGTTTCTAATATGCAGGTTTTGTTTGCACTTTGCAGGGTTTGCACGGTTGTGGGGCTATCCTGTAGGCATTATAGGAAATAATGGAGTCTTATTTTCAGACTCCGCTCTAAAGGTAAATTCTCATGCTTTATTTCATGACTTCATCTATGTATGAAGGAATGTAGCTACTTTATGTGCAATAAATGTTGTCATTATTCAGATATCCATAATGTGAGTGAACATAATGTAATAGACAAAGTTTGGAGGGGGGTAAGTAAGAGTGGTCTTACAGTCGGTCAAGTGGTCAGCTGATCAGCTGGTCTGTCCACTGCTCAAAAGGTTTGGCGCAAACTTTTCCACATTTGTAACAGTAATACTATGAAAATTCATGGATATTGTCACTATGCATTAAAGATGTGTGTGATATATAGTTGAGGGCTGGTCATAGCTGTGTTTAGGTATCTTAGATGTGTGTGACATATAGTTGAGGGCTGGTCATAGCTGTGTTTTGGTATCTTAGATGTGTGTGATATATAGTTGAGGGCTGGTCATAGCTGTGTTTAGGTATCTTAGATGTGTGTGACATATAGTTGAGGGTTGGTCATAGCTGTGTTTTGGTATCTTAGATGTGTGTGATATATAGTTGAGGGTTGGTCATAGCTGTGTTTAGGTATCTTAGATGTGTGTGACATATAGTTGAGGGCTGGTCATAGCTGTGTTGAGGTATCTTAGATGTGTGTGACATATAGTTGAGGGTTGGTCATAGCTGTGTTTAGGTATCTTAGATGTGTGTGATATATAGTTGAGGGTTGGTCATAGCTGTGTTTAGGTATCTTAGATGTGTGTGACATATAGTTGAGGGTTGGTCATGGCTGTGTTAAGGTATCTTAGATGTGTGTGACATATAGTTGAGGGTTGGTCATAGCTGTGTTTAGGTATCTTAGATGTGTGTGACATATAGTTGAGGGTTGGTCATAGCTGTGTTTAGGTATCTTAGATGTGTGTGACATATAGTTGAGGGCTGGTCATAGCTGTGTTTAGGTATCTTAGATGTGTGTGACATATAGTCATAGCTGGTCATAGCTGTGTTTAGGTATCTTAGATGTGTTAGACATATAGTTCAGGGTTAGTCATAGCTGTGTTTAGGTATCTTAGATGTGTTAGACATATAGTTCAGGGTTAGTCATAGCTGTGTTTAGGTATCTTAGATGTGTTAGACATATAGTTCAGGGTTAGTCATAGCTGTGTTTAGGTATCTTAGATGTGTGTGACATATAGTTGATGGCTGGTCATAGCTGTGTTTAGGTATCTTAGATGTGTGTGACATATAGTTGAGGGCTGGTCATAACTGTGTTTAGGTATCTTAGATTTTGGCACACTGGCATCATTGGTACATGAGAGTTTGAGCTGCGTAGTGTTACATGAAATATTATCTGGTAATGAATACAAAACTTATTTTATTATCATTTCCTACTTTCTCAGGGGACACATTTTATAGAACTATGTAGTCAAAGGAATATACCACTACTCTTCCTACAGAATATTACGGGTAAGTTGAGACATTTCTATATGAATTATCAAGGTACATGTACTTGTAAATACTGAAGTATGTGTGTGACATTGTGAACAAATATGCAACCAAGTAACAGACCAGAGTATACAGATGCAGATATTTGAGAATTGATATGAAATTAGGGCCTGAAGTCTACAGGTTCTATGAAGTCAACGTGCATGGGTGACTTACCTGTCTTCTAGGAGGAAACCTTTAGATTCATCATCCATTTCAATTTTTATTATAACTACAGTAGACATTGCACGAGCGACCACTTGTAATTAAACGACCATTAAATTCCCCCCCCCCCAAGCGTTTTTTTACTATATGAATAGTATCTATTAAACGACTTTTCTGTAACGCAACCAGCGACTGCATTAAACCAGTCCTGACAGGAAAAAAAGATAGTTAATCCATTAAACAACTGCATACACTTAATCCCATAGGGCATCACACCCCATTCACAACTGCATTTGCGCATTGTCCTTCAAAAAATTGAATAAACAATAAGGCGTGATAAATGTGACCAGGTAATTACTCGATGACACAGTTATAAAACAACGTGTAAAAATCATTGCATATGTGTCCGCTTGAGCGCGAGTCGACTCAGCATAAAGATCTAGAATGTATGTACAATGCCTACTGTATGTATGTACAATGCCTACTGTATGTATGTACAATGCCTACTGTATGTATGTACAATGCCTACTGTATGTATGTACAATGCCTACTGTATGTATGTACAATGCCTACTGTATGTATGTACAATGCCTACTGTATGCATGTACAATGCCTACTGTATGCATGTACAATGCCTACTGTATGTATGTACAATGCCTACTGTATGTATGTACAATGCCTACTGTATGTATGTACAATGCCTACTGTATGTATGTACAATGCCTACTGTATGTATGTACAATGCCTACTGTATGTATGTACAATGCCTACTGTATGTATGTACAATGCCTACTGTATGTATGTACAATGCCTACTGTATGTATGTACAATGCCTACTGTATGTATGTACAATGCCTACTGTATGTATGTACAATGCCTACTGTATGTATGTACAATGCCTACTGTATGCATGTACAATGCCTACTGTATGTATGTACAATGCCTACTGTATGTATGTACAATGCCTACTGTATGTATGTACAATGCCTACTGTATGTATGTACAATGCCTACTGTATGTATGTACAATGCCTACTGTATGTATGTACAATGCCTACTGTATGTATGTACAATGCCTACTGTATGTATGTACAATGCCTACTGTATGTATGTAATACTCTTGAAAAAAAATAAGGAAATGAAGTATGATTCAACTGATGTGACAATTTAAAGTCGGCATATGTCTGTCTCCCTGAATGTGTAGATTTGTTGAGTTTATATAACCAGTTACCTTATGTGTTAATGTTTAATATAATTGTACTACATGATGGAATAGATGAGAATACTGTATAGGACATTATAGTTCAGATGAGAATATTGTATTTGACACTGAAGTATATTTTATCTGTTTTGTGTGCACAGGTTTTATGGTAGGTCGTGAAGCAGAAGCTGGAGGTATTGCTAAACATGGAGCCAAAATGGTTACCGCGGTAGCATGTGCTAAAGTTCCTAAATTTACTGTCATTATCGGGGGATCCTACGGGGCTGGTAACTACGGCATGTGTGGTAGATCATATAGGTACTGTTGTTTAATGTTTATTTATCTTTAATCTGGAGGGGGTTGCTGTGGCCAAATTAAGGTTGCCGACTTAAAATCACATGCATTCACCTCTCAATTGGTTCGAACTATAGAATTCTTCCATATAAGGAGCCATCTGGCTAGTTTTCTCTGAAGTAAATGTATCTTGCAAATTTAAAGTCTAGGTCTGAGTTTAAGTCTTGTAATGTTTGTGATTAAGGCCCCCCCCCTGCTGTTTGTTGTCATCATTTTTATCTTTTCTTTCATAAATGATAAATATATCATCCCAGACTGGCTACATATGGCTATCACAAAACATTTACACTTTTTTTTATTTTAGTCCAAGATTTTTATACATGTGGCCAAATGCTAGAATCTCTGTGATGGGTGGAGAACAGGCAGCTAATGTACTAGCACAGATAACCAGAGAACAAAGAAAACGTGAAGGGAAGCCAGTAAGTATTGTGTGGACATACAGGCGGACGTACAGGCAGACATACAGGCAGACATACAGGTGGTCATACAGGCGGACGTCGGACATACAGGTGCACAGACAGGTGCACATACAGGTGGACAGACAGGCGGACATACAGGTGGACAGACAGGTGGACATACAGGTGGATAAACAGGCGGACATACAGGCGGACATACAGGTGGACAGACAGGTGGACATACAGGTGGATATTCAGGCGGACATCCAGGAGGACATACAGGTAGACAGACAGGTGGACAGACAGGCGGACATACAGGTTCACATACAGGTGGACATACAGGTGGACAGACAGGTGGACATACAGGCGGACATACAGGCGGACATACAGGCGGACAGACAGGCGGACAGACAGGCGGACATACAGGTGGACAGACATGTGGACATACAGGTGGACAGACAGGCAGACATACAGGTGAATATACAGGTGGACATACAGGCAGACATGCAGGTGGACATACAGGCGGTCATACAGACGGACATACAGGTGGACAGACAGGCGGACGTACAGGTGGATATACAGGTGGACATACAGGCAGACATGCAGGTGGACATACAGGCGGACATACAGGTGGACAGATTGGTCTAGTTGTCTGTCTGTCTGTCCGACTGCCACAGAACTTTTTCCACTCCATATCATGTTACTTTGTTACCTACTGTGCTGTAAGGATTTTCATCTGTACTAATTTTTAACATAAAGAACAAACATTTTGGACATGTTGGTTCAAGTTCAAGGTGAGATCCAATGTCAAATAGGCTGTTTTGTGGGCAATGTTTTTGCATAGGAAACAACCATCTATTTCTGTGTGTTATAGGCACCTAGTCTTCAGTGAAAATGTCATTAGTTGCTGGCACATCCATACTTCATATTGAAATTTTAGGATATAGTCATATTTAAAAAAATAATAGTTGGAATATGTTTCATACATTAAAAAATTAGTCTGCATGAAGTCACTTTAAGGGGTCAGGGCTATGACATTGACACTGTGTGTTAACTGTTCCTGGGTTTCTGATCAGTAACTTGTACATCTTAGATTAACCCTGGATGACTGGTTGGTGGGTTACTGATCAGTACCTTGTACATGTTTGATTCACCCTGGATGACTGGTTGCTGGGTTACTGACCGGTAACTTGTACATGTTTTGATTTACCCTGGATGACTGGTTGCTGGGTTACTGATCAGTAACTTGTACATGTTAGATTTACCCTGGTTGCTGGGTTACTGATCAGTAACTTGTACATGTTAGATTTACCCTGGTTGACTGGTTGCTGGGTTACTGATCAGTAACTTGTACATGTTTGATTTACCCTGGTTGCTGGGTTACCGATCAGTAACTTGTACATGTTAGATTTACCCTGGTTGCTGGGTTACTGATCAGTAACTTGTACATGTTAGATTTCCTCTGGATGACTGGTTGCTGGGTTACTGATCAGTAACTTGTACATGTGTTGATTTACTCTGGATGACTGGCTGCTGGATTACTGATCAGTAACTTGTACATGTTAGATTTACCCTGGATGAATGGTTGCTGGGTTACTGATCAGTAACTTGTACATTTTTGATTTACCCTGGATGACTGGTTGCTGGGTTACTGATCAGTAACTTGTACATGTTTGATTTACCCTGGATGACTGGTTGCTGGGTTACTGATCAGTAACTTGTATATGTGTTGATTTACTCTGGATGACTGGTTGCTGGATTACTGATCAGTTACTTGTACATGTTAGATTTACCCTGGATGACTGGTTGCTGGGTTACTGATCAGTAACTTGTACATGTTAGATTTACCCTGGATGACTGGATGCCGGGGTACTGATCAGTAACTTGTACATTTTTGATTTACCCTGGATGACTGGTTGCTGGGTTACTGATCAGTAACGTGTACATGTTTGATTTACCCTGGATGACTGGTTGCTGGGTTACTGATCAGTAACGTGTACATGTTTGATTTACCCTGGATGACTGGTTGCTGGGTTACTGATCAGTAACTTGTACATGTTTGATTTACCCTGGATGACTGGTTGCTGGGTTACTGATCAGTAACTTGTACATGTTTGATTTACCCTGGATGACTGGTTGCTGGGTTACTGATCAGTAACTTGTACATGTTTGATTTACCCTGGATGACTGGTTGCTGGGTTACTGATCAGTAACTTGTACATGTTTGATTTACTCTGGATGACTGGTTGCTGGGTTACTGATCAGTAACTTGTACATGTGTTGATTTACTCTGGATGACTGGTTGCTGGGTTACTGATCAGTAACTTGTACATGTTAGATTTACCCTGGATGACTAGTTGCTAAGTTACTGATCAGTACATTGTACATGTTAGATTTACCCTGGATGACTGGTTGCTGGGTTACTGATCAGTACCTTGTACATGTTTGATTCACCCTGGATGACTGGTTGCTGGGTTACTGACCGGTAACTTGTACATGTTTTGATTTACCCTGGATGACTGGTTGCTGGGTTACTGATCAGTAACTTGTACATGTTAGATTTACCCTGGTTGCTGGGTTACTGATCAGTAACTTGTACATGTTAGATTTACCCTGGTTGACTGGTTGCTGGGTTACTGATCAGTAACTTGTACATGTTTGATTTACCCTGGTTGCTGGGTTACTGATCAGTAACTTGTACATGTTAGATTTACCCTGGTTGCTGGGTTACTGATCAGTAACTTGTACATGTTTGATTTACCCTGGTTGCTGGGTTACTGATCAGTAACTTGTACATGTTTGATTTACCCTGGTTGCTGGGTTACTGATCAGTAACTTGTACATGTTAGATTTACCCTGGTTGCTGGGTTACTGATCAGTAACTTGTACATGTTAGATTTACCCTGGTTGCTGGGTTACTGATCAGTAACTAGTACATGTTAGATTTACCCTGGATGACAGGTTGCTGGGTTACTGACCTGTAACTTGTACATGTTTTGATTTACCCTGGATGACTGGTTGCTGGGTTACTGACCTGTAACTTGTACATGTTTTGATTTACAGTGGACAGAAGAAGAAGAGAAAGCTTTGAAAGATCCAGTAATCAAGAAATACGAGATGGAGGGAAGTCCTTACTTCTCCAGTGCAAGGTTGTATATCTTATCCCTAGTTTATGATATCTAATATCTATCAGTGAGAAAAAATGTTTTAGACACTATCATATATAGAGTCCTGTTAATTTGATAAAGGTAGTGTTGTTGAATTGTAATGTAGTATGCATGTACTTTATTGATGTAATGCTAAGAAGATCACACCAGTCAGAATTATGTTTTTATGGGATATCCA
The DNA here is from genome assembly GCA_032209605.1 of Mactromeris polynyma. Classification (NCBI taxonomy): domain Eukaryota; kingdom Metazoa; phylum Mollusca; class Bivalvia; order Venerida; family Mactridae; genus Mactromeris; species Mactromeris polynyma. Next base: position 308,768 of record JASFXZ010000068.1, read on the forward strand.
CAAAGGAGTTAACAGATTTGTATTGCTAGGAGCTATCACTGTTACTGAAAATTTATGCTTAGGGACAAAACTATTAAAAACTTGTGTTTACTCAGGAAGGAGTAAATCTATATGCTGGCTTACATTCACATATACTTTCATTAACAGCTTATTATTGACAACAGTCACAAGTTTCACAATTTCTGTTCACAAGAAATGGTCATGCAGCAGAATAAGACTCAGTGAATGCTCTATATTACCTTTGGAATTGTGTGACAAAGTATAATTGTGTTGTTATTGTTGTTTTCTAGATTATGGGATGATGGTGTTATCGATCCTTTGGATACTCGTAATGTTCTCGGACTTTCATTGAGTGCAGCATTGAATGAACCCAAACAGAAAACTTCATTTGGTGTTTTTAGAATGTGAGATCTCAACAAATACTCTAGAAATAACATTTTATATTGTAATTAACTGGTTACTGTGATAAACCAGTTGTCTACTCTAACAGTAATTGACCAGTTGTCAGTAATTGACCGGTTGTCTACTCTTACAGTAATTGACCGGTTGTTTACTCAATTCGTGATAAAGTACCTGTCTACTCTATTAAGGCTGAACGGTTTGTCTATGCTATACCTGATAAACTGTTCTCCTACTTTATAAGTGATAAGTGGTTGTCTATTCATGAATGAAAAGTGTTGCATTAGTGATAAGTAGGTTACCAGCAGGGACATGGATTTATGTTCTGATAAATTGGCAAGGATGTGTTATATGGTGATAAACTGATTGTCTACAATAGCAGAGATGTTTTATACCAGGTAGTGATGCATTGGTCATCAATCAGGTATAACTGTATGGCTTGAGGTAGTGATGCATTGGTCATCATTCAGGTATAAATGTATGGCTCGTTTCCTGGTTTATCGTTCTTCATTCATAATTTGTGTTAATTGAAATAGTGATGTTTTCATTTTTCACGTGGCTTACATGTGGTATTTAGTTTTGTGATTTATAACAAAAGACTAAATTTTTGAATTTCAGATTTTATCATAATACTTCATGTACTGTGAAATTATTGTGTTTGGTAAAATTGTTTATCTTTGAGGAACAATAAAAGCCACTAATGTTACCAAGGAACAAATATTATTTACATGTTATATCTGTTGACAGTATGTAGGAGATTGGTATTCTGTAGGACCATTTTACAGTTTATACTGTTTAATGCTGTGTAACTGTTGGGCATTAGTATGTTTGTTCATTTGTTTCGGGCTTAACACCGTTTCTCAACAGTATTACAGATATATACGGCTGATGTTAACAGTGATCCTGGGTAACCAACCAGTACTAACCTCTGCAAGCAACTGACAATTTCCCTGTATAAATCAGAGTTCAAAGGTGGAGGAAAAATGACTTTGGATGCATTTACCTTCTGTCAAATTGTCACAGAACAACATACACACCATCAATTGATATAAGAGATGACTGCCACCGTTAGATATATTATAGAAATGTATTTAAGTATGCTGTTATAAAATAACAATTACCTTAATTGTGTTTAATGTTTTATAGTTAAATTGTATTTTAAAAGTAATTTATATGCTTTCATTTATGGTAGTAATATTTGTATTTGATTCTATTTTAGTTATGTAAGACAATCAATTAATCTTACCAGTGTTCCTTAATGTCTGTCAGTAAGCATTTGTCTGCCCATGCTATCGGATTTGGTTAAAATGGTTTCTGACATTTTATCAGCCTGTTCGTCCGTTTGTCTATTTTTCTCCCCTTTAAAGGGTTTTTATGAATTTTCTACCATGTTTATTGTCAATGTCATATATTTGAAATTTAAGGTCAAATGGGCAGTTTGGAGTAAACATATGTAGAAACACAGAGAAGAAAATGAAACTCCTAACCATTTTCCTGTGTTGATATAAATGGCTATACAACCTAATTAATGTTACATTTTAAATGTGAATACTCATGTATTTCAATTATTTACCTGTGACTTAACAACACATTTATCATACAATGATAACACATGCTTTTGCAGGCAAACACTTGATTAACCAATAATTTATTGTATACATAAGAATGAAATTATTCAGATATGTCATTTGTGGACATCTAGTACTGAATTTATTGTTACCTTGTTTTTAGAAAATGACAAAAACTCACCAGATGTTTGTATATACCATTTGTGTAAAAACTGTATAATACATTCATCAGTGTAATATACTGTATCTTCTTGAAAACCAAAACATTTATCTCCACAGCAGCTTTATATTGAACAAATCACATGTATGAACATGTAATATGTTGTAGTGTGTACATCAAGATTGCCTGAGTATCTGTTATAAAATCTTTCATAGCTGTATCAAATATTGTGGGTACCAAACTACATGTCTACTTTCATAGTTGTATCAAATATTGTGGGTACCAAACTACATGTCTACTTTCATAGTTGTATCAAATATTGTGGGTACCAAACTACATGTCTACTTTCATAGTTGTATCAAATATTGTGGGTACCAAACTACATGTCTACTTTCATAGTTGTATCAAATATTGTGGGTACCAAACTACATGTCTACTTTCATAGTTGTATCAAATATTGTGGGTACCAAACTACATGTCTACTTTCATAGTTGTATCAAATATTGTGGGTACCAAACTACATCTGCTTAATAATGCCATTGTGATGTTATAAGTAATGAATAATGGCTACATTAATATCTTGCATTTTTTTGTTAATTTATTTGATTGCAATCATGTTGTTTGCACACTACTGTATCTGTCTGAGTGACTGCTATAATTCCTCTGCTATAACGTGTTATGTATAAACATGATTATACGAGTCCATACAAAACTTGGGCTGTGCAAGGCTTCCTTGAAAATAAATTTGTGTCCATAGTAACCAAATATTTATTGTCTTTTTCCATAGCGCAGCTATAGTGCAATTTTACACTTGCTAGCTTTACCTTCTGTCTGTGTTCACAATATGTGTAGGGGTCAAATGTAAATTATGTTAAATGCCATGTTGTCAGTTCATGAAATCGTGCTACTGTTTGTATGGGATCTGTTGTATTGTGAGAGGATAGTATTGTAGTAAGTCATTTACTGTATACTGTATTGCTCATACATGATTTAATAGTGATTGTAATAAATAGTCATACATGTACTTTTATTGATGAAAAAGAAGTCAGATTTATTAATATGGTTGTTGGTGATGTGACAATGATCAATTCAGGGATTCCTCGAAAGGCAGCAACGTACAGTTTGGCTGTAGTTACATGTTCACTTTCAGACATAAATCTTCAGCCATGCATAGTCTGATACTTGGTTGTATGTGTAGGTTAATGCATACACTCTCGGATTATGGGGAAACAAGTGAGTTTATTTCAAAACCAGAAACTTCCCAACATGCAGTGATTTAACACATCTTGCAAACTTCTAGGTCCGTAACTGCTTCATGCTTTAATGCCTTAGTCTAATGTGTTGAAAAAATGAACTGGTATATTTATACACCAAGCGTACAAGATGGTGGGGTGGGTGGAGAAAGCCTTGTGCCCCGTCTATCTCGCTGTTCTGATACCATTTTTTTTACATATTTCAGCTTATGTCTATTACATTGAAATGAATTTATTTGAGACATCCTTACAATCGTTTCTCTTGGACATATTCTGTCAAAGTTAAGTATGGAAACAATTGCCATTCTTGTAGAATCATTTGATTGGAATGATTCCCAGGGTAGCTGTTATACGTTAGATCAAACTTTATTGTTGTTTCCATCTGTTTATTCTGATTTTAATCTTAGACAATCATTTGATAGCAATTTGCACTCTGGCTGAGCCAGTATTTTCCGAGTCCATGACGAGTCAAAAATGGTTTTGAATTTTTGTTTTCCTTTAGTTTCAAAGTTAGAAATAGCTTTGCATGTTTTATTTCGTATTTTTAAATAAGCATATTTTGGCTCATTGATTGATTGGATTGATTGATTGATCAATGTATTAGTGACAATGTTTGTAATAAATTGCTGATTGTTATACTCGCACTGTCTGTGACTTCAGTTTTACCAAAATGTTGGTGATAAACAGTTGTTAATAGATCAACTGTTAGGTAGAAACGGGGTCTGTTCTTATATTGCCATGGAGACTGCTGCTGATGCTGATTATTGTGTTGTTGACGATGATGATTGAGGTGATGACGATGGTGATGTTTGTGGTAACTGATGTTGACAACACGTCTGTCATGGTGTTGTTCACCAAGGCATGCTGGGAATAAACAACACCAATGTGATCACTTTGTATGTTCAAAATAATTTATTTAGCTACACATCACAGTATTTGATGAAGAAAAACACAAATACAATCTTATAGTACAACCCCACACTTCAAATCAAGTATAACAAGATCACCACCAGGGGGAAACACTCGTCTTAAAATCTGAACATTAAAGGGAAAAAATTCATTACACAATTATCCTACTTGTCCTTAAACAAGGTCATAGTAATACAATAAAGTGTATGTTAATGTAAAGGTTAACCAAGATTATTCAAGTCCAAAAGGGGGCATAATTTGAGCAACATTCAACCTAGAGTTATCCCTCTTGACCTTCATACTCCTCTAGTGAAGATAAAGATATTTGTCAAATTACAACACACTAGGTCAAAGAGTTATGACACAAAATGGACTGTTACATAAATGTTAACCATAACTATGCCAGCTACAATGAAGAGATGGCAATAGCTTATCTTACCAAAGAAATGAGATTAGCTGTAAATACTAAATATTAGCTGTGGAGATACCCCACCCACTCACATTCAGGCACTTCCAGCTAACAAATCTATCCCACAGTATAATACATACAGTTACATACCAGCCACAATATTTATAGAAAAAAGGTTTAGACACAAAGAAACACCTTTTGTTAAATAAAAAACTAGAGATGTATATCTCTAGTAAGTCACAGAAGCCCCTTTAATGGAGTGACCTTGACCATGGACATAGATCTGACTGTGATACATAGGCGAGACGACCTTGACCAAGGACATATAGATCTGACTGTGTGATATAGGTGAGACGACCTTGACCATGTACATATACTGTGAGATATAGGTGAGACGACCTTGACCAAGGACATATAGATCTGACTGTGTGATATAGGTGAGACGACCTTGACCATGGACATATAGATCTGACTGTGTGATATAGGTGAGACGACCTTGACCATGGACATATAGATCTGACTGTGTGATATAGGTGAGGCACAAAGGATTGCAGATAGACTAACTGACCTACCATACAAGCAGACCATGTGTTTTCTAGGGCATAATGTAGATCAACTTAGAAGTTGATTTTCAGACTACAGACATCTTGACTGTCTGTAAATATTCCAATATTTTTCATGAAATGTTTTGTTAGACAATAAAACATATCACACAATGTCATCATCATCACCGTACACTAGAAACAGATGGAAATTGATTCAGATTATTACATCAGATCTCACTCCTACATGTCAAATGACCCAGAACTGACCTTGACAGTACAGATGTGACCTTGACAGTACAGATGTGACCTTGACAGTGCAGACCTGACATTGACAGTACAGATGTGACCTTGACAGTGCAGACATGACATTGAAAGTACAGATGTAACCTTGACAGTGCAGACCTGACATTGACAGAACAGTAGTGATGTCCTTGACAGTGATGACCTTGACAGTGCAGACATGACCTTGAAAGTACAGATGTGACCTTGACAGTGCAGACATGACACCTGCATGAGGCACACATTCTCTTATCATGCTTTATATTTTGTCGTCTTAATTCTAAAAACCCAAATTTCAATTTTTCACACTTTACAAAACTAAACTACATAGCTTAAATCAAAATTCCACAAGTATGTAACTAGCTCACTTTTCATTACTGTTCAAATCTTCACATGTGATTTTTTCGAATGGCAAAAAAGGAGAAACAGATTTGTAGAATTAATGCAATGATACATGTAAAGTTTCATAGGATACATCTGCATCACGTAACATTGTAGCCGAGTTTCAGCAGACAGACAGACATACAGACAGACAGACAGACCAACATACAGACGGACAATGCAATCACTATATGCCTCCTATTGGGGACATAAGAAATTTCTTACAAAGAAACATCTACTATTTAATGAACATGTTGCATAATGTAACCATAAACTAGTGAGGTACAGGGGTGACATACAGACCAGAATATTATATTTATTAACAACACAAACTGGAATGTAAAAGACACCCTAAAGATGAACACAAAATTAAACCAGATTCAGCGATGTCAGACAATCGTACAATAAAATGTCACAACAGTGGGGGCGTGTATGTCTGCAACATGAACCATTCAGTCACAGCAGTGGGGGCGTGTATGTCTGCAACATGTACCATTCAGTCACAAAGGCCTGCTTTATTGAACTTGAGTACAAAATGAACATTTATTGAACATAGAACACTAATCTGAATTTGTATCTGAATTTGTACGTCGAAGTAACCACTGCTGGCTTTTATAATGATTAAGTCCATACCAATTTTTATGACTATATATCATAAAGAATGCAGTTTTACACAAATCAGACAAAGATAAACCATGTAGTTTTGAGAGACAAGCTTTAAACATTTATTCATAAATATGAGAAAATTGGTGGTAAATACAACCGATATAAATAGATGGATATATCCGTGTACTGGTAGTAACTCCACATAACAATATAAACAACTACTGAATATAAATAACACCATGAAAACAGGTGTTATAAGTCATTTGGTTAGGTCAACATGATCTAGCTGGTCAATTAACAAAACCATCCCGCCCCATACTTCATTCTGCCTGGTCAGTTTTTATATTTTTCCCACGACAAGCGCGTCTTTTATGACCAAATGAAAACACAACAGTCAGCTTAAAAAATCTAATTAAATATATAAACAAATATTTCAGTGCCAAGTGATACAATACATAAGTAACAAGCATGTTATCATACAAGATTGTTTTATCATCCTGTATTGTTTGACAACAGCACTGTTTCAGTCACTCTTTCATGCTTCACCCAGGATGAGTTACAGATTTGTACGAACATTCGAGAGTGTCAGGTAAACATTGTCTGACAATATATAAAACATTTACTATACAAGTATATAAATATATAATTTAAAACAACAAACACAAAACTTCAACATGATTATCTCCACTTGCAGAACACTGACTTACATCATTACCTCCCCTTACAAAAACTCAAATTGCAAACTTTCCAATGATCATTGAAAACGGAATAAATCATAAAAAATATCTGACCTTCATCAGTATTACATCTAATAAATGGAAAACAAACAAACAAAATTGAAATAAACTTGAAGCCATTTCGACAGTTTTTATTTGATGATGGTGATTTCTGTAGAAACAGGGGAGGTAATCACTATAACAAGGTAGTCAAACAACACAAGGAAGAAATAGCAAGAAACATTAGTAAAGTATGCATAAGATTATAATCACAACACAGATAATGAAGGAAAAATTAAAGAATGATGTAGAAGGACATTATAACCATTACATGTATAAGCATTCAATCATAGACCATAAGTCAACCTTGTATAGACTGTCTTGTAATACGAAGCTCCGTGTTATACATGTTGTATCAAGGTCTACATTATGTCACAGTCAACCTTGTATAGACTGTCTTGTAATACGAAGCTCTGTGTTATACATGTTGTATCAAGGTCTACATTATGTCACAGTCAACCTTGTATAGACTGTGTTGTAATACGAAGCTCCGTGTTATACATGTTGTATCGAGGTCTACATTATGTCACAGTCAACCTTGTATAGACTGTCTTGTAATACGAAGCTCTGTGTTATACATGTTGTATCAAGGTCTACATTATGTCACAGTCAACCTTGTATAGACTGTCTTGTAATACGAAGCTCTGTGTTATACATGTTGTATCGAGGTCTACATTATGTCACAGTCAACCTTGTATAGACTGTCTTGTAATACGAAGCTCTGTGTTATACATGTTGTATCGAGGTCTACATTATGTCACAGTCAACCTTGTATAGACTGTCTTGTAATACGAAGCTCTGTGTTATACATGTTGTATCAAGGTCTACATTATGTCACAGTCAACCTTGTATAGACTGTCTTGTAATACGAAGCTCTGTGTTATACATGTTGTATCAAGGTCTACATTATGTCACAGTCAACCTTGTATAGACTGTCTTGTAATACGAAGCTCTGTGTTATACATGTTGTATCAAGGTCTACATTATGTCACAGTCAACCTTGTATAGACTGTGTTGTAATACGAAGCTCCGTGTTATACATGTTGTATCGAGGTCTACATTATGTCACAGTCAACCTTGTATAGACTGTCTTGTAATACGAAGCTCTGTGTTATACATGTTGTATCAAGGTCTACATTATGTCACAGTCAACCTTGTATAGACTGTCTTGTAATACGAAGCTCTGTGTTATACATGTTGTATCGAGGTCTACATTATGTCACAGTCAACCTTGTATAGACTGTCTTGTAATACGAAGCTCTGTGTTATACATGTTGTATCGAGGTCTACATTATGTCACAGTCAACCTTGTATAGACTGTCTTGTAATACGAAGCTCCGTGTTATACATGTTGTATCGAGGTCTACATTATGTCACAGTCAACCTTGTATAGACTGTCTTGTAATACGAAGCTCTGTGTTATACATGTTGTATCAAGGTCTACATTATGTCAGTCTACATTATGTCACAGTCAACAGTCACAGTCAACATTACCCAGAGGAAAGCATTATACACTGTATAAGTGGTACAATCTGTGACGGGGAATTATTTGCCAAATTGCAAATTCAAAAATGTTGTGAAAATATCAGCCAGCAGAAATTTCCTTGTTAACAGAAGCACACATTTACATTTAAATGTAATACTCTTAACATTTCCAAAAAAAATGTCTCAATTATAATAATTGTCAATGAGCAGAAAATTTGAAATATAATCATCGTTATTAAAAGGATTATATAGTACAACATGAGTATCACTGAAAATTCTAATGTAACAGTAAGATGTGTGTAACACGTGAACCACACAAACATTGGAGCAAGTCAACTATTGGAGCAAGTCAACTGTTCTATATAACTGGTACTGTGCATCTTACATTTCTTCAAAAAACGATTTGAGATCAAATTTAGAAAATTGTGAAGGTGTAGATTATGTAGGCATCAGCAGCGGACATTTAATACTGGAATCCTGTCAAGCTATATTTGTATATCAACACTCTAACCTGGTAGGCATCAGCAGCGGACATTTAATACTGGAATCCTGTCAAGCTATATTTGTATATCAACACTCTACCTGGTAGTCCAAAATAAAAGTTTACACTTAAGATCAATGCTTGTAGTAACTTGTTCACTAAAACACAATTTATCAGTGTCTGTGATATTACAATGTCTGTGGATTTAGCGATTCAACATAAACAAACTGACTCCGCAGTCAGACGACAGATATGAACTTAGGTCCGTTATTAGATTCACTGCATTTACAATACATGTATCTCCATAGAGAGAGGATTTGGCACAAGACAACAATAACTCACGTTTGGGTTACAAACCCTCACATGTTTTGCATAGACTAAGTATTCAGTGCATTGATATTAATGTATATTTGCTCTAACACTCCATCCATGTATAATGTTACATTTTCACTACAACAAAAAACAATTGGTATTAAAACAGTATAAGATAATTTACCAACAAACACCCAGTATGTTGGTCAAACAAACACCCAGTATGTTGGTCAAACAAACACCCAGTATGTTGGTCAAACAAACACCCAGTATGTTGGTCAAACAAACACCCAGTATGTTGGTCAAACAAACACCCAGTATGTTGGTCAAACAAACACCCAGTATGTTGGTCAAACAAACACCCAGTATGTTGGTCAAACAAACACCCAGTATGTTGGTCAAACAAACACCCAGTATGTTGGTCAAACAAACACCCAGTATGTTGGTCAAACAAACACCCAGTATGTTGGTCAAACAAACACCCAGTATGTTGGTCAAACAAACACCCAGTATGTTGGTCAAACAAACACCCAGTATGTTGGTCAAACAAACACCCAGTATGTTGGTCAAACAAACACCCAGTATGTTGGTCAAACAAACACCCAGTATGTTGGTCAAACAAACACCCAGTATGTTGGTCAAACAAACACCCAGTATGTTGGTCAAACAAACACCCAGTATGTTGGTCAAACAAACACCCAGTATGTTGGTCAAACAAACACCCAGTATGTTGGTCAAACAAACACATTCACAGAATGAATACTATCTATCTGGTTAATATGATTGATACAGCAATTCTTACACCATAGCAACACATAATTCACAGTTCTGTAACGAGAAATACTATACCATGCAATTGTGAACACTTGAAAGTATCTGAGATCTTCATCAGTGTTTTTCAAGGGTTCAACACAAGACTATCATAACTCCTATGTATTTATATTAGAGTCGCTGTAGTCTTGCACTGAACCCTCAATTTGTAATTGTTAATAGTTTGACAAATAGCAGTGTTAGTCAGGTTGCTATGGTAACCTCAGGAATGTACAACAATTTGATTATTTACTCTATAGATGACTAGAGAGTTGTCAGTCTAAAAGTAACAACGAATGTCTCGGGTTATAAAACTTGAGTACGGTCCCGTAGATCTCAACCTTGACACATCTGTCCTACACACACTGCTGTATTAACTTTGTGTAACATTCAACTACTGATATGTCACACATAGATGCTGCCCCAATAGTTTCATAATTTTACAACAATGAATTTGGGAACATTTAATCATGAAGAAGAGATTTGAGACTGGATATCATGTTTTATAACCCTAGACTCGGTGATTACCCACGACAGAATATAATAAATCTTCAACTAAATCATACAATTTGTATAATATACTGGTCAAAGTACTAGCACTAACATTGCTATATAACATAGTTTCTTAAAAGCCTACTGGAAACTTCTTCTGTTGACTTTGATTGCACTAAGCTGTAACATTTATGATTTAAGCAAATTGAACAATAAATTACATTACGTAAACATGTCTACATTACCTAAACCCGTCTAAATTACGTAAACATGTCTACATTACGTAAACACTTCTACATTACGTAAACATGTCTACATTACCTAAACCCGTCTAAATTACGTAAACATGTCTACATTACGTAAACCCTTCTACATTACGTAAACATGTCTACATTACGTAAACCCGTCTACATTACGTAAACCCGTCTAAATTACGTAAACATGTCTACATTACGTAAACCCTTCTACATTACGTAAACATGTCTACATTACATAAACCCATCTACATTACATAAACATGTCTACATTACGTAAACCCGTCTACATTACGTAAACCCGTCTACATTACGTAAACCCATCTACATTACATAAACATGTCTAAATTACATAAACCCATCTACATTACATAAACATGTCTACATTACATAAACCTGTCTACATTACATAAACATGTCTACATTACATAAACCCATCTACATTACATAAACATGTCTACATTACATAAACCCGTCTACATTACATAAACATGTCTACATTACATAAACCCGTCTACATTACATAAACATGTCTACATTACATAAACCTGTCTACATTACATAAACATGTCTACATGTCTACATTACGTAAACATGTCTACATTACGTAAACATGTCTACATTACATAAACCCGTCTACATTACGTAAACATGTCTACATTACGTAAACCCGTCTACATTACATAAACCCTTCTACATTACGTAAACATGTCTACATTACGTAAACCCGTCTACATTACGTAAACATGTCTACATTACATAAACCGTCTACATTACGTAAACATGTCTACATTACGTAAACCCGTCTACATTACGTAAACCCGTCTACATTACATAAACCCGTCTACATTACGTTCATCATTTCTGATCACTTTGTCATTATGTTGTGAAGATTCTCAAAATTCAAAATTGTGAGTAAGCTTTGATGTGTATAGGAACAAGGTCAGCTTACATGTATGCTGTATGATTCGGGAATTGTTTCATTTATATCCTATTCCACTGCTTGAATTAATGCATTGTGTTTGACAATATAATTTAAATAAAGTACAAAAAAGTTACAATTCATCAACAGAAATATTTAATATTCCTGTAGAATTTGTAGGAAATCTGTTTCACATGAATAGTGAAATAATAAATAAATTTCAATGTGAAAAATTTCATTTTGATAACTTAAGACAGTGCAAATTAAATCCATTAGTCTATTTGTAATAAATGTGTAGTGAGGAGGTGCTTGAACCACGACAAGTGGCACCAGACTGCTGTATGAACAATATTTCAACATTCAACACCTTATTTGTTCTTTAATAACAACAGTGCTTTAAATTGAGCTAATGACCATATTTGGACATAACAGATGAAGAACATCCAATCATGACCCAAGCTATATATACATATATACAACATAAGGCATATTTGTAGCACAATAAAACACAAACACTCTGTGATCAATGATGCATACTGACGATGACCAATGATGCATATTGACGATGTGATCATTGGAGTGTGACAACATATGATGAGATCTCCATCGGCTCCAGGTCCAGTAACTCTGTTGTGTCCAGATCTTTCTCCTCGTACATCAATGTTAACGATACTTGTTGCGCAAGGTCTGAACGGATTTCATTGAACAAATTGGACATAATCACCTGCAACAAATACACACATTTATATGTAGATAACTTTTTCAAGTATCAATATTTATGATGTTGTATGTCTGTATCAAATGCTTCAATTTTACATCAATTACAAATCGACATACTGATTAAGATCGGTTTTTGTACATTGTCCATGTTTCTTACATACCATATTTGCTTTAATTGATGTGCACAGCACTTAGCAATGTGTACAGCTGAATCAGTCAATTTCCAAGTGTACAAATCTGACCCTCGTCAAATCTGAGTGAGTCCGACACAACACAGAGTGCAGACACAACACAGAGTGCAGTCACAACATGTGTACACTTGATAAGGAGAGCAAAGTTGGCTTCTGCTGCAGAAAACTGATGGAAGTGTCCGAAACAAACAGTCTTAGTTGTAAGGTGGTCTGTCTATCAAGTTAAAATGTGAAGAAAATAAAACTGATACATGAAAAGGTGGTCTTAATTTTGAGGTTATATTTAAGTAAGGTTTATATTTGCTGACAAAACCTGTACAGGTTAGAAAGCCCCAAGCATCTCCATCACTCTCACATCCTGAAATAAAGACAACAGCATCACTCACCTCTCCTGTAGCTGCCTTACACATCAAACCTTTGTTAGGGAAACCACAATCCAACCCTAATCTGTGTAAAAACAATGCAGCAGTATTCTTAGGACTGAGTCTCTCTGGACCATCATCTCTGTTCTGCATCGTACGTAGATTCAATAAATGTACGTCGCAAGGTAGTTCACTTTGCATCGGCGATACATTTTTTTGTTTCGGGAATGATCTCGAGTGTCCTGAGAACGCAGGAATAACAAATGTGGGGTGTATAAGATGTAACGATGTCTGATGTCCCAACAATGATGGCAACGCTGTTGGTTTGTCCTTGTTCTGAAAGCAGTAGATCTACATTTAGTAACATATGATAGCATTCATAACTTGAATTTTGTCCTTAGCAAAGAAATAATATTCATTATTATTCAATATTGACATACTGAGTACAGTAACATCACACTGCAATACATGCAGCAACAATGTACCAACAACCAGAAATTTTCACTAACAGGTGAAGAATGCCCCGACAAGGAGTGACCTTGTTGAATGCCCCCGACGTGGAGTGACGTTGTTGAATGCCCCCGACGTGGAGTGACCTTGTTGAATGCCCCCGACATGGAGTGACCTTGTTGAATGCCCCCGACGTGGAGTGACCTTGTTGAATGCCCCCAACGTGGAGTGACCTTGTTGAATGCCCCCGATGTGGTGTGACCTTGTTGAATGCCCCCGACGTGGAGTGACCTTGTTGAATGCCCCCGACGTGGAATGACCTTGTTGAATGCCCCCGATGTGGTGTGACCTTGTTGAATGCCCCCGACGTGGAGTGACCTTGTTGAATGCCCCCCACGTGGAATGACCTTGTTGAATGCCCCCGATGTGGAGTGACCTTGTTGAATGCCCCCGATGTGGTGTGACCTTGTTGAATGCCCCCGATGTGGTGTGACCTTGTTGAATGCCCCCGACGTGGAGTGACCTTGTTGAATGCCCCCGACGTGGAATGACCTTGTTGAATGCCCCCGACAAGGAGTGACCTTGTTGAATGCTTGTTGTATATGTACATTATCATAGGGACCCTTTGAAAAAAATACAGTCAGGCTTGACAGGGGCGGACAGACAGACATGCCAAACCATGAACAGAGCCATCCATATATACCACCATCTGGGAGAACAAATATTACATATCATCGAGAAAGATTTCTGATTAGCAAAAGAAACTGGAAAAAGCAGAAAGAAGTAAGAGATGTAGAAAAGCTTGTTCTAACTTACATAACTTCCTTTATATCTGTTTTCAAGCAGCAACTTGAATCTACTTGGCGTTTCTTTGCTGTCTGTCACACCCTGACCCAGTCCTCGACTGTCATCTTGATTCAATCTTCTATCCAAAAACACGTCCACAACACCTGTAAGCAGATACATTCATCATGTTCCAATATGTACAAGCACAGCAAACTTGTAGAAAAGTTTTCCAGTAATTTTCATCAGAGATACTGATGACTTCAAGGTTACACTATGGTTAGAAACATGCAAGTGATATACAGCGTATGTAGCATGAGTTTCTGGGTTCTTACAATATTATACCATAAAGTTTCAATATGCATGTCTGTACACAGGTGTGGGGTTTGGTGTCAGGAATATTAATGTCAGGAATCTTAAAGTCAGGAATCTTAATGTCAGGAATATTGGTGTCAGGAATCTTAATGCCAGGAATCTTAATGTCAGAAATCTTGGTGTCAGGAATCTTAATGTCAGGAATCTTAGTCAGGAATCTTAAAGTCAGGAATCTTAATGTCAGGAATCTTAATGTCAGGAATATTGGTGTCAGGAATCTTAATTTCAGGAATCTTAGTCAGGAATCTTAATGTCAGGAATATTGGTGTCAGGAATCTTAATGTCAGGAATCTTGGTGTCAGGAATCTTAAAGTCAGGAATATTGGTGTCAGGAATCTTAAAGTCAGGAATCTTAATGTCAGGAATATTGGTGTCAGAAATCTTAATGCCAGGAATCTTAATGTCAGGAATATTGGTGTCAGAAATCTTAATGTCAGGAATCTTAATGTCAGGAATATTGGTGTCAGGAATCTTAATGTCAGGAATCTTAATGCCAGGAATCTTAATGTCAGGAATATTGGTGTCAGGAATCTTAAAGTCAGGAATCTTAATGCCAGGAATCTTAATGTCAGGAACCTTACTGTCAGGAATCTTAATGTCAGGAATCTTAGTGTCAGGAATCTTAATGTCAGGAATCTTGGTGTCAGGAATCTTTATGTCAGGAATCTGGGTGCAATGTTAGGAGACAACAACATATGTTTTGTCTATGATTGCACCGTTTATCATATGTAATATCTAATTAATGTTTGCAGGCCAAGTCAGCGGTTATTTTTAATGTGTTTAGCTTTATGGTTTGAGGCATGTTTATAATGCATATTTACCTGGTTTGAGGTATGCTATAATGCATATTTACTTGGTTTGAGGCATGTTATAATGCATATTACCTGGTTTGAGGCATGTTATAATGTATATTTACCTGGTTTGAGGCATGTTTATAATGCATATTTACCTGGTTTGAGGCATGTTATAATGCATATTACCTGGTTTGAGGCATGTTATAATGCATATTTATCTGGTTTGAGGCATGTTATAATGCATATTTACCTGGTTTGAGGCATGTTATAATGTATATTACCTGGTTTGAGGCATGTTATAATGCATATTTACCTGGTTTGAGGCATGTTATAATGCATATTTACCTTGTTTGAGGCATGTTATAATGCATATTTACCTGGTTTGAGGCATGTTTTAATGCATATTTACCTGGTTTGAGGCATGTTATAATGTATATTTACCTGGTTTGAGGCATGTTATAATGCATATTACCTGGTTTGAGGCATGTTATAATGCATATTTACCTGGTTTGAGGCATGTTATAATGCATATTTACCTGGTTTGAGGCATGTTATAATGTATATTACCTGGTTTGAGGCATGTTATAATGCATATTTATCTGGTTTGAGGCATGTTATAATGTATATTACCTGGTTTGAGGCATGTTATAATGTATATTACCTGGTTTGAGGCATGTTATAATGCATATTTATCTGGTTTGAGGCATGTTATAATGCATATTTACCTGGTTTGAGGCATGTTATAATGCATATTTACCTGGTTTGAGGCATGTTATAATGTATATTACCTGGTTTGAGGCATGTTATAATGCATATTTACCTTGTTTGAAGCATGTTATAATGCATATTACCTGGTTTGAGGCATGTTATAATGCATATTTACCTGGTTTGAGGCATGTTATAATGCATATTTACCTGGTTTGAGGCATGTTATAATGTATATTACCTGGTTTGAGGTTAGCAAATCCTAGCGAGTTCGCTGATATTATACTGAATCTGTGTTTGTCATCCTCAATAAATGCCATAGTAGGCATTGGATAAACATTGCCTTGTAATGTTAACTTGTCGTATGTTTTATGTTTCTGCATCTGAAAAATTATTATATAAAAATTTCAACATTATATAAATTATCAGCAATAGAATCTGATATTGACAATGAAAATATTGCCATCTCTATGGAATACAAAACAGTGAACTTAAATTAACTAAAATAGCAGGCATGAAATAGAATATTAACATGTAAGCTTTAAAAGGCGCTACATGGTCTAGATTAGGGGTCAGCAAATTAACACTCTTCCTGGTCAATTTAACATAATGGTTTGAAAAATAAGTATTTCAATAACAGCAGAACATTAAACATTCAGTAAAACCTGGAGAATAAGAACAGCATTGAAAACTGGTCATAATATTGAGATGGTCTTAATATAGCGGCTGAAGTAAGAGCAAACAGTGAAAACCATGGTCTTAATTTCAAGATGGTCATAATATTGAGATGGTCTTAATATAGCGGCTGAAGTAAGAGCAAACAGTGAAAACCATGGTCTTAATTTCAAGATGGTCATAATATTGAGATGGTCTTATTATTGAGGTGGTCCTTCAGTGAGATTTTACTGTATTTATTTGACAGAAACACCAAATAAGTTCATACAACTCATATTAATGACTCATGACCAACCATTGTTTTCTGGCTTACTAACCAGTACCCGCAATCTTGTGTACAGCAAGATCTGAATTGTTCTATCCCCGGACAAATACTTTCCTACAGTAGAGTATATAACAAACCTGAAATCCGTTCAGATCAGTATAAAATTCTCCACCCTGGTTACTAATATCTGTATTAATTCTGACAGCAATCTCAGTATTCGATGATGATGTTATATCTACAATATTCTGCATATCCAGCGATAACCCATCAATACCTGTAAAATATAGAGATACAATGTAAAATATAGAGATACAATGTAAAATATAGAGATACAATGTAAAATATAGAGATAAAATGTAAAATATAGAGATACAATGTAAAATATAGAGATACAATGTAAAATATAGAGATACAATGTATGTAAAATATAGAGATACAATGTATGTAAAATATAGAGATACAATGTATGTAAAATATAGAGATACAATGTAAAATATAGAGATACAATGTAAAATATAGAGATAAAATGTAAAATATAGAGGTACAATGTAAAATATAGAGATACAATGTAAAATATAGAGATACAATGTAAAATATAGAGATACAATGTAAAATATAGAGATACAATGTATGTAAAATATAGAGATACAATGTATGTAAAATATAGAGATACAATGTATGTAAAATATAGAGATACAATGTATGTAAAATATAGAGATACAATGTATGTAAAATATAGATATACAATGTAAAATATAGAGATACAATGTAAAATATAGAGATAAAATGTAAAATATAGAGATACAATGTCATATATACTGATACCATGTCAAATATAGAGATACAATGTCATATATACCGATACAATATCAAATATACAGATACAATGTCAAATATACAGATACAATGTCATATATACAGACACAATGTCAAATTTACAGATACTAATGTCATGTATACAATGTCAAATATACAGATACAATGTCAAATATATGATACAATGTCATATATACAGATACAATGCCATATATACAGATACAATGTCATATATACAGACATAATGTCACATATACAGATTTTGTCTTTGGCTGCTTAATTTTATTTTATAGAACATGAACATGTTGATATGTGATATGCTATTTGTTTTTTCCATTTGAAAAACAGAAAAGAATTGAGGAAAAAATATACATACAGATGTGTTCATTCAATATTCATCACAAAAAGGTAGGGCTGGTTGTAAATTAAATTAGCATACACATATCAAGCAGTTAAGATCCACAAATCTAGAAGAGTACAGAATGTACATGTATATAGAATAAACTGGGTCCTACCTGAAGAATTGTACAATCGTACAACATGTGTCACTAAATCCATGTATACCTGTACCTCAGATACGATTGGTCCTTGGATTATATTCACTGTAGGTGGATTGGAGTTTGTGTAAGGCTGGAAATAAATGTCACATAATAGAACTAAAGTTGTTGTACGTTCTATGTATAAAAGGCAAATATAAAGTAGCATATGTTTACATCCTGCTACCTAGCTACATTGTATATGTTATATAAAGTTCTAAAACATGATTATTGTGTTTACTCATGGATGCGACTCTTGGCTCATTTCCACAACATGTTGTCACATCATTGTTTGCCTCCATATGATATTGTCAGCACAGCAGAATAAATCATTTTTTTGCTGTTATGATAAACATTGAGGGGACATGGACTTATATTTTATCATGCATTTTACAATAACATATATGGTAGTAAACTAAATCAGTACCTATATACCACATCTTTAATGACATGATTGTGGGACAGCAAGAACTGATGGGGGTATACATACATCCACAGTGAAATGGGAGTGGCAAAATGGGAGGGGTATTATAATGTTGTGGGAGTGGCAAAATGGGAGGGGTATTATAATGTTGTGGGAGTGGCAAAATGGGAGGGGTATTATAAGGTTGTGGGAGTGGGAGTGGTAAAATGGGAGGGGTATTATAAGGTTGTGGGAGTGGGAGTGGTAAAATGGGAGGGGTTTTATAATGTTGTGGGAGTGGGAGTGGCAAAATGGGAGGGGTATTATAAGGTTGTGGGAGTGGGAGTGGTAACATGGGAGGGTATTCTAATGTTGTGGGAGTGGTAAAATGGGTGGAATGGTAAAATGGGTGGGAGTTGTAAAATGGGAGGGGGAATGGTTAAATGGGTGGGAGTAGTTAAATGGGTGGGAATGGTTAAATGGGTGGGAGTAGTTAAATGGGTGGGAGTGGTAAAATGGGTGGAATGGTAAAATGGGTGGGAGTTGTAAAATGGGAGGGGGAATGGTTAAATGGGTGGGAGTGGTAAAATGGGTTGAATGGTAAAATGGATGGGAGTAGTTAAAGGGGTGGGAGTGGTAAAATGGGTGGGATGGTTAAATGGGTGGAATGGTAAAATGGGTGGGAATGGTTAAATGGGTGGGAGTTGTAAAATGGGTGGAATGGTAAAATGGGTGGGATGGTTAAATGGGTGGGAATGGTTAAATGGGTGGGAATGGTTAAATCATTGGAAGCGGTCAAATCGGTGGGAATGGTTAAATCATTGGAAGCGGTCAAATGGGTGGGAATAGTTAAATCATTGGAAGCGGTCAAATGGGTGGGAATAGTTAAATCATTGGAAGCGGTCAAATGGGTGGGAATAGTTAAATCATTGGAAGCGGTCAAATGGGTGGGAATAGTTAAATCATTGGAAGCGGTCAAATGGGTGGGAATAGTTAAATCATTGGAAGCGGTCAAATGGGTGGGAATAGTTAAATCATTGGAAGCGGTCAAATGGGTGGGAATAGTTAAATCATTGGAAGCGGTCAAATGGGTGGGAATAGTTAAATCATTGGAAGCGGTCAAATGGGTGGGAATAGTTAAATCATTGGAAGCGGTCAAATGGGTGGGAATAGTTAAATCATTGGAAGCGGTCAAATGGGTGGGAATAGTTAAATCATTGGAAGCGGTCAAATGGGTGGGAATAGTT
This sequence comes from Mactromeris polynyma, assembly GCA_032209605.1. NCBI lineage: Eukaryota > Metazoa > Mollusca > Bivalvia > Venerida > Mactridae > Mactromeris > Mactromeris polynyma. The sequence continues at coordinate 329,131 of JASFXZ010000068.1, forward strand.
AAATCATTGGAAGCGGTCAAATGGGTGGGAATAGTTAAATCATTGGAAGCGGTCAAATGGGTGGGAATAGTTAAATCATTGGAAGCGGTCAAATGGGTGGGAATAGTTAAATCATTGGAAGCGGTCAAATGGGTGGGAATAGTTAAATCATTGGAAGCGGTCAAATGGGTGGGAATAGTTAAATCATTGGAAGCGGTCAAATGGGTGGGAATAGTTAAATCATTGGAAGCGGTCAAATGGGTGGGAATAGTTAAATCATTGGAAGCGGTCAAATGGGTGGGAATAGTTAAATCATTGGAAGCGGTCAAATGGGTGGGAATAGTTAAATCATTGGAAGCAGTCAAATGGGTGGGAATAGTTAAATCATTGGAAGCGGTCAAATGGGTGGGAATGGTTAAATCATTGGAAGCGGTCAAATGGGTGGGAATAGTTAAATCATTGGAAGCGGTCAAATGGGTGGGAATGGTTAAATCATTGGAAGCGGTCAAATGGGTGAGAATAGTTAAATCATTGGAAGCAGTCAAATGGGTGGGAATGGTTAAATCATTGGAAGCGGTCAAATAGGTGGGAATAGTTAAATCATTGGAAGCGGTCAAATGGGTGGGAATGGTTAAATCATTGGAAGCGGTCAAATGGGTGGGAATGGTTAAATCATTGGAAGCGGTCAAATGGGTGGGAATGGTTAAATCATTGGAAGCGGTCAAATGGGTGGGAATGGTTAAATCATTGGAAGCGGTCAAATGGGTGGGAATGGTTAAATCATTGGAAGCGGTCAAATGGGTGGGAATAGTTAAATCATTGGAAGCGGTCAAATGGGTGGGAATAGTTAAATCATTGGAAGCGGTCAAATGGGTGGGAATGGTTAAATCATTGGAAGCGGTCAAATGGGTGAGAATGGTTAAATCATTGGAAGCGGTCAAATGGGTGGGAATAGTTAAATCATTGGAAGCGGTCAAATGGGTGGGAATGGTTAAATCATTGGAAGCGGTCAAATCGGTGGGAATAGTTAAATCATTGGAAGCGGTCAAATCGGTGGGAATAGTTAAATCATTGGAAGCGGTCAAATGGGTGGGAATAGTTAAATCATTGGAAGCGGTCAAATGGGTGGGAATAGTTAAATCATTGGAAGCGGTCAAATGGGTGGGAATGGTTAAATCATTGGAAGTGGTCAAATCGGTGGGAATAGTTAAATCATTGGAAGCGGTCAAATGGGTGGGAATAGTTAAATCATTGGAAGCGGTCAAATGGGTGGGAATGGTTAAATCTTTGGAAGCGGTCAAATGGGTGGGAATAGTAAATTTGGAGAGTGGTAAATTTGAAATTGGTGTAATAGTAAAAAAGGGTGACATGTAATGATTAGGGGTCGGTAAATAGTTGGGAGCTTTACATGATGAGACAAGACAAAGACATATATGAAATATAAAACAAGGATCATACCCTGGCTGGACCATCTGGCAGGAACAGGTATGCTCCACTTCTGTCACCATTGTGTGCCTTTGTACCGTATCGGATAAATTCTAACTTTGTATTATGTGTTACCCCATTCTCTTTGGTCACAACAGACTGAAAAACAAATAATATACAAATTATCTCATCCAGCAACTGACAACAAGACAACAAACACTAATGCAAGATTGCTCAATGTGCCTCACCACAATTCTAACTACAAGACAACAAACACTAATGCAAGATTGCTCAATGTGCCTCACCACAATTCAAACAACAAGACAACAAACACTAATGCAAGATTGCTCAATGTGCCTCACCACAATTCTAACAACAAGACAACAAACACTAATGCAAGATTGCACAATGTGCCTCACCACAATACTTACAAGAAGACAACAAACACTAATGCAAGACTGCTCAATGTGCCTCACCACAATTCTAACAACAAGACAACATACACTAGAGCAAGATTGCTCAATGTGCCTCACCACAATTCTAACAACAAGACAACAAACACTAATGCAAGATTGCTTAATGTGCCTCACCACAATTCTAACAACAAGACAACAAACACTAGAGCAAGATTGCTCAATGTGCCTCACCACAATTCAAACAACAAGACAACAAACACTAGAGCAAGATTGCTCAATGTGCCTCACCACAATTCTAACAACAAGACAACAGACACTAGAGCAAGATTGCTCAATGTGCCTCACCACAATTCTAACAACAAGACAACAAACACTAGAGCAAGATTGCTCAATGTGCCTCACCACAATTCAAACAACAAGACAACAAACACTAGAGCAAGATTGCTCAATGTGCCTCACCACAATTCTAACAACAAGACAACAAACACTAATGCAAGATTGCTCAATGTGCCTCACCACAATTCTAACAACAAGACAACAAACACTAGAGCAAGATTGCTCAATGTGCCTCACCACAATTCTAACAACAAGACAACAAACACTAATGCAAGATTGCTCAATGTGCCTCACCACAATTCAAACAACAAGACAACAAACACTAATGCAAGATTGCTCAATGTGCCTCACCACAATTCAAACAACAAGACAACAAACACTAGAGCAAGATTGCTCAATGTGCCTCACCACAATACTTACAACAAGACAACATACACTAATGCAAGATTGCTCAATGTGCCTCACCACAATTCTTACAACAAGACAACATACACTAATGCAAGATTGCTCAATGTGCCTCACCACAATACTTACAACAAGACAACAAACACTAATGCAAGATTGCCCAATGTGCCTCACCACAATTCTAACAACAAGACAACAAACACTAATGCAAGATTGCTCAATGTGCCTCACCACAATTCAAACAACAAGACAACAAACACTAATGCAAGATTGCTCAATGTGCCTCACCACAATTCAAACAACAAGACAACAAACACTAATGCAAGATTGCTCAATGTGCCTCACCACAATTCTAACAACAAGACAACAAACACTAATGCAAGATTGCTCAATGTGCCTCACCACAATTCAAACAACAAGACAACAAACACTAATGCAAGATTGCTCAATGTGCCTCACCACAATTCTAACAACAAGACAACAAACACTAATGCAAGATTGCTCAATGTGCCTCACCACAATTCAAACAACAAGACAACAAACACTAGAGCAAGATTGCTCAATGTGCCTCACCACAATTCTAACAACAAGACAACAAACACTAATGCAAGATTGCTCAATGTGCCTCACCACAATTCTAACAACAAGACAACAAACACTAGAGCAAGATTGCTCAATGTGCCTCACCACAATTCAAACAACAAGACAACAAACACTAGAGCAAGATTGCTCAATGTGCCTCACCACAATTCTAACAACAAGACAACAGACACTAGAGCAAGATTGCTCAATGTGCCTCACCACAATTCTAACAACAAGACAACAGACACTAGAGCAAGATTGCTCAATGTGCCTCACCACAATTCTAAAAACAAGACAACAAACACTAATGCAAGATTGCTCAATGTGCCTCACCACAATTCTAACAACAAGACAACAAACACTAGAGCAAGATTGCTCAATGTGCCTCACCACAATTCTAACAACAAGACAACAGACACTAGAGCAAGATTGCACAATGTGCCTCACCACCATTCTAACAACAAGACAACAAACACTAGAGCAAGATTGCACAATGTGCCTCACCACAATACTTACAAGAAGACAACAAACACTAATGCAAGATTGCACAATGTGCCTCACCACAATACTTACAACAAGACAACAAACACTAATGCAAGATTGCACAATGTGCCTCACCACAATACTTACAACAAGACAACAAACACTAATGCAAGATTGCTCAATGTGCCTCACCACAATACTTACAACAAGACAACAAACACTAATGCAAGATTGCACAATGTGCCTCACCACAATTCTAACAACAAGACAACAAACACTAATGCAAGATTGCTCAATGTGCCTCACCACAATTCTAACAACAAGACAACAAACACTAGAGCAAGATTGCTCAATGTGCCTCACCACAATTCTAACAACAAGACAACAAACACTAATGCAAGATTGCTCAATGTGCCTCACCACAATTCAAACAACAAGACAACAAACACTAATGCAAGATTGCTCAATGTGCCTCACCACAATTCAAACAACAAGACAACAAACACTAGAGCAAGATTGCTCAATGTGCCTCACCACAATACTTACAACAAGACAACATACACTAATGCAAGATTGCTCAATGTGCCTCACCACAATTCAAACAACAAGACAACAAACACTAATGCAAGATTGCTCAATGTGCCTCACCACAATTCTAACAACAAGACAACAAACACTAATGCAAGATTGCTCAATGTGCCTCACCACAATTCAAACAACAAGACAACAAACACTAATGCAAGATTGCTCAATGTGCCTCACCACAATTCTAACAACAAGACAACAAACACTAATGCAAGATTGCTCAATGTGCCTCACCACAATTCAAACAACAAGACAACAAACACTAGAGCAAGATTGCTCAATGTGCCTCACCACAATTCTAACAACAAGACAACAAACACTAATGCAAGATTGCTCAATGTGCCTCACCACAATTCTAACAACAAGACAACAAACACTAGAGCAAGATTGCTCAATGTGCCTCACCACAATTCAAACAACAAGACAACAAACACTAGAGCAAGATTGCTCAATGTGCCTCACCACAATTCTAACAACAAGACAACAGACACTAGAGCAAGATTGCTCAATGTGCCTCACCACAATTCTAACAACAAGACAACAGACACTAGAGCAAGATTGCTCAATGTGCCTCACCACAATTCTAAAAACAAGACAACAAACACTAATGCAAGATTGCTCAATGTGCCTCACCACAATTCTAACAACAAGACAACAAACACTAGAGCAAGATTGCTCAATGTGCCTCACCACAATTCTAACAACAAGACAACAGACACTAGAGCAAGATTGCACAATGTGCCTCACCACCATTCTAACAACAAGACAACAAACACTAGAGCAAGATTGCACAATGTGCCTCACCACAATACTTACAAGAAGACAACAAACACTAATGCAAGATTGCACAATGTGCCTCACCACAATACTTACAACAAGACAACAAACACTAATGCAAGATTGCACAATGTGCCTCACCACAATACTTACAACAAGACAACAAACACTAATGCAAGATTGCTCAATGTGCCTCACCACAATACTTACAACAAGACAACAAACACTAATGCAAGATTGCACAATGTGCCTCACCACAATTCTAACAACAAGACAACAAACACTAATGCAAGATTGCTCAATGTGCCTCACCACAATTCTAACAACAAGACAACAAACACTAGAGCAAGATTGCTCAATGTGCCTCACCACAATTCTAACAACAAGACAACAAACACTAATGCAAGATTGCTCAATGTGCCTCACCACAATTCAAACAACAAGACAACAAACACTAATGCAAGATTGCTCAATGTGCCTCACCACAATTCAAACAACAAGACAACAAACACTAGAGCAAGATTGCTCAATGTGCCTCACCACAATACTTACAACAAGACAACATACACTAATGCAAGATTGCTCAATGTGCCTCACCACAATTCTTACAACAAGACAACATACACTAATGCAAGATTGCTCAATGTGCCTCACCACAATACTTACAACAAGACAACAAACACTAATGCAAGATTGCTCAATGTGCCTCACCACAATTCTAACAACAAGACAACAAACACTAATGCAAGATTGCTCAATGTGCCTCACCACAATTCAAACAACAAGACAACAAACACTAATGCAAGATTGCTCAATGTGCCTCACCACAATTCTAACAACAAGACAACAAACACTAATGCAAGATTGCTCAATGTGCCTCACCACAATTCAAACAACAAGACAACAAACACTAATGCAAGATTGCTCAATGTGCCTCACCACAATTCTAACAACAAGACAACAAACACTAATGCAAGATTGCTCAATGTGCCTCACCACCATTCTAACAACAAGACAACAAACACTAATGCAAGATTGCTCAATGTGCCTCACCACAATTCTAACAACAAGACAACAAACACTAATGCAAGATTGCTCAATGTGCCTCACCACAATTCTAACAACAAGACAACAAACACTAATGCAAGATTGCTCAATGTGCCTCACCACAATTCTAACAACAAGACAACAAACACTAATGCAAGATTGCTCAATGTGCCTCACCACAATTCAAACAACAAGACAACAAACACTAATGCAAGATTGCTCAATGTGCCTCACCACAATTCAAACAACAAGACAACAAACACTAATGCAAGATTGCTCAATGTGCCTCACCACAATTCTAACAACAAGACAACAAACACTAATGCAAGATTGCTCAATGTGCCTCACCACAATTCAAACAACAAGACAACAAACACTAATGCAAGATTGCTCAATGTGCCTCACCACAATTCTAACAACAAGACAACAAACACTAATGCAAGATTGCTCAATGTGCCTCACCACAATTCAAACAACAAGACAACAAACACTAGAGCAAGATTGCTCAATGTGCCTCACCACAATTCTAACAACAAGACAACAAACACTAATGCAAGATTGCTCAATGTGCCTCACCACAATTCTAACAACAAGACAACAAACACTAGAGCAAGATTGCTCAATGTGCCTCACCACAATTCAAACAACAAGACAACAAACACTAGAGCAAGATTGCTCAATGTGCCTCACCACAATTCTAACAACAAGACAACAGACACTAGAGCAAGATTGCTCAATGTGCCTCACCACAATTCTAACAACAAGACAACAGACACTAGAGCAAGATTGCTCAATGTGCCTCACCACAATTCTAAAAACAAGACAACAAACACTAATGCAAGATTGCTCAATGTGCCTCACCACAATTCTAACAACAAGACAACAAACACTAGAGCAAGATTGCTCAATGTGCCTCACCACAATTCTAACAACAAGACAACAGACACTAGAGCAAGATTGCACAATGTGCCTCACCACCATTCTAACAACAAGACAACAAACACTAGAGCAAGATTGCACAATGTGCCTCACCACAATACTTACAAGAAGACAACAAACACTAATGCAAGATTGCACAATGTGCCTCACCACAATACTTACAACAAGACAACAAACACTAATGCAAGATTGCACAATGTGCCTCACCACAATACTTACAACAAGACAACAAACACTAATGCAAGATTGCTCAATGTGCCTCACCACAATACTTACAACAAGACAACAAACACTAATGCAAGATTGCACAATGTGCCTCACCACAATACTTACAACAAGACAACAAACACTAATGCAAGATTGCTCAATGTGCCTCACCACAATTCTAACTACAAGACAACAAACACTAATGCAAGATTGCTCAATGTGCCTCACCACCATTCTAACAACAAGACAACAAACACTAATGCAAGATTGCTCAATGTGCCTCACCACAATACTTACAACAAGACAACAAACACTAATGCAAGATTGCACAATGTGCCTCACCACAATACTTACAACAAGACAACAAACACTAATGCAAGATTGCACAATGTGCCTCACCACAATTCTTACAAGAAGACAACAAACACTAATGCAAGATTGCTCAATGTGCCTCACCACAATTCTAAAAACAAGACAACAAACACTAATGCAAGATTGCTCAATGTGCCTCACCACAATTCTAACAACAAGACAACAGACACTAGAGCAAGATTGCTCAATGTGCCTCACCACAATTCTAACAACAAGACAACATACACTAGAGCAAGATTGCTCAATGTGCCTCACCACAATACTTACAACAAGACAACAAACACTAATGCAAGATTGCACAATGTGCCTCACCACAATACTTACAAGAAGACAACAAACACTAGAGCAAGATTGCTCAATGTGCCTCACCACAATACTTACAACAAGACAACAAACACTAATGCAAGATTGCACAATGTGCCTCACCACAATACTTACAACAAGACAACAAACACTAATGCAAGATTGCACAATGTGCCTCACCACAATACTTACAACAAGACAACAAACACTAATGCAAGATTGCTCAATGTGCCTCACCACAATACTTACAAGAAGACAACAAACACTAATGCAAGACTGCACAATGTGCCTCACCACAATACTTACAAGAAGACAACAAACACTAATGCAAGATTGCTCAATGTGCCTCACCACAATTCTTACAACAAGACAACATACACTAATGCAAGATTGCTCAATGTGCCTCACCACCATTCTAACAACAAGACAACAAACACTAATGCAAGATTGCTCAATGTGCCTCACCACCATTCAAACAACAAGACAACAAACACTAATGCAAGATTGCTCAATGTGCCTCACCACCATTCTAACAACAAGACAACAAACACTAATGCAAGATTGCTCAATGTGCCTCACCACCATTCTAACAACAAGACAACAAACACTAATGCAAGATTGCTCAATGTGCCTCACCACCATTCTAACAACAAGACAACAAACACTAATGCAAGATTGCTCAATGTGCCTCACCACCATTCTAACAACAAGACAACAAACACTAATGCAAGATTGCACAATGTGCCTCACCACAATTCTAACAACAAGACAACAAACACTAATGCAAGATTGCTCAATGTGCCTCACCACAATTCTAAAAACAAGACAACAAACACTAATGCAAGATTGCTCAATGTGCCTCACCACAATTCTAAAAACAAGACAACAAACACTAGAGCAAGATGACTCAATGTGCCTCACCACCATTCTAACAACAAGACAACAAACACTAGAGCAAGATTGCTCAATGTGCCTCACCACAATTCTTACAACAAGACAACAAACACTAATGCAAGATTGCTCAATGTGCCTCACCACAATTCTAACAACAAGACAACAAACACTAATGCAAGATTGCTCAATGTGCCTCACCACCATTCTAACAACAAGACAACAAACACTAATGCAAGATTGCTCAATGTGCCTCACCACAATACTTACAACAAGACAACAAACACTAGAGCAAGATTGCTCAATGTGCCTCACCACAATTCTAACAACAAGACAACAAACACTAGAGCAAGATTGCTCAATGTGCCTCACCACAATTCAAACAACAAGACAACATACACTAATGCAAGATTGCTCAATGTGCCTCACCACAATTCTAACAACAAGACAACATACACTAATGCAAGATTGCTCAATGTGCCTCACCACAATTCTAACAACAAGACAACAAACACTAATGCAAGATTGCTCAATGTGCCTCACCACAATTCTAACAACAAGACAACAAACACTAATGCAAGATTGCACAATGTGCCTCACCACAATACTTACAACAAGACAACAAACACTAATGCAAGATTGCTCAATGTGCCTCACCACAATACTTACAACAAGACAACAAACACTAATGCAAGATTGCACAATGTGCCTCACCACAATACTTACAACAAGACAACAAACACTAATGCAAGATTGCTCAATGTGCCTCACCACAATTCTAACTACAAGACAACAAACACTAATGCAAGATTGCTCAATGTGCCTCACCACCATTCTAACAACAAGACAACAAACACTAATGCAAGATTGCTCAATGTGCCTCACCACAATACTTACAACAAGACAACAAACACTAATGCAAGATTGCACAATGTGCCTCACCACAATACTTACAACAAGACAACAAACACTAATGCAAGATTGCACAATGTGCCTCACCACAATTCTTACAAGAAGACAACAAACACTAATGCAAGATTGCTCAATGTGCCTCACCACAGTTCTAAAAACAAGACAACAAACACTAATGCAAGATTGCTCAATGTGCCTCACCACAATTCTAACAACAAGACAACAGACACTAGAGCAAGATTGCTCAATGTGCCTCACCACAATTCTAACAACAAGACAACATACACTAGAGCAAGATTGCTCAATGTGCCTCACCACAATACTTACAACAAGACAACAAACACTAATGCAAGATTGCACAATGTGCCTCACCACAATACTTACAAGAAGACAACAAACACTAGAGCAAGATTGCTCAATGTGCCTCACCACAATACTTACAAGAAGACAACAAACACTAATGCAAGATTGCACAATGTGCCTCACCACCATTCTAACAACAAGACAACAAACACTAGAGCAAGATTGCACAATGTGCCTCACCACCATTCTAACAACAAGACAACAAACACTAATGCAAGATTGCTCAATGTGCCTCACCACCATTCTAACAACAAGGCAACAAACACTAGAGCAAGATTGCACAATGTGCCTCACCACAATACTTACAACAAGACAACAAACACTAATGCAAGATTGCACAATGTGCCTCACCACAATACTTACAAGAAGACAACAAACACTAATGCAAGATTGCTCAATGTGCCTCACCACAATTCTAAAAACTAGACAACAAACACTAGAGCAAGATTGCTCAATGTGCCTCACCACAATACTTACAACAAGACAACAAACACTAATGCAAGATTGCACAATGTGCCTCACCACAATACTTACAACAAGACAACAAACACTAATGCAAGATTGCACAATGTGCCTCACCACAATACTTACAACAAGACAACAAACACTAATGCAAGATTGCACAATGTGCCTCACCACAATACTTACAAGAAGACAACAAACACTAATGCAAGACTGCACAATGTGCCTCACCACAATACTTACAAGAAGACAACAAACACTAATGCAAGATTGCTCAATGTGCCTCACCACAATTCTTACAACAAGACAACATACACTAATGCAAGATTGCTCAATGTGCCTCACCACCATTCTAACAACAAGACAACAAACACTAATGCAAGATTGCTCAATGTGCCTCACCACCATTCTAACAACAAGACAACAAACACTAATGCAAGATTGCTCAATGTGCCTCACCACCATTCTAACAACAAGACAACAAACACTAATGCAAGATTGCTCAATGTGCCTCACCACCATTCTAACAACAAGACAACAAACACTAATGCAAGATTGCTCAATGTGCCTCACCACCATTCTAACAACAAGACAACAAACACTAATGCAAGATTGCTCAATGTGCCTCACCACCATTCTAACAACAAGACAACAAACACTAATGCAAGATTGCTCAATGTGCCTCACCACAATTCTAACAACAAGACAACAAACACTAATGCAAGATTGCTCAATGTGCCTCACCACAATTCTAAAAACAAGACAACAAACACTAATGCAAGATTGCTCAATGTGCCTCACCACAATTCTAAAAACAAGACAACAAACACTAGAGCAAGATGACTCAATGTGCCTCACCACCATTCTAACAACAAGACAACAAACACTAGAGCAAGATTGCTCAATGTGCCTCACCACAATTCTTACAACAAGACAACAAACACTAATGCAAGATTGCTCAATGTGCCTCACCACAATTCTAACAACAAGACAACAAACACTAATGCAAGATTGCTCAATGTGCCTCACCACCATTCTAACAACAAGACAACAAACACTAATGCAAGATTGCTCAATGTGCCTCACCACAATACTTACAACAAGACAACAAACACTAGAGCAAGATTGCTCAATGTGCCTCACCACAATTCTAACAACAAGACAACAAACACTAGAGCAAGATTGCTCAATGTGCCTCACCACAATTCAAACAACAAGACAACATACACTAATGCAAGATTGCTCAATGTGCCTCACCACAATTCTAACAACAAGACAACATACACTAATGCAAGATTGCTCAATGTGCCTCACCACAATTCTAACAACAAGACAACAAACACTAATGCAAGATTGCTCAATGTGCCTCACCACAATTCTAACAACAAGACAACAAACACTAATGCAAGATTGCTCAATGTGCCTCACCACAATACTTACAACAAGACAACAAACACTAATGCAAGATTGCTCAATGTGCCTCACCACAATTCTAACAACAAGACAACAAACACTAATGCAAGATTGCTCAATGTGCCTCACCACAATTCTAACAACAAGACAACAAACACTAATGCAAGATTGCTCAATGTGCCTCACCACAATTCTAACAACAAGACAACAAACACTAATGCAAGATTGCTCAATGTGCCTCACCACAATACTTACAACAAGACAACAAACACTAATGCAAGATTGCTCAATGTGCCTCACCACAATTCTAACAACAAGACAACAAACACTAATGCAAGATTGCTCAATGTGCCTCACCACAATACTTACAACAAGACAACAAACACTAATGCAAGATTGCACAATGTGCCTCACCACAATTCTAACAACAAGACAACATACACTAATGCAAGATTGCTCAATGTGCCTCACCACAATTCTAACAACAAGACAACAAACACTAATGCAAGATTGCTCAATGTGCCTCACCACAATTCTAACAACAAGACAACAAACACTAATGCAAGATTGCTCAATGTGCCTCACCACAATTCTAACAACAAGACAACAAACACTAGAGCAAGATTGCTCAATGTGCCTCACCACAATTCTAAAAACAAGACAACAAACACTAGAGCAAGATGACTCAATGTGCCTCACCACAATTCTAACAACAAGACAACATACACTAGAGCAAGATTGCTCAATGTGCCTCACCACAATTCTAACAACAAGACAACAAACACTAATGCAAGATTGCTCAATGTGCCTCACCACAATTCTAACAACAAGACAACAAACACTAATGCAAGATTGCACAATGTGCCTCACCACAATACTTACAACAAGACAACAAACACTAATGCAAGATTGCACAATGTGCCTCACCACAATTCTAACAACAAGACAACAAACACTAATGCAAGATTGCTCAATGTGCCTCACCACAATTATTACAACAAGACAACATACACTAGAGCAAGATTGCTCAATGTGCCTCACCACAATTCTAACAACAAGACAACAAACACTAATGCAAGACTGCTCAATGTGCCTCACCACAATACTTACAACAAGACAACAAACACTAATGCAAGATTGCTCAATGTGCCTCACCACAATTCTAACAACAAGACAACAAACACTAATGCAAGATTGCTCAATGTGCCTCACCACAATTCTAACAACAAGACAACAAACACTAATGCAAGATTGCTCAATGTGCCTCACCACAATTCTAACAACAAGACAACAAACACTAGAGCAAGATTGCTCAATGTGCCTCACCACAATTCAAACAACAAGACAACAAACACTAGAGCAAGATTGCTCAATGTGCCTCACCACAATTCAAACAACAAGACAACAAACACTAATGCAAGATTGCTCAATGTGCCTCACCACAATTCAAACAACAAGACAACAAACACTAATGCAAGATTGCTCAATGTGCCTCACCACAATTCTAACAACAAGACAACAAACACTAATGCAAGATTGCTCAATGTGCCTCACCACAATTCAAACAACAAGACAACAAACACTAGAGCAAGATTCCACAATGAGAGTGAAAAATGACAATTCTAGCTAAAACAAGGCCAATGATGCTGAGATTACCAGAGCATTATCATCGATATGTAGTATATATACTTGTCAATCAATGCCGGCTGTAGTGTGGTAAGAAGGGGTAAAAAGGCATCTTCACGACTACAAGGACCATAACTCGCGAGCTACAGGAGAGAAAACATTTATAGAACAAACCATTCATACAAAAATGACTGAGACATACGACTCACCTTCAGTAATCCATCAGTACCCGAGAAAGTTGCCTTCATGAAAGAATTCTCCAAAGTTATATCTGAACCTTGTGCTTTCTCTACTGAGAATGGCGGTCTGGAAATACAGATATTCTTATAAATTCTTATAAAACTTCAAAGAAAACACAAGGTTACTCAATAAACTGAAATACTAAGACAAGAAGAAGGATAACATGGTCAATATTTGTTCTAATTATTTGAATTGTTTTTCTGAAAATATACATCAATACATTTTATTAATCCTTCATATACAAGAATTCAGACCATTATTTTTAAGAGCATATTGCACAAGTTGTCATAAAGCCATCATTCAAAAATTGTTTGTTGTGACCCGAAATTTTAACAGTGGGTAGGTAGGTAGTTTTTATTTGAGTTTAGTACTGTAATGGTTAAAAGCACAGAAAATATTTCATGAGTTTATGAGTCGGTCACGTAACTGCAAACAAACAATTTTTTAAAGATTGCCTAAATTAATGAATTCATTGGATGAATTTTCTGCAAAACCATAAAAATGAGACTTTGGCAAAATGTAGTATTTTGTGAGATCATAAACTGGTAATACACATTTTATCAGAGAACAATAATAACAGCGACCATTGACAAGTGAAATATTGAAAATGACAGATGGCCGTCAGTACAAGGCAGTTATGTCATTTAAGACATGACAGTTTGTACTGCAATTTTCAGTGAATTATCAATGTACAAGAATTATTGCAAAGAAAAGAAAAAAAATCAGTTTTCAAGTTAAGATTAAGACAGGGTTTTCTATGACAGTTTATATTGACTGGTGTTATGACTAGAATCTAAATAGATAAATTACCTTTACAACGGTTGCAGACAATTGTTTCATACAATTTCTCTCTTTCAACCTTCTCCAGCAACTAACTTAATTTGAATCACAAGCTTAATTTAACTGGTCAGTCTATTTCCTCTATCACAGCATTCCATACATAGCCAAAAACATGCATACATGTCTGGTTATGTATACAGACATTAAAATTCATTGTACTTTGGTATTTACCATCTGAGACAATGTTATAAAGAATTGTTGTTAAAACTTGACAACTATCATCTTGGTTGCCATGGTTACAATATTCTAAAAAATAATAAAACTTACGATTTTATTGTATCTGTGTTGTCAGAATTAAACACTAATACTGATGCAATGATATTATGCGGATTGGAATGATCTTTCACTCTCTGTACAGTGTAACGAACGATTCCTAATGCTGGCACTGTCACACGGAATGAAACCTGTAATCAGGGGAAACAATTCATCACTGGACAATATCTCTAAATAAACAGATATAATACAGGCCAGTTATGACTTTATGTACAACAGACCAGTTGTGACTTTATGTACAACAGGCCAGTTATGACATTATGTACAACAGGCCAGTTATGACTTTATGTACAACAGACCAGTTATGACATTATGTACAACAGACCAGTTATGACTTTATGTACAACAGACCAGTTATGACATTATGTACAACAAACCAGTTATGACTTTATGTACAACAGGCCAGTTATGACTTTATGTACAACAGACCAGTTATGACATTATGTACAACAAACCAGTTATGACTTTATGTACAACAGGCCAGTTATGACTTTATGTACAACAGGCCAGTTATGACTTTATGTACACCAGGCCAGTTATGACTTTATGTACAACAAACCAGTTATGACATTATGTACAACAGACCAGTTATGACTTTATGTACAACAGGCCAGTTATGACTTTATGTACAACATACCAGTTATGACATTATGTACAACAGGCCAGTTATGACTTTATGTACAACAAACCAGTTATGACATTATGTACAACATACCAGTTATGACATTATGTACAACAGGCCAGTTATGACTTGATGTACAACAAACCAGTTATGACATGATGTACACCAGGCCAGTTATGACTTTATGTACAACATACCAGTTATGACATTATGTACAACAGGCCAGTTATGACTTGATGTACAACAAACCAGTTATGACATTATGTACAACAGGCCAGTTATGACTTGATGAACAACATACCCGTTATGACATTATGTACACCAGGCCAGTTATGACTTGATGTACAACAGGCCAGTTATGACTTTATGTACACCAGGCCAGTTATGACATTATGTACAACAGACCAGTTATGACTTTATGTACAACAGGCCAGTTATGACTTGATGTACAACAGACCAGTTATGACATTATGTACAACAGGCCAGTTATGACTTGATGTACAACAAACCAGTTATGACATTATGTACACCAGGCCAGTTATGACATTATGTACACCAGGCCAGTTATAACTTTATGTACAACAGACCAGTTATGACTTTATGTACACCAGGCCAGTTATGACTTTATGTACAACAGACCAGTTATGACATTATGTACAACAGGCCAGTTATGACTTTATGCACACCCGGCCAGTTGTGACTTTATGTACAACAGACCAGTTATGACTTTATGTACAACAGACCAGTTATGACATATGTACAACAGGCATGTTATGACTTATGTACAACAGGCATGTTATGACCAGTGGATATAACAATACCTTGTAACGATCAGTGGATATAACAGTACCTTGTAACGATCAGTGGATATAACAGTACCTTGTAACGATCAGTGGATATAACAGTACCTTGTAACGATCAGTGGATATAACAATACCTTGTAACGATCAGTGGATATAACAATACCTTGTAACGATCAGTGGATATAACAGTACCTTGTAACTATCAGTGGATATAACAATACCTTGTAACGATCAGTGGATATAACAGTTTCTTCAGTCCAGTACGGTTCAACCTGAGATAGTATCGCCCTTCCTTCACTGTCTTTAACAAGGACATGTGGATACGTTACATATATCTTCACAACCTGTTCTCTACTGTAAGCTAGAGAGTTGTAGAACATGACTCGTCTGAAAATAATGACCATCTATTTATTAATTAAAGATTTTATTACATAATGTCAACAGCCAATTTTCTCACATTGGAAATGTCTCTCAGTTATCAGAGTATATAAACAAAATATACAAGAACATTTTAAGAAAATAACTAAATTCACATGAATTTTATTGCAATGAAATGAGTAATGTTCAAATAGCCATAGGGACAAGGATTTGAACACCAGATCTTATAGAGTTCATCACCTTCTGTGTGGGAATATCTTGTACAAGTTATTTACCAGCCTAATTCTGCATTAACTTTCTGTTTGAAAGAATCAAATATAAAATATAAATAATAGATAACTAAAATTTCTCCAAGATTGCATTAATTTCTAGACAAATTCAGTTTTCAAAGAAAGAGAAATTTCTATTAATACATTGATGAATTTTACCAAACAGAATTAATACAATGTTATTAGTTGAAGAAGCAAGAGTGTAGTCATCATAAACATGTATAGAAGATGTGTGGCCACATGGTACTCACATAATCAAACAAGTTTTCCAAAACATAGTTTTGTTTATGAAAATAAATACAGCAATATATGGCGGCATCCAGGTGACATGTGGGATTTATTTCACATCAGCGATACAAACACAGTTAAATCTGTTCTCCATTAATCATCAATGAAAACACTGACATACCTGGCAAAGTCGTCTCCTTCCTCCCCTACACTTATCACAGATTTCTCAGGTAATGAATCATGTGCTGATCGTCTTTCATCCTAAAAGGAGAACACATAAGACGTTATCACATGATTTTTAAGTATTTAAAAAAATTCTAATAATGATCAAAATTAATAAAAATTAACTTATTCATACATAATATATCAGAAACAGCCATCGCTGTTGTCCTAGCGAGTATTGTACAAGAAGAATGAATACATACCACATCAAACCACGGGGAAACTTCATCCAAACTGTACTCTGATTTATCTTCCAATGTTAAATATGTCGCACATTCCTTTATCACTTCCTTCATGCCATTCAAAGATTTCAACAATCTGGAAATACAGTCCAATATATAACAATCTGCAAATACAGTCCAATATATAACAATCTGCAAATACAGTCCAATATATAACAATCTGCAAATACAGTCCAATATATAACAATCTGGAAATACAGTCCAATATATAACAATCTGCAAATACAGTCCAATATATAACAATCTGTAAATACAGTCCAATATATAACAATCCGGAAATACAGTTCAATATATAACAATCTGCAAATACAGTCCAATATATAACAATATGGAAATACAGTCCAATATATAACACTCTGCAAATACAGTCCAATATATAACAATCTACAAATACAGTTCAATATATAACAATTTGCAAATACAGTCCAATATATAACAATCTGCAAATACAGTCCAATATATAACAATCTGCAAATACAGTCCAATATATAACAATCCGGAAATACAGTCCAATATATAACAATCTGGAAATACAGTCCAATATATAACAATCTGGAAATACAGTCCAATATATAACAATCTGCAAATACAGTCCAATATATAACAATTTGCAAATACAGTCCAATATATAACAATCTGCTAATACAGTCCAATATATAACAATCTGCAAATACAGTCCAATATATAACAATCCGGAAATACAGTCCAATATATAACAATATGGAAATACAGTCCATTATATAACAATCTGCAAATACAGTCCAATATATAACAATCTGCAAATACAGTCCAATATATAACAATCTACAAATACAGTTCTATATATAACAATTTGCAAATACAGTCCAATATATAACAATCTGCAAATACAGTCCAATATATAACAATCTGCAAATACAGTCCAATATATAACAATCTGGAAATACAGTCCAATATATAACAATCTGCAAATACAGTCCAATATATAACAATCTACAGTGATGTGTCTAGAGTCAAAGTGAGTGAATGTATAACAATCTACAGTGATGTGTCCATTTTTTAAGGTTTGATCATAGAGTTTAAAGTCACATTGTCATAATTTCAGTCAAACACTTGCCAGCAATAACACAGACAACTACATTGTACAGCAAAGAAAACAAATCTCACCTGTTTCCATAATCTACAACAACAAAATCTTTGGCAGTTCCTGTGATTCCATCATGATGCTGGAACAATCCAAGGTTTCTCCGAGCTTCAATCATCTTCTCCATAAACAAGTTAGCAGGGAATTTCTTGTTATCACCTTGGCGACGAGACAATGTTGTTGCCATGGAAAATATTATCTCAGCTGCCCTGTAATAGTTTGTTTCTTGCATTAAGGATAAGTCACTTGACTCCAAAATGTTGCCACATATGAGATTTTCAAGTAATGCAACAAAAAAAGGTTGGTTTTAATCATCAATTACCATGATAAAAACTGAAGAGTAATCTAATACTGTAATATTGAATGATTTTCTATTCTCTGCACAATTTATCATAGCACCAATAATACATTTTTGTCACAAGCTCATAACTTGTAATAAGAATCACACTATGAAAAGTTTCTAGCCTCTTAGGTCATATATTTGAGTCAATATACTTTAACGTTGTGAGAATAGCTCTACATTTTTTCAAAACAGACAAGCTAATAAAATTCCCACATGATCCAAAGGCAAAGATGACCACATGTCTTTCTTAAACAACCAGCCAGTCAGAATAACAGCCTCGAGTCAACAACCAGCCAGTCAGGATAAAAGCCGTGAGTACCAACCAGCCCGTCAGGATAACAGCTGTGAGTACCAACCAGCCAGTCAGGATAAAAGCCGTGAGTACCAACCAGCCAGTCAGGATAACAGCTGTGAGTACCAACCAGCCAGTCAGGATAAAAGCCGTGAGTACCAACCAGCCAGTCAGGATAACAGCTGTGAGTACCAACCAGCCAGTCAGGATAAAAGCTGTGAGTACCAACCAGCCAGTCAGGATAAAAGCTATGAGTACCAACCAGCCAGTCAGGATAACAGCTGTGAGTACCAACCAGCCAAGTCAGGATAACAGCTGTGAGTACCAACCAGCTAGTCAGGATAACAGCTGTGAGTACCAACCAGCCAGTCAGGATAAAAGCTATGAGTACCAACCAGCCAGTCAGGATAACAGCTGTGAGTACCAACCAGCTAGTCAGGATAACAGCTGTGAGTACCAACCAGCTAGTCAGGATAACAGCTGTGAGTACCAACCAGCTAGTCAGGATAACAGCTGTGAGTACCAACCAGCCAGTCAGGATAACAGCTGTGAGTACCAACCAGCTAGTCAGGATAAAAACTGTGAGTACCAACCAGCCAGTCAGGATAAAAGCTGTGAGTACCAACCAGCCAGTCAGGATAACAGCTGTGAGTACCAACCAGCCAGTCAGGATAAAAGCTTTGAGTCACCAACCAGCCAGTCAGGATAAAAGCTGTGAGTACCAACCAGCCAGTCAGGATAACAGCTGTGAGTACCAACCAGCCAGTCAGGATAAAAGCTGTGAGTACCAACCAGCCAGTCAGGATAAAAGCTGTGAGTACCAACCAGCCAGTCAGGATAAAAGCTGTGAGTACCAACCAGCCAGTCAGGATAAAAGCTTTGAGTCACCAACCAGCCAGTCAGGATAACAGCTGTGAGTACCAACCAGCCAGTCAGGATAACAGCTGTGAGTACCAACCAGCCAGTCAGGATAAAAACTGTGAGTACCAACCAGCCAGTCAGGATAACAGCTGTGAGTACCAACCAGCCAGTCAGGATAACAGCTGTGAGTACCAACCAGCCAGTCAGGATAAAAACTGTGAGTACCGACCAGCCAAGTCAGGATAACAGCTGTGAGTACCAACCAGCCAGTCAGGATAAAAGCCGTGAGTCACCCTACCTGAGATGGCTCTCCATAACACGGTTCAGATTTTTCTGGAATGGACGAGAAGTGAAATATCCGCTCCAATAATGATCATCCTTATCAGCATATGTGAAGAAATCTCCGGATAATGTGGCGATATTATCTGGTGCAAGGCCTGGCTTCACTTGTGTTTCCTCGTATATAGAATTAAAATAGTCTGATAGTGTCCCAAAATGTGCCTGAAAAACAGGAGGCATATCCATGTTCAAACCTCAAGATTGCGGACACCTGGGAACAACACTGCTTAGTGTGTGCTAAGGGATATGAGTGTGAATCTGAGTGTAAGAATAGATCATTATACCCAGCATTCAGCACTCAATCTAAGATTCACACGTACTCCACTCACACACATCTCCACACTCACACTGAGAACAGTGGATGTTGACAATCTGAGTGTAAGAATAGATCATTATACCCAGCATTCAGCACTCAATCTAAGATTCACACGTACTCCACTCACACACATCTCCACACTCACACTGAGAACAGTGGATGTTGACAATTGAGTGCTGAGTGCAGGGAGGTGAGTACTGGTTATAATTCTGGATCCTGGTTATAACACTTTTGATTGGTCACTCGTTTCAATTTCATTTAATATTCTCAAGTCATTTATTATAATATTATAAAGAAGGTCATCCAGTACTTTGCATGCAGCATACAAAAACTGAGTTTCAGTGAACTGAAATAAGTTGAAAATCAGAAACTGTTCTCAAATATTACAATTTCAGACTAAGTATCACAAATGATAATATTTCAATCTGGTGACAAAATACACAACATACAGACATTGATTTTACCATTTTAGATATAGCATTAAATTTCGGGATATTTCTGCAAAACCATTTGAGGCTCCCCAACTATTCTTAGCAAAATAAATAAATGTAGATGTGTGAGGGAATCTAGAGTTCAGATAGGGGAGACATTCAATCAGAAGTCAGATAGGGGAGACAATCAATCAGGGTTCAGATAGGGGAGACAATCAATCAGGGGTCAGATAGGGGAGACAATCAATCAGGGGTCAGATAGGGGAGACAATCAATCAGGGTCAGATAGGGGAGACAATCAATCAGGGGTCAGATAGGGGAGACAATCAATCAGGGTTCAGATAGGGGAGACAATCAATCAGGGGTCAGATAGGGGAGACAATCAATCAGGGGTCAGATAGGGGAGACAATCAATCAGGGTCAGATAGGGGAGACAATCAATCAGGGGTTAGATAGGGGAGACAATCAATCAGGGGTCAGATAGGGGAGACAATCAATCAGTTTGTATAAGAACAGAACAGGTACCTCAACTCCTAGTTGTGGATTACTATTGATGTATTCAAACAGTTTCTGATAATTGTTGTATTGCAGATCCCATTCATCAGGCTTGTCGTATCGGAAATCATCCCCCAATGGTGCAAACACGGAGTTTGTACGATATAATGTGGCCTTCTTCTTCCATTGATCGATAATCAGCTGTGCCCTGTGAGTAAACAACAAGCATGTCTTACCAGTCATAGAAATAACTGATCAAAATGTGTGAATGGGAAAAACTAGAAATTGTTTGTAACTTCCCCTTTTGTTTACTAGTAGCCTCCCTTGTTTGTTTACTTCCTGTCACCTGCAGGGTAAGATACAAGTGATTTTAAACATGAATTAAACAAAAATTTAAAAAAAAGAAGTACAGTAAAACTTCGAAACCTCAAACAGTTTTGGGTCGAACACAGTAGATACCTCGAACAGGTTCTTAGGTCCCGGCATAACCCCTTCTTATTTCATATTAACGAACAGTAGATCACTCGAACGGAGATAGGTCGAACACTCGAACAGGTTTTGCGGTCCCTAGATACCATTTCATTCATTGTTCACCCCAGATAGGTCGAACAATACAATAATTCACACCTTTCATGGACCGAGCGATATTCTATTATTTGATGACAGGTAAGATTGGTGACACGTGTTATTCGCACGTAGTGATAATTACTTGATGGTTACACTATAAACAATACAGTGTACATGTACTTATGTGACAAACAAATCACTTAATGGATCTATTAAATATCTTACGAAACATTAAACTTTCGAATGTGAGAGTTTGTTTGTTCTAGTTTATTCATGTTTACATAGGCTTATTTTGTATGTCTGCCACGAACGACAACTGTGTTAGTACTGTTTGTCTAAAAATAGAACTTCGTAATTGTTTACTATCTTGTCTGTATAGTATTCATGTGTGTAAGAATAAACGTATCATTTACTTAAATATGTTTTAGTTTTCTTTCATTTCTTTTTTAATTATTATGAATAATGCTGTGACTATTGATCGACGTGCATTCAGTATGAAAACACTAAAAACACACAAATGCCATGCGTTCAGCATGCTTAGTACACTTGCACCGGTGACAGTCAGTTTGTACATATACACGTATACGGTAGATGGCTCCAACAGGTAGGTGGCTCGAACTAATTGCTCGGTCCGATGGCAGTTCGAGGTTTCGAAGTTTTACTGTAATTCGATAAAATCAAAGTTCCACAGAGATCTGCCAGGAAAGGACCATGAGTATAATAAGAACCATCTGTACAATGCACATACAAGCGGAGAGTCTGTCCACCCCACCCCCTTAAAGAGTTTGTATATACCCCATCCCCCTTCAAGAGTATGTATACCCCATCCCCCTTCAAGAGTATGTATACACCATCCTCCTTCAAGAGTATGTATACCCCATCCCCCTTCAAGAGTATGTATACCCCATCCTCCTTCAATAGTATGTATACCCCATCCCCCTTCAAGAGTATGTATACCCCATCATCCTTCAAGAGTATGTATATCCCATCCTCCTTCAAGAGTATGTATACCCCATCCCCCTTCAAGAGTATATGTATACCCCATCCCCCTAGACAGTCGGCTCCCCCACCCCCTTTAAGAGTATGTATACCTCATCCCCCTTCAAGAGTATGTATACCCCATCCTCCTTCAAGAGTATGTATACCCCATCCCCCTTCAAGAGTATGTATACCCCATCCCTCTTCAAGAGTATGTATACCCCATCCCCCTTCAAGAGTATGTATACCCCATCCCCCTTCAAGAGTATGTATACCCCATCCTCCTTCAAGAGTATGTATACCCCATCCCCCTTCAAGAGTATGTATACCCCATCCCTCTTCAAGAGTATGTATACCCCATCCCCCTTCAAGAGTATGTATACCCCATCCCCCTTCAAGAGTATGTATACCCCATCCCCCTTCAAGAGTATGTATACCCCATCCCCCTTCAGAGTATGTATACCCCATCCCCCTTCAAGAGTATGTATACCCCATCCTCCTTCAAGAGTATGTACCGTATATACTCGCCCATAAGTCTATCTCGACCATAAGTCGACGGGTATACTTTGCTGCTTAAAACTCGGTATTTTGCTTGCACCCGCCTATAAGTCGAGGCCAGATTTTCAAAGAATGAAAAGTTGGTTACAGTCTAGTCATTTATTACATCAGAATTCCCACTCACTTAAAATATTGCGTACCAGTTTAAATCTAAAAACATTATGAGAATTTACGGTATTTCGGCTGGTAGCTCTGTGTGACGTCATTCCCAGACACAACAATCCCACGTCATTCCCAGACACAACAATCCCACGTGTTCTGTGCTAAAGTTTAACCAGCAGTCGTATTGTGACAGTTTGTTTATAACACCTGCGTGGGCCATGGACGTTTTCACCTCATTAACAGGTGTAAGATATTGTCGTATTATTTAACACTTCTGAGGCTTTCGAAAACTGTGAAAAACTTAACCAACGAACACATTTATTATAAAGAATAAAACAAAACATTTTGTTCATAATTGTTGTTTATTGTCATTAACAACAAAAAGCTTAATTGTAAAAAATACTTTACAGGGCAAGTTAAGAATCATTTTTTACTCCGTATATAAATGCGTATGTTATTACTTACGATAGTCAGACACAACAATCGACGATTTTGAACTTCCAGGGCACACACTCCTCCCTTTTCTATTTTTTTTTTTTTTTTTTTAATATCGCGCCCATAAGTCGAGTTGACTTTTTAGAGCATTTTCAAAAGCCGTTTTTGGTCGACTTATGGGCGAGTATATACGGTATACCCCATCCTCCTTCAAGAGTATGTATACCCCATCCTCCTTCAAGACTATGTATACCCCATCCTCCTTCAAGAGTATGTATACCCCATCCCCCTTCAAGAGTATGTATACCCCATCCCCCTTCAAGAGTATGTATACCCCATCCCCCTTCAAGAGTATGTATACCCCATCCTCCTTCAAGAGTATGTATACCCCATCCTCCTACAAGAGTATGTATACCCCATCCTCCTTCAAGAGTATGTATACCCCATCCCCCTCGAGAGACTGTCAGAATTGCACACTACAACTTTGAACTTTGACCAAGGAGTACATCTGCACTGACCAACCTATATCCCCAACATTAACATATCACACTGAAATCTTTAAATTCTCTGTCATCATCAGTATGACCATCCCATAGACCATCCCATAGACCATCCCATAGACCAACCCATCCTAAACTTGTTCATTTATAATGTAAGACACAGAGTAGACTCAAATCTTTGACTCAGATATCAGTCGGTAAAAACCAATTTGACTCAATCAAGTCATAAACATACAATAATATAAATTGTTTTTAACATCAAGCAAGCTATAAGACCATTCAGTACTTTACCTTTCTTGAACATTGCTATCTGTGATTTCTTGAGGCGCAATTCTCCACGGGCAAGAATATGAACTTCCTGGTAAACGTCGGAAATCAAACTGACAGCATACAGCTGGCTCTGGACCGCAGGTATGAGGTATATCGTACGAATAGAAGGGCATCAAGTGACATAAAATGTCTGTGTTTCCATTGCGATCTGTGAATAACAAGCCATGATATCACAATTCAAAGTTATGAAGTATTTAAGTCAGTTTTCGCAATAGAGAGAACCTGTTCCTATGTGTCTTTCACCGTACATAAACTGATGCAAGAACCTGTTCCTATGTGTCTTTCACCGTACATAAACTGATACAAGAACCTGTTCCTATGTGTCTTTCACCGTACATAAACTGATACAAGAACCTGTTCCTATGTGTCTTTCACCGTACATAAACTGATGCAAGAACCTGTTCCTATGTGTCTTTCACCGTACATAAACTGATACAAAAACCTGTTCCTATGTGTCTTTCACCTTACATAAACTGATACAAGAACCTGTTCCTATGTGTCTTTCACCGTACATAAACTGATACAAGAACCTGTTCCTATGTGTCTTTCACCGTACATAAACTGATACAAGAACCTGTTCCTATGTGTCTTTCACCGTACATAAACTGATACAAGAACCTGTTCCTATGTGTCTTTCACCGTACATAAACTGATTAACTGAGTAAATTAAAACTGCTTTCTATTACACGAGTCATGACAACCAACTGTTAGCAGAGATTTTTATCATTACATTGAAATCACCATTTTCATGTTTTAATGTTCATTCTTTCCAATCAAATGTTGTTAACCGGATAAATATGTGTATAAAGCGGATAATTCTTTACAGGTTTCATGTACACAAATATTTCTACCCAGGTTTCATGTACACAAATATTTCTACCCAGGTTTCATGTACACAAATATTTCTACCCAGGTTTCATGTACACAAATATTTCTACCCAGGTTTCATGTACACAAATATTTCTACCCAGGTTTCATGTACACAAATATTTCTACCCAGGTTTCATGTACACAAATATTTCTACACAGGTTTCATGTACACAAATATTTCTACCCAGGTTTCATGTACACAAATATTTCTACACAGGTTTCATGTACACAAATATTTCTACACAGGTTTCATGTACACAAATATTTCTACACAGGTTTCATGTACACAAATATTTCTACACAGGTTTCATGTACACAAATATTTCTACACAGGTTTCATGTACACAAATATTTCTACACAGGTTTCATGTACACAAATATTTCTACCCAGGTTTCATGTACACAAATATTTCTACACAGGTTTCATGTACACAAATATTTCTACACAGGTTTCATGTACACAAATATTTCTACACAGGTTTCATGTACACAAATATTTCTACTTAGGGTACATGTACACAAATATATCAACACAGGGTACATGTACACAAATATTTCTACTTAGGGTACATGTACACAAATATATCAACACAGGGTACATGTACACAAATATTTCTACTTATGGTACATGTACACAAATATATCAACACAGGGTACATGTACACAAATATTTCTACTTAGGGTACATGTACACAAATATATCAACACAGGGTACATGTACACAAATATTTCTACCCAGGTTTTATGTACACAAATATTTCTACTTAGGGTACATGTACACAAATATATCAACACAGGGTACATGTACACAAATATATCAACACAGGGTACATGTACACAAATATATCAACACAGGGTGCATGTTCACAAATATATCAACACAGGGTGCATGTTCACAAATATATCAACACAGGGTGCATGTTCACAAATATATCAACACAGGGTACATGTACACAAGTCTTACCCCAATTTTGTCTCCACATGAATTCCATGTTAGAATTTTTGGCGAGATATTTCTTGACTGCATAATGTACACGTTGTATCAACATGTTGTTGAAACCTGATCTTCTTAGCAAGTATGCCATAGTTGGTGTATGCCCGAATGGATCTATGGCCCAGCCAGCTGATGGTTTTACACCTACCAGACACAATAAACATCATTTAACACAATGTATGCACTGACTTTCATTGTGAACCATGAACGCCACTGATAAATAAGATTTGTTCAAAAATAGCTAATAGCCAATGATTCATATAATGCTAGCCTCGAAATGTGTCAATAACTGAAGAAAGTACAAAGTTACAGTACAAAAACACATAAGTATAATACTGTAGACATCTCAGAGCAATAAGCCTGTATACATATATAAGTAAGAGTGTGGATCACAGTAGACGGATGGTGTAGAATGGCCATGTTTGTCATCCATGTCTACTCACTGATCAACCCTGTCCACTATATACTGCACACAGTCAGTGCTGGTCACTCAAATAATTCATACATTGGCCATGAAATCATTCTGTATGCATGATGACCATCCAGGAAACTCGCTCAAAGACATGAGTCAAAGTCCTATCAGCAATTTGTAAGAGGAGTTTCAAGCATGTTTGCGACAGACAGACACATGGACAGGATAAATTCAATAATATCTCCCTAGAGACATAATATTACCTAACGTTCCATCGAGCCACTGATGACCCTCCAACAACTGGTCCAACATAGCAAAGTAGTGTGAGTTAGCTTCATCGTTCATCACCCAGCCACCTGTCACAATCTCTAACCTCTTATCGTCTATCAGTCTGTAACAATTAGTGATGTCAACTAATGTTCAAATATTTGTTCTTACATTCAAATACTTCAGGTATTCAAATATTCAAGAAAAATATAAATTATCAATAGAAGTGCTACATCAAAATCATTTTAACAGTCATCAACGAATTGTACTGAAGTTAGATGTGAAAACAGTTTCTACAGAGGTTTATAATTAATGTACAAAGGAATTATGTACAATACAATGGCAATAAATCACAACACTTTGTCATCTAAGTTCAAACAACACTAAGGTATGTGGTCAGTGATTCAGTACTTAAACCAATAAAATGTTAGGAGACAATATATTGCATATAAAGAAAGATTTTCTTACCAATCAGGAGGCAATACATTACATATACAGAGGTATTATCTGACCAATCAGGAGACAATACATTACATATACAGAGGTATTATCTGACCAATCAGGAGACAATACATTACATATACAGAGGTATTATCTTACCAATCAGGAGACAATACATAACATATACAGAGGTATTATCTGACCAATCAGGAGACAATACATTACATATACAGACGAATTATCTTACCAATCAGGAGGCAATACATTACATATACAGAGGTATTATCTTACCAATCAGGAGGCAATACATTACATATACAGAGGTATTATCTTACCAATCAGGAGACAATACATTACATATACAGAGGTATTATCTGACCAATCAGGAGACAATACATTACATATACAGACGTATTATCTTACCAATCAGGAGGCAATACATTACATATACAGAGGTATTATCTGACCAATCAGGAGGCAATACATTACATATACAGAGGTATTATCTGACCAATCAGGAGGCAATACATTACATATACAGAGGTATTATCTGACCAATCAGGAGGCAATACATTACATATACAGAGGTATTATCTGACCAATCAGGAGACAATACATTACATATACAGAGGTATTATCTGACTAATCAGGAGACAATACATTACATATACAGAGGTATTATCTGACCAATCAGGAGGCAATACATTACATATACAGACGTATTATCTTACCAATCAGGAGACAATACATTACATATACAGAGGTATTATCTGACCAATCAGGAGACAATACATTACATATACAGAGGTATTATCTGACCAATCAGGAGACAATACATTACATATACAGAGGTATTATCTGACCAATCAGGAGACAATACATTACATATACAGAGGTATTATCTGACCAATCAGGAGACAATACATTACATATACAGAGGTATTATCTGACCAATCAGGATGCAATACATTACATATACAGAGGTATTATCTGACCAATCAGGAGACAATACATTACATATACAGAGGTATTATCTGACCAATCAGGAGACAATACATTACATATACAGAGGTATTATCTGACCAATCAGGATGCAATACATTACATATACAGAGGTATTATCTGACCAATCAGGAGACAATACATTACATATACAGAGGTATTATCTGACCAATCAGGAGGCAATACATTACATATACAGAGGTATTATCTTACCAATCAGGAGACAATACATTACATATACAGAGGTATTATCTGACCAATCAGGAGACAATACATTACATATACAGACGTATTATCTTACCAATCAGGAGACAATACATTACATATACAGAGGTATTATCTGACCAATCAGGAGACAATACATTACATATACAGAGGTATTATCTGACCAATCAGGAGACAATACATTACATATACAGAGGTATTATCTGACCAATCAGGAGACAATACATTACATATACAGAGGTATTATCTGACCAATCAGGAGACAATACAATACATATACAGAGGTATTATCTTACCAATCAGGAGGCAATACATTACATATACAGAGGTATTATCTGACCAATCAGGAGACAATACATTACATATACAGAGGTATTATTGGATTAAAGAGCATCTCAGTAAACCAGTTAAAACCTAAATATGAATTTTGTTCATTGTTTTGTGACAACTTCCTTTCAATGCCAACATTTTTCTTCAATAAAATTTCATTTTAAGCCTTTAAGTAACACAGCTAGCCAATGAACCAACTATATCCAGGATATGTGGTGACATACACTTTCATACAGATCGTTGATTACCAAAAAAAACAACATAAATCACACACTTATATAACCAAATTAACAAACAAAACTTACTTTTTCACTCTCTGTCTCTTGTCTTCACTGATTTCGTTCCACCATAAATGAAAGAACGATATCTCCGCATACATAAATTTAAGTTTTGGATACTGTTCCAGTTTTTGTAACATATTGTCAAATATATGTCGTGTTTGATCCTGGTAATATTTATCATATGTCTTCACCCAACCTGAAAGTATATACACTCTCTACACTGACAACTTTCTTTATCTCCTCAAACCAGGGGCCTACATGGTGTAGGGCTAGAGAACCAGACATCATAACCAATGATCAAGGGTTTAAATCCTGCACAAAAATTCTTCTACAGTTTTCCACAATCCCTGACGTAGGCTTGAGCACTGCTTGGAAGCAGTCCTTGACAGCGATTAATATGAGTTGTAATAAGTTGTTTTGGAATTGATACAATTGTGATTAAACTAACCATCCTAACGTTCTAACTATTGATCTCCAGCTGAGAACCTCACACAACATGACGCTACCATTCTATCTAGCTGAGAACCTCACACAACATTACGCTACCATTCTATCTAGCTGAGAACCTCACACAACATGACGCTACTATTCTATCTAGCTGAGAACCTCACACAACATAAGGCTACTATTCTATCTAGCTGAGAACCTCACACAACATGACGCTACCATTCTATCTAGCTGAGAACCTCACACAACATGACGCTACTATTCTATCTAGCTGAGAACCTCACACAACATTAGGCTACCATTCTATCTAGCTGAGAACCTCACTCAACATTACACTACCATTCTATATAGCTGAGAACCTCACACAACATTACGCTACCATTCTATCTAGTTGAGAACCTCACACAACATTACGCTACCATTCTATCTAGCTGAGAATCTCACACAACATGACGCTACTATTCTATCTAGCTGAGAACCTCACACAACATGACGCTACCATTCTATCTAGCTGAGAATCTCACACAACATTAGGCTACTATTCTATCCAGCTGAGAACCTCACACAACATGACGCTACCATTCTATCCAGCTGAGAACCTCACACAACATTAGGCTACTATTCTATCTAGCTGAGAATCTCACACAACATGACGCTACTATTCTATCCAGCTGAGAACCTCACACAACATGACGCTACTATTCTATCTAGCTGAGAACCTCACACAACATTAGGCTACTATTCTATCTAGCTGAGAACCTCACACAACATGACGCTACCATTCTATCTAGCTGAGAACCTCACACAACATGACGCTACTACTCTATCTAGCTGAGAACCTCACACAACATTAGGCTACCATTCTACCTAGCTGAGAACCTCACACAACATTACACTACCATTCTATATAGCTGAGATCCTCACACAACATTACGCTACCATTCTATCTAGTTGAGAACCTCACACAACATGACGCAACCATTCTATCTAGCTGAGAATCTCACACAACATGACGCTACTATTCTATCTAGCTGAGAACCTCACACAACATGACGCTACTATTCTATCTAGCTGAGAACCTCACACAACATGACGCTACCATTCTATCCAGCTGAGAACCTCACACAACATTAGGCTACTATTCTATCTAGCTGAGAACCTCACACAACATGACGCTACTATTCTATCTAGCTGAGAACCTCACACAACATGACGCTACCATTCTATATAGCTGAGAACCTCACACAACATTACGCTACCATTCTATATAGCTGAGAACCTCACACAACATTACGCTACCATTCTATATAGCTGAGAACCTCACACAACATTACGCTACCATTCTATATAGCTGAGAACCTCACACAACATTACGCTACCATTCTATATAGCTGAGAACCTCACACAACATTACGCTACTATTCTATCTAGCTGAGAACCTCACACAACATTACGCTACCATTCTATATAGCTGAGAACCTCACACAACATGACGCTACCATTCTATCTAGCTGAGAACCTCACACAACATTAGGCTACTATTCTATCTAGCTGAGAACCTCAAACAACATTACGCTACTATTCTATCTAGCTGAGAACCTCACACAACATGACGCTACTATTCTATCTAGCTGAGAACCTCACACAACATGACGCTACCATTCTATCTAGCTGAGAACCTCACACAACATTACGCTACTATTCTATCTAGCTGGGAACCTCGCACAACATGACACTACAATTCTATCTAGCTGAGAACCTCACACAACATGACGCTACTATTCTATCTAGCTGAGAACCTCACACAACATGACGCTACTATTCTATCTAGCTGAGAACCTCACACAACATGACGCTACCATTCTATCCAGCTGAGAACCTCACACAACATTAGGCTACTATTCTATCTAGCTGAGAACCACACACAATATTAGGCTACTATTCTATCTAGCTGAGAACCTCACACAACATGACGCTACCATTCTATCTAGCTGAGAACCTCACACAACATGACGCTACCATTCTATATAGCTGAGAACCTCACACAACATGACGCTACCATTCTATATAGCTGAGAACCCCACACAACATGACGCTACCATTCTATCTAGCTGAGAACCTCACACAACATGACGCTACCATTCTATCTAGCTGAGAACCTCACACAACATGACGCTACCATTCTATATAGCTGAGAACCTCACACAACATTAAGCTACCATTCTATCTAGCTGAGAACCTCACACAACATGACGCTACCATTCTATCTAGCTGAGAACCTCACACAACATGACGCTGCCATTCTATCTAGCTGAGAACCTCACACAACATAGCTGCCATTCTATTTAGCTGAGAACCTCACACAACATAGCTGCCATTCTATATAGCTGAGAACCTCACACAACATAGCTGCCATTCCATATAGCTGAGAACCTCACACAACATGACGCTACCATTCTATATAGCTGAGAACCCCACACAACATGACGCTGCCATTCTATCTAGCTGAGAACCTCACACAACATGACGCTACCATTCTATCTAGCTGAGAACCTCACACAACATGACGCTACCATTCTATCTAGCTGAGAACCTCACACAACATGACGCTACCATTCTATATAGCTGAGAACCTCACACAACATTAAGCTACCATTCTATCTAGCTGAGAACCTCACACAACATGAAGCTACCATTCTATCTAGCTGAGAACCTCACACAACATGACGCTGCCATTCTATCTAGCTGAGAACCTCACACAACATAGCTACTATTCTATCTAGCTGAGAACCTCACACAACATTAGGCTACTATTCTATCTAGCTGAGAACCTCACACAACATTACGCTACTATTCTATCTAGCTGAGAACCTCACACAACATTAAGCTACCATTCTATCTAGCTGAGAACCTCACACAACATTAGGCTACCATTCTATCTAGCTGAGAACCTCACACAACATTAGGCTACTATTCTATCTAGCTGAGAACCTCACACAACATTAGGCTACCATTCTATATAGCTGAGAACCTCACAAAACATTACGCTACCATTCTATCCAGCTGAGAACCCCACACAACATGACGCTACCATTCTATCTAGCTGAGAACCTCACACAACATGACGCTACCATTCTATCTAGCTGAGAACCTCACACAACATGACGCTACCATTCTATCTAGCTGAGAACCCCACACAACATGACGCTACCATTCTATATAGCTGAGAACCTCACACAACATGACGCTACCATTCTATCTAGCTGAGAACCTCACACAACATGACGCTACCATTCTATCTAGCTGAGAACCTCACACAACATTACGCTACCATTCTATCTAGCTGAGAACCTCACACAACATTAGGCTACTATTCTATATAGCTGAGAACCTCACACAACATTACGCTACCATTCTATATAGCTGAGAACCTCACACAACATTACGCTACCATTCTATCTAGCTGAGAATCTCACACAACATGACGCTACCATTCTATCTAGCTGAGAACCTCACACAACATTACACTACCATTCTATCAGTGTACTCTGACTTTGGTCATCTAACTGATTTATATAAACACCAAAAGCCAGGCAACAAAATTTAAAATGAATGCTATATGATATTTATTAAGTTAGAATTG
Organism: Mactromeris polynyma; assembly: GCA_032209605.1. Lineage (NCBI taxonomy): Eukaryota > Metazoa > Mollusca > Bivalvia > Venerida > Mactridae > Mactromeris > Mactromeris polynyma. The sequence continues at coordinate 363,353 of JASFXZ010000068.1, forward strand.
GGTATTAATTTGTATAAATCATAATTTAGCCAACAGGAAAATATCTGCATTTTGGCAGCAAAGGGTACTAGTGGTATCAAAATAAATGAGAGGCTTATCAAATATACATATCAAAGAATATCAAAGTGTATCGCTGAAGACTTTAAATTCTCATGTTTAATAATAAGGCGGAATCAGGCTAGAAATTTATATATAATACAGACCATCTATAATATAATATTTATGCCATATACACTTTCTGCAATGTAATATTTATGCAATACACACTATCGTGTAATATAATATTTATGCAATACACACTATCTGCAATATAATATTTATGCAATACACACTATCTGCAATATAATATTTATGCAATACACACTATCGTGTAATATAATATTTATGCAATACACACTATCGTGTAATATAATATTTATGCAATACACACTATCTGTAATATAATATTTATGCAATACACACTATCTGCAATATAATATTTATGCAATACACACTATCGTGTAATATAATATTTATGCAATACACACTATCTGCAATATAATATGTATGCAATACACACTATCTGCAATGTAATATTTATGCAATACACACTATCTGCAATACAATATTTATGCAATACACACTATCTGCAATGTAATATTTATGCAATACACACTATCTGCAATACAATATTTATGCAATACACACTATCTGCAATGTAATATTTATGCAATACACACTATCTGCATTGTAATATTTATGCAATACACACTATCTGCATTGTAATATTTATGCAATACACACTATCTGCATTGTAATATTTATATATAATACAGACCATCTATAATATAATATTTATGCCATATACACTTTCTGCAATGTAATATTTATGCAATACACACTATCTGCAATATAATATTTATGCAATACACACTATCTGCAATATAATATTTATGCAATACACACTATCTGCAATATAATATTTATGCAATACACACTATCTGCAATGTAATATTTATGCAATACACACTATCTGCAATACAATATTTATGCAATACACACTATCTGCAATGTAATATTTATGCAATACACACTATCTGCAATGTAATATTTATGCAATACACACTATCTGCAATGTAATATTTATGCAATACACACTATCTGCATTGTAATATTTATGCAATACACACTATCTGCAATGTAATATTCATGCAATACACACTATCTGCAATGTAATATTTATGCAATACACACTATCTGCAATATAATATTTATGCAATACACACTATCTGCAATGTAATATTTATGCAATACACACTATCTGCAATGTTATATTTATGCAATACACACTATCTGCAATGTAATATTTATGCAATACACACTATCTGCAATGTAATATTCATGCAATACACACTATCTGCAATGTAATATTTATGCAATACACACTATCTGAAATGTAATATTTATGCAATACACACTATCTGCAATATAATATTTATGCAATACACACTATCTGCAATGTAATATTTATGCAATACACACTATCTGCAATGTAATATTTATGCAATACACACTATCTGCAATGTAATATTTATGCAATACACACTATCTGCAATATAATATTTATGCAATACACACTATCTGCAATATAATATTTATGCAATACACACTATCTGCAATGTAATATTTATGCAATACACACTATCTGCAATGTTATATTTATGCAATACACACTATCTGCAATGTAATATTTATGCAATACACACTATCTGCAATGTAATATTCATGCAATACACACTATCTGCAATGTAATATTTATGCAATACACACTATCTGAAATGTAATATTTATGCAATACACACTATCTGCAATGTAATATTTATGCAATACACACTATCTGCAATGTAATATTTATGCAATACACACTATCTGCAATGTAATATTTATGCAATACACACTATCTGAAATGTAATATTTATGCAATACACACTATCTGCAATGTAATATTTATGCAATACACACTATCTGCAATGTAATATTTATGCAATACACACTATCTGCAATGTAATATTTATGCAATACACACTATCTGCAATGTAATATTTATGCAATACACACTATCTGCAATGTAATATTTATGCAATACACACTATCTGCAATGTAATATTTATGCAATACACACTATCTGCAATATAATTATTATGCAATACACACTATCTGCAATGTAATATTTATGCAAATCACACTATCTGCAATGTAATATTTATGCAATACACACTATCTGCAATGTAATATTTATGCAATACACACTATCTGCAATGTAATATTTATGCAATACACACTATCTGCAATGTAATATTTATGCAATACACACTATCTGCAATGTAATATTTATGCAATACACACTATCTGCAATGTAATATTTATGCAATACACACCTGGATCAGTATGAGAATGTGGTACAACAAACACTTTTAGTTTGCGTTCACTGTTCCATTGATTAAGACCGTATGTGACCTGCCAACCTTGTTTCCAAGCACCACCATCTGGGTTATCAAACGGTAATTGTTCGACTACCTCGTCCATCTGCAATACAATGATCTTTCTATTCACAAATTCACAAAAAATCCTTTCCGCATCTTGTAAATCAGAATCAGATTAAGATAAATATACTTGATTTACAAAGATGTTTTGTATGTGGACTTTCGCCAGAAAATTGGAATCATGTAATAAAAGCATAACTTATCTCTGAATAACTTCTTATATTTCATCTCTTGAATGTGCAAATATACACACAAATATACACACAAAAGCGGAAGATTTAAACCATGTTATCATCACCAGTGAAGACTGTCCCCCAAAACATGGATTGGAATAAAATTTATCAGAAACACTGCACTGACAAATTAGAGAGAATATATTACCCGTATTTCCGCTTTCTTTGATGGTTCCTCGGACCAGGAGCACATTCCCTGCGACACAGAAACCTCTTTACGTAAAGGAGCATATTTGCCTTGCCAAGAACTTTTGTCATACTTTTCAGACAATCCATTGTTTGCCTTAAACACAAATAAACAGTGTAATGATATAGACAGAAACAGTGTAATGATATAGACAGAAACAGTGTAATGATATAGACAGAAACAGTGTAATGATATAGACAGAAACAGTGTAATGATATAGACAGAAACAGTGTAATGATATAGACAGAAACAGTGTTATGATATAGACAGAAACAGTGTAATGATATAGACAGAAACAGTGTAATGATATAGACAGAAACAGTGTAATGATATAGACAGAAACAGTGTAATGATATAGACAGAAACAGTGTAATGATATAGACAGAAACAGTGTAATGATATAGACAGAAACAGTGTAATGATATAGACAGAAACAGTGTAATGATATAGACAGAAACAGTGTAATGATATAGACAGAAACAGTGTAATGATATAGACAGAAACAGTGTAATGATATAGACAGAAACAGTGTAATATTTTTATAGACAGAAAATGGAGAATTTATACAAACATTTAAGATTGTGAATGTTAAAACTCACTGATTTTACATGGAATATGAAATGAGATATTACACTTATATTAATCACTCTAAATAACCGCTTCCTGAGATTCTAACAAGTACATGGGTGGGACTTATCAAACATCCTTCAGGAATCCAGCACAATACCCATAGACCATCAAGCCTTGCTGGCAGATAGAGGATAAATGACTTCTATGATCTATCTATGTTAATCATGTATTCTAGGATATGGTAAATGTTATACAAATTACCTGCACTTCTCCTACTTGCAGTTCTACAACATTGCCTCTGTGTTCTTCACTTTTCTCTGATTCTTCAAACTGTATTTTCTTCAATTTATCCTGATTCTCGTTTAATTTTTTATTTTGTGTGTCTAAAATACCCTGGAAAATGTACATAGCAAGAGGTGCATTATGATTCAAGTGACATAAAACAGATATACCTGTACCCCCTAGTGGATGCACTGTCTGTTTCCAATACCCGAGTCACTGCAGTTTCTGGATGTCGGACCTGTCATAATTTTGGGTTACCTGGCAGACTCTATGTTCAATACTTGACCAACAGTAGTTACAGACTAGTGTTTTGGCTGCCTCACTGACTCTTATTCTTTTTTCCTCTGACAGTGTTTCTAAACATCTCACCAGCCTTAGTAACTCACTCTTAACTGTTTGCTAAACAACATTTTACCAGAATAATTGACTGGCCAAAAACTAGAAATCCGGACCAATAAAACAATGGTTCATGTTTGAATAAAATGAAGTAGAAGAGCACAACAAACCTGTAGCTTTCCCATACTCTCCTCATCTTCCTTTGACACTTCTCTCACTGCAGCTTTTATTTCTTTGATTACATCTTGATTGTGTTTAATATCATTTTCAATACCGTCAATCTTTCTTTCAAAGTTCAGCAGCGATTCCTAAATACATGTAGAGAAAACATACATGTACACAACAGTGAGCAAACATACATGTACACAACAGTGAGAAAACATACATGTACATAACAGTGAGAAAACATACATGTACATAACAGTGAGAAAACATACATGTACACAACAGTGAGAAAACATACATGTACATAACAGTGAGAAAATATACATGTACACAACCGTGAGAAAACATACATGTACATAACAGTGAGAAAACATACATGTACATAACAGTGAGAAAACATACATGTACATAACAGTGAGAAAACATACATGTACATAACAGTGAGAAAACATACATGTACATAACAGTGAGAAAACATACATGTACACAACAGTGAGAAAACATACATGTACATAACAGTGAGAAAACATACATGTACACAACAGTGAGAAAACATACATGTACATAACAGTGAGAAAACATACATGTACATAACAGTGAGAAAACATACATGTACATAACAGTGAGCAAACATACATGTACATAACAGTGAGAAAACATACATGTACACAACAGTGAGAAAACATACATGTACATAACAGTGAGCAAACATACATGTACATAACAGTGAGCAAACATACATGTACATAACAGTGAGCAAACATACATGTACATAACAGTGAGAAAACATATTATTAAGTGCGGGAAATACAATAGATAACACTAGATATATAGATTCAAGATGCAGAATCTTGGCAGAAAGTCACAGACAGATTCTATGCCTGAAGCTGGTGAGAAAAGAATGAATAATTTGGTTCATTAATGTATCTGCTGTAGCATAGAGTGAAATTTGCAGTTCAGACAAAACAAATACACTTTTATCTCATTAAAACTTCACATTGACTTATGCAGGAAGAAGATCTATGTAGAGGTAGGAACAAAACTTACTGCATCAATATCATTGTATCTACTGGGCGACGTGTTGAGGGTTTCAAGCATCAGATACAGCGACAAACAAATGACACAGAAAAACATTGCACCCCATACTGCCACATACTTCTTCATTTTGATTCACTTATTGTTTGGATTCTGAAATAAAAATGTAAAATACAATGAAAATAAATTTACAATGAAATCAGAAACTTCGAAATAAAACTTGTTGTAATAGGACTGTTTATGTGTTTACACAATTTTTCTGGTTTTCCCCAGTTTGTACTTCATGTATTAGTGTCATTTTGTCTCTCTATAGTAAGCATTAAATCCATTGGTCAGGGACATTAAATCACCCATGCATTGCAATTCTACCTTTACTCACTGACTGGGTATATAACTTATAAGGCAGTGCATATCTTCATTTCTTTACATGATAGGGTGGCCCTGTGGCTCAGTGGTTAACGATGCTGACTACGAATCCGAAGGTCGTGGGTTCGATCCCTCGTCTCGCCGGATAAAACAGAAATGCTTTTCAGTGTTTCCCACATAACATAGTACTGGCATGTAACCGGGAAAGTACTGGGTAGATTCCAGGAAAGTACTGGTTAGGTGCCAGGAAAATGGTAACTGTACGATAGGTCTCATTGGCACTGTGCAGTGACCGTCTTTGGCTTCAAAAATTGTCTGTTTGATCTATACTGCTATACTGGCAGGTAAATTTCCCCCTTCGGTTTCAAAAAGTCTATTTATGGTGTGCGGGGGACATACCGGGTCGACCAAAATACCATAAAGTGCATTATCAAATGTGCGCGGCGACGGGCGACCTCATAAACCAGTAATACAAATACAAAATTTCTTTACATAGGTTGCTAACCATTCAGGTCAGTGTAACCACTAAAGCTTTGGCTTTACACCAAAAATCAGATCTTAGGATCTAATCATTTTGAATATTTCAAAACACCCTCTTTTTGCTTATTGGAATTGTATAATTTTGGGTTTAATATCTATTTAGGAGTTAAGGGCATAATTAAGTATAAAACCGCCAGTGAGTTCAGAGTATTTGAATTACCTTTTATGAATAATTGTAAGCAATTTATAAAGTAATAAACGCTTGCTCGTAAAGTTCTGCAATAACTGTGTTTGGTTTTCTTTATAGTTAAATCATAATTTGGAGTATAACATTTCAAACCTAACATACCACTATACGATCTGACGGAATTCCATCCAACAATCTACCACACAAATTGAGTTGCTCACAAACAAATAACAACTCAATACAGAAATCAAGCCTGTTACGTTGTCAACAACATTGATTACTCCCAAGGGTTATCCATAAATAGGTAGCTAATCCCCTTTTAAATACCTCACTTTCAATATATATAGCCATTTGCAGAATTTAAATTTAGATTTGACACAACTCGATCAAATTGTTTTTAAAGATGTCATCATTTTTGGATAATTTAACAACACGACCCAAACGCAAGACTGCTAATAGTAATACTGTAATAGTGCTATCCACAAGCCATTGAGCAAGAGGTAAGAATACTCTACATGGCAATTGGTACCCACCATCAACAAACAATACCCCTCTGCTTTACAAACATATACGCTCACCCATTCACCGCCTGCAATTGCTACGTTATCATATCATAAAGTTCTGTGTGTGTATACCACTATCCGAATTTGTTCAATCCGAACATATGCCAGTTTTCTTAATACCTCAGTATAGTGAACACAGACAACGCTGCGGTGTATTAACGACGCAACGTTTAACAATGGGTTAGTTGATCGTCTCAAACACGTGCATTCTATTCTAACTAACCTGTCAACTTGTAATTTCCAAATCCTTTAACAAATTTTGTTGGCATTGGATTAAGTTTTATGACGACTGTCATATTCAGTATATCGTTATCGTCTACATAGTTAACGCGCATTTAATTAAAGGTTTAATGTATCTTTCTATAATCCTTTACGCGTACTGTAAGACTATCAGTAGCACATCAGCGATTGTTATATTCAATTAGTGCAGGGAAAGTATGCAGGCCCGGATCCACCGGGGGCCAGTCGGCTGTGGCGTGACCTTCTTCTATTCCTAATACAAACTTATATCCACTAATTAGGTCTTAATCTTACTGCTATATTATCACTTTAAGTGCAATACATTCATTAATGGTCGATTTCTTCTTGTATACTACAAGTATAGAGCCGAAGCAAGTGCCATAAAAGTTGGCCTCCTGTGTGCTCATTGGCCTCCTGGTGTGCTCATTGGCCTCCTGGTGTGCTCATTGGCCTCCTGGTGTGCTCATTGGGCTCCTGGTGTGCTCATTGGCCTCCTGGTGTGCTCATTGGCCTCCTGGTGTGCTCATTGGCCTCCTGGTGTGCTCATTGGCCTCCTGGTGTGCTCATTGGCCTCCTGGTGTGCTCATTGGCCTCCTGGTGTGCTCATTGGCCTCCTGGTGTGCTCATTGGCCTCCTGGTGTGCTCATTGGCCTCCTGGTGTGCTCACTGGCCTCCTGGTGTGCTCATTGGCCTCCTGTTGTGCTCATTGGCCTCCTGGTGTGCTCATTGGCCTCCTGGTGTAATCATTGGCCTCCTGGTGTGCTCATTGGCCTTGAGACCGTCCTAAGAATCGTATGCTTTTCACTCTCCATCAGCCAGGCGCTTTCTAATTCCGTATCATGCATATAATTTTATATTACATAAGTTGAAAGCGTCTGTAAAACACAGATTATTGAGCATCTTACGTAACAGAGACAGAGATCTGTCGTGGTGGTGTTTAAGTGATAAACAATTGAAAAATTGACACCTGATATTACTGAATTCATTAAAAATTGTCTTAAAATAATTTTAATTTATGGAAGGGAATGCAATACTTGGGCCTAAAGTTTTGCAAAATAAAATAATTTTATTTTTTATACTTTAATATTTTCACATGTTCACATATTAACTCACGTTACGGGTAAATCCCATGTGACATCGATGGTAACTAAAACAAAATGTTCAAACAAAATCGAAGTGGTTATGATATATAAATGTTTTGTTATCAGATATTAAAAAATAAATAATAAAAAATGTCACTTAAGGCTTATTTTACTTCGCCTTCGGAAACCCATAGGCCTATGGCGAGCGTGCAGTCTCATACATTTCCCGGGTTAAACACTAACCAGTACAAGCATGTTCTTCGAATCAAATGCAATGTGTTTGCCTCAGAGAGGGCTCGCACCATGACCTCCTGTTTTGAAGGCCGATGCTCTACCACTTCAGTTATTATCGCTGACAATTATTTTATGCCGGAGATTATCCAAATATTCATGGTATTTCATGCCTAAATCTGTTTGTAGTTTAAGTATATAGGCGGTTAACAGTTAATACAGTTCATTAGTGTGTTCCCCGATCATGTGTACAGAAGGTGGTGTCCCTGGAAAATTGTAAAAATGTTGGTACTTGTATGAATTGGTCGTTCTGCATTTTTAACAAGATAACACTTGTGTGCAAATCTCATGAATGAGTCCTCAAAATATAGATCCCAAAATGCACAAGAAGCCACTATTTCATACCTCTATCAAAAAAATGTCCGGGGGTCTGACTGGGGGTTGGTACAGGAGGTGGTGTCCTCTGGATTTTTTTTAAAATGTTGGTACTTGTATGAATTGGTCATTCAGTATTTTTAAGAAGATAATACTAGTGCAGTTCTCATGAATGAGTCCTCAAATTTTAGACCCCGAAATGCACCAGAAGCCACCATTTCATACCTCTATTGTAAACAATTTCCGGGGGAGATCCCCAGACCCCCCGTAAGGAAGGGCTAATTTGTCCTCATACATGGCCCCCCAGTCTGGAAGTTCTGGATCCGTGTCTGGTATGTTCTAATTAAACATTAAAATACAACGAGGTAAAAGTTCCCAGTAAAACTGCCACAGAGAGAAAATATGTTAAGTAATAAAAAAATATTATATATCCGTTTTCTGATTTCGTGGTGAGAAAATTCAACTACTTGTTAAGAGTTTCATTTACGGATTATATATGTGCAGTATAAGCCTTAATACGGACCCGGGAAGTTAAATACTAGTTGAATCACGACACACCTCGGTATGTGTATGCTTTTCTCAGGTATACAAAATGCAACACAACTTTTTTTAATTCGAGTACAGTATGCGTATCGGAAACATTTAAACATCCACTAGGGTTGATTCAACCATTCAAAGTGAGCGGTCAGACAGAATTCCTTCACCATGTGGAACGGTTCCCTAGCACTCTGTCTAGCGGTCAGACAGAATTCCTTCACCATGTGGAACGGTTCCCTAGCACTCTGTCTAGCGGTCAGACAGAATTCCTTCACGAAGTGGAACGGTTCCCTAGCACTCTGTCTAGCGGTGAGACAGAATTCCTTCACGAAGTGGAACGGTTCCCTAGCACTCTGTCTAGCGGTGAGACAGAATTCCTTCACGAAGTGGAACGGTTCCCTAGCACTCTGTCTAGCGGTCAGACAGAATTCCTTCACGAAGTGGAACGGTTCCCTAGCACTCTGTCTAGCGGTAAGACAGAATTCCACACCATGTGGAACGGTTCCCTAGCACTCTGTCTAGCGGTCAGACAGAATTCCTTCACGAAGTGGAACGGTTCCCTAGCACTCTGTCTAGCGGTCAGACAGAATTCCTTCACCATGTGGAACGGTTCCCTAGCACTCTGTCTAGCGGTAAGACAGAATTCCTTCACCATGTGGAACGGTTCCCTAGCACTCTGTCTAGCGGTCAGACAGAATTCCTTCACCATGTGGAACGGTTCCCTAGCACTCTGTCTAGCGGTCAGACAGAATTCCTTCACCATGTGAAACGGTTCCCTAGCACTCTGTCTAGCGGTCAGACAGAATTCCTTCACCATGTGGAACGGTTCCCTAGCACTCTGTCTAGCGGTCAGACAGAATTCCTTCACCATGTGGAACGGTTCCCTAGCACTCTGTCTAGCGGTCAGACAGAATTCCTTTACCAAGTGGAACGGTTTGCTAGGACTCTGCCTATAGCGGTATACGAGAATGGTCAGATAGAATTCTTTCACGAAGTGGAACGGTTCGCTAGGACTCTGTCTATAGCGGTATACGAGAATGGTCAGATAGAATTATTTCACGAAGTGGAACGGTTCGCTAGGACTCTGCCTATAGCGGTATACGAGAATGGTCAGATAGAATTCTTTCACGAAGTGGAACGGTTCGCTAGGACTCTGTCTATAGCGGTATACGAGAATGGTCAGATAGAATTCTTTCACGAAGTGGAACGGTTCGCTAGGACTCTGCCTATAGCGGTATACGAGAATGGTCAGATAGAATTCTTTCACGAAGTGGAACGGTTCGCTAAGACTCTGCCTATAGCGGTATACGAGAATGGTCAGATAGAATTCTTTCACGAAGTGGAACGGTTCGCTAGGACTCTGCCTATAGCGGTATACGAGAATGGTCAGATAGAATTCTTTCACGAAGTGGAACGGTTCGCTAGGACTCTGCCTATAGCGGTATACGAGAATGGTCAGATAGAATTCTTTCACGAAGTGGAACGGTTCGCTAGGACTCTGTCTATAGCGGTATACGGGAATGGTCAGATAGAATTCTTTCACGAAGTGGAACGGTTCGCTAGGACTCTGTCTATAGCGGTATACGAGAATGGTCAGATAGAATTCTTTCACGAAGTGGAACGGTTCGCTAGGACTATGCCTATAGCGGTATATGAGAATGATCTATGTCAACACAGTCAAGGTTTAACCAAGATACGTCCATGATATAAAACAGACGGAGAGTATAAACAATACCTTATATCTAGATCGATACGTGTTCGTAGAATAACATAATGCAGATATATAACATTATAAGTACAGTGTCATCATTGCACACCGTCCCTCTCTTGAGTAACAACCTCTCTTCAACAATATTACCATTTTTTCTATTATATATGTTTACCATCAATTTATTTTCTCTATGGCAGCAACCTCTAAACAACCATATTGAAACGTGCGTCTCCCGCGGGGTGTTGGTTCAGAGAGGTAGTCAGTCTGTATATACACGCTTCCAGCAGATAGAGAGGTAGTCAGTCTGTATATACACGCTTCCAGCAGATTGAGAGGTAGTCAGTCTGTATATACACGCTTCCAGCAGATAGAGAGGTAGTCAGTCTGTATATACACGCTTCCAGCAGATTGAGAGGTAGTCAGTCTGTATATACACGCTTCCAGCAGATAGAGAGGTAGTCAGTCTGTATATACACGCTTCCAGCAGATAGAGAGGTAGTCAGTCTGTATATACACGCTTCCAGCAGATAGAGAGGTAGTCAGTCTGTATATACACGCTTCCAGCAGATTGAGAGGTAGTCAGTCTGTATATACACGCTTCCAGCAGATTGAGAGGTAGTCAGTCTGTATATACACGCTTCCAGCAGATTGAGAGGTAGTCAGTCTGTATATACACGCTTCCAGCAGATAGAGAGGTAGTCAGTCTGTATATACACGCTTCCAGCAGATTCTCGCGGGGTGTTGTTTCAGAGAGGTAGTCAGTCTGTATATACACGCTTCCAGCAGATTGAGAGGTAGTCAGTCTGTATATACACGCTTCCAGCAGATAGAGAGGTAGTCAGTCTGTATATACACGCTTCCAGCAGATAGAGAGGTAGTCAGTCTGTATATACACGCTTCCAGCAGATAGAGAGGTAGTCAGTCTGTATATACACGCTTCCAGCAGATAGAGAGGTAGTCAGTCTGTATATACACGCTTCCAGCAGATTCTCGCGGGGTGTTGTTTCAGAGAGGTAGTCAGTCTGTATATACACGCTTCCAGCAGATTCTCGCGGGGTGTTGTTTCAGAGAGGTAGTCAGTCTGTATATACACGCTTCCAGCAGATTGAGAGGTAGTCAGTCTGTATATACACGCTTCCAGCAGATAGAGAGGTAGTCAGTCTGTATATACACGCTTCCAGCAGATAGAGAGGTAGTCAGTCTGTATATACACGCTTCCAGCAGATAGAGAGGTAGTCAGTCTGTATATACACGCTTCCAGCAGATAGAGAGGTAGTCAGTCTGTATATACACGCTTCCAGCAGATAGAGAGGTAGTCAGTCTGTATATACACGCTTCCAGCAGATTCTCGCGGGGTGTTGTTTCAGAGAGGTAGTCAGTCTGTATATACACGCTTCCAGCAGATTCTCGCGGGGTGTTGGTTCAGAGAGGTAGTCAGTCTGTATATACACGCTTCCAGCAGATTCTCGCGGGGTGTTGGTTCAGAGAGGTAGTCAGTCTGTATATACACGCTTCCAGCAGATTCTCGCGGGGTGTTGGTTCAGAGAGGTAGTCAGTCTGTATATACACGCTTCCAGCAGATTCTCGCGGGGTGTTGGTTCAGAGAGGTAGTCAGTCTGTATATACACGCTTCCAGCAGATTCTCGCGGGGTGTTGGTTCAGAGAGGTAGTCAGTCTGTATATACACGCTTCCAGCAGATTCTCGCGGGGTGTTGGTTCAGAGAGGTAGTCAGTCTGTATATACACGCTTCCAGCAGATTCTCGCGGGTGTTGGTTCAGAGAGGTAGTCAGTCTGTATATACACGCTTCCAGCAGATTCTCGCGGGTGTTGGTTCAGAGAGGTAGTCAGTCTGTATATACACGCTTCCAGCAGATAGAGAGGTAGTCAGTCTGTATATACACGCTTCCAGCAGATTCTCGCGGGGTGTTGGTTCAGAGAGGTAGTCAGTCTGTATATACACGCTTCCAGCAGATAGAGAGGTAGTCAGTCTGTATATACACGCTTCCAGCAGATTCTCGCGGGGTGTTGGTTCAGAGAGGTAGTCAGTCTGTATATACACGCTTCCAGCAGATTCTCGCGGGGTGTTGGTTCAGAGAGGTAGTCAGTCTGTATATACACGCTTCCAGCAGATTCTCGCGGGTGTTGGTTCAGAGAGGTAGTCAGTCTGTATATACACGCTTCCAGCAGATTCTCGCGGGGTGTTGGTTCAGAGAGGTAGTCAGTCTGTATATACACGCTTCCAGCAGATTCTCGCGGGGTGTTGGTTCAGAGAGGTAGTCAGTCTGTATATACACGCTTCCAGCAGATTCTCGCGGGGTGTTGGTTCAGAGAGGTAGTCAGTCTGTATATACACGCTTCCAGCAGATTCTCGCGGGTGTTGGTTCAGAGAGGTAGTCAGTCTGTATATACACGCTTCCAGCAGATTCTCGCGGGGTGTTGGTTCAGAGAGGTAGTCAGTCTGTATATACACGCTTCCAGCAGATAGAGAGGTAGTCAGTCTGTATATACACGCTTCCAGCAGATAGAGAGGTAGTCAGTCTGTATATACACGCTTCCAGCAGATAGAGAGGTAGTCAGTCTGTATATACACGCTTCCAGCAGATAGAGAGGTAGTCAGTCTGTATATACACGCTTCCAGCAGATAGAGAGGTAGTCAGTCTGTATATACACGCTTCCAGCAGATTCTAAAACCGTAATTATCACGGACATTTCTATGTTAAACAAATACGTTTACCGATTCACTGTATCTTCACACTTGGCAAAACAATATAAATGTTTGAATGATTCCGTGATTTTATACAAACCCCACGTGCCATACTCCACTAGACATCATGGTGTTACAAGCAGCTCTCGACACGGCACACCCAGAAATAGAAGGTACAACAATAATACATTTTAATCACGTATTCATATTGATGCAAGTATACACGTTTGAGTATCAGTAAAATAAATATGTGAATCTACTTACAAGATTATTCTGTGAAGTTTACAAATCTGTGTTAACAGTGTCGCAGTTTGTTGATAATCCGCTGATTTCCGACACTTACAAGCATAAATGTGGATAATGGTACATTTTTAACTTGTTAAGTGAATGTTCTTAGTAAAGTGATTCACTAAGTTCCCATACACGACCGACCTTGAAATATAGCCGAACCCCTGTGGGCATGAAATGACTGAAAACTGTGCATCAACTGTCAAAATGATATCATTGTAGTTACTTCCGTATTGTAATCAAGAGACAAGAAGAGATTCTGACTGAACATTCTCTTTCTAAGCAATCGTTGTATAACAGCACGGAAACTATGACAATATCAACAACAACAAGAACACCAACAAAACAGTAGCAACAACAGTAGCAACAACAGTAGCAACAACAGTAGCAACAACAGTAGCAACAACAGTAGGAAATGTACACGTTATCAAGTTGTGAATGTAAGATGTAAATACAAAACAAAGGCACATTTCTATTTAGTGATTCTTTATCGAGCAAACTGTACACATTTTATTCCATTTTTTATTTATTTTAAAAGCCACGTAAACGAATGGCATATTCTAACAAGAAATACAGGTATCTTCAAAAAAGATGGTCGGCGCAAATCAAGCAAATTTGTTGCTATCTGAATGTTAAGATTTGTTCAACATAAAGAAGACAAAACAAACCAAGACAACACAATATCAAACTTCAGTGGTGTAAACAGTTATGTAAAAGTTAAGTTAAAAAGGAAATTGGAGAACGTTTAAGTAAAAGTACTGGATACCTTGTTAAAAAGGAGAAAAAAATCATTAAATATTCATTTGTTTGTTACTTTGCGTTGTTTTTGTTAACTGGAAGTTTGTAGTTTATATCTATCTATAATGTTTTTGTTTGTGGGAAGAAAGATGTTGTAGATATAAAAGATAAATTTTGGTTTTAATCGTCATTTTTTTTCCGGACTTGTAGGTTTCGAAAAATTAACCTGACGCTAAACATAGATATAATTTGGTATGGCATAACCTACTTACTACCTGATCTAGAAGTAACAATATTGAAGGAAAATAAGGTTGTGTGTTTCCTTTTTTTAGTTTATATTTTTGGACATAAAATTGTACGTAGTCTACAAAGTCGCATAACGATACTGTTAGGAAAGAAAAGAAGCGTTGATTGAACGAACTCTGTGTTACGAATAGCTGATAGTTGAATTAGTTGATATTCAGAACGAGGGTTGTCTCTTGTGTTGAGGAGTTGATATTCAGAATGAGGGTTGTCTCTTGTCTAGCTGATAGTTGAATTAGTTGATATTCAGAACGAGGGTTGTCTCTTGTGTTGAGGAGTTGATATTCAGAATGAGGGTTGTCTCTTGTCTAGCTGATAGTTGAATTAGTTGATATTCAGAATGAGGGTTGTCTCTTGTGTTGAGGAGTTGCACAGCAGGCATAAAGACGACTCCACAAAACATCGGACAAAGTCAACGGCTATCCCTTCTTATCTTAGAGGAATGAAGGGATATAGGGAAATAACCGGCACCAATCAAGCCAAGTGCTAAGCAGAATGCGCCGTACGATGGACTATGTGTACAGTCATTTAATAAAACATAACTGACATCTTATATACAACTGTTAGATCACTTCTGAACGACTTTGTAGGAATTTACTCGCCAAAACATCAGTGAATCTAAAGTTCAGAAATTTCAATTTAGCAGTGTTTGCGATGTTTTTTACAACATATTTTCATAGTTTCGTGACAACTTGCCGTATAATGAAATACATATAAGCAAAACTATCGTATCTAAGATTGTACTAACCTCCCCTTAGTAAACAATGGTACCCCCGGGCATACCACGTACACGGTTATAGCTATTTAGTTGCACAATCTTTTTCACAATCTTATATAATTAACATTATTTATGAATGTCTAGTTACCTGCGATCTCGTCATGACATAAGAAAGATGAGGAAATACAAACCGACAAACTATGAAGAATACAAGGCCACGTGTTGTATGTTTTATTACGTTCGGATAAATAGCAATATTGATGAAAATGGCAATTTTAACCTGGGGAAAACATGACGTCATCAGTGTAAATTTAACCATATATGGCTTGTCAGTTGGTCTATATTTCCCCATAGTGACGAGCCTGCTTCTAATGTTTCTGATGACTGGTAGTATGTCTAACAAACGGACACACATACAGTGGACATACCATAATGTGTCTTGTTTTGTATTCAAAATGACAAAAAATCTCCTAAATACGAATCCATCACTGATTTCCGGTACAAATATAAATATATTTCACGAGAGTTACCGGTTAGAAGTCTGTTATACAAGAAGAAACTCCTAAATACGGCATATAGTATCTTATCCTGACACCTAGAGCTTGTACCGTTATAAATATCCTGGCTGGCACTTATATGTTCCCATATACATATATACAGTGTAATTGCGTATTTTACAACCAAAGTGAATAATGAAAACACGCATTATCGTGACTAATGTGCAGAAATAATTACTGATAATGGTATATAGTTATCTATGAAAGATGTAAAATTGTACACGGTAGTACGCACACCACTTTTCTCTGTATTTTATATGAAGTTTCACGAGTGGTTTAAATCACAACTGCAAAAGGAAAACACAAGCTGTGTCAATGTAATTCACACAGCTTTGTTCATTAAGACGTCTTCCAAGTCGGTGATTGTCTGTGATTCAGCATGCCGATGTGGTTAGTGCTGGTTCTAGTCATATATAAACAAACATGTGAACTCCAATGCCACGTCCACTCACAATCTGCCAACGATCAACTACAAGGTAACAGATGGATGCTGATGTCCAATACCGACATTCAAGTCTTTGTAATAAAACGTTAAGGATAGTATAGGATCCGGATACTATGCATGTATATATAAAAATGAAAACAGTAAAACAAACGGTTTCAGGAATTAATCATTGGAAAATATATATTTACGGTTCAAACTCCCTGTTGAAGTTATTACAATCTGACACGAGTGTTGCCATTAAATAAATGATAAAATCAGCTTTATTAACCAATTACAATACACAAATCACGTGTAGGAAAATGGTAAAATATCCAGTGACTAGTATCTCTGTTTTTTTCTTTTTTACATAGATATGTGTGCAAGGGTATAAACTTTTTTTATATAGACTTTTCGAAGATTTGCATACAATGCATGCATGTCTACCTGTATACTACTGTAGTTTGCATACCCAAGCTGTATGGTGTCTATATGAATACTGCTGTAGTTTACATTCCCCAGCTATACACTGCTGTAGTTTACATACCCCAGCTGTATGGTGTATATCTGTATACTGCTGTAGCTTAAAAACCCCAGCTGTCTGGTGTATATCTGTATACTGCTGTAGTTTACATACCTCAGCTGTCTGGTGTATATCAATACACTGCTGTAGTTTACATACCCCAGCTGTATGGTGTATATGTATACACTGCTGTAGTTTACATACCTCAGCTGTATGGTGTATATCTATACACTGCTGTAGTTTACATACCCCAGCTGTATGGTGTATATCTATACACTGCTGTAGTTTACATACCCCAGCTGTCTGGTGTATATCTATACACTGCTGTAGTTTACATACCCCAGCTGTATGGTGTATATCTATACACTGCTATAGTTAACATACCCAAGCTGTATGCATACCCCAGCTGTATGGTGTATATCGGTATACTGCTGTAGTTTACATTCCCCAGCTGTATGGTGTATATCTGTATACTGCTGTAGTTTACATTCTCCAGCTGTATGGTGTATATCTGTATACTGCTGTAGTTTACATACCTCAGCTGTATGGTGTATATCTGTATACTGCTGTAGTTTACATACCTAAGCAGTATGCATATCCCAGCTGTATGGTGTATATCTGTATACTGCTG
This sequence comes from Mactromeris polynyma, assembly GCA_032209605.1. NCBI lineage: Eukaryota > Metazoa > Mollusca > Bivalvia > Venerida > Mactridae > Mactromeris > Mactromeris polynyma. The sequence continues at coordinate 381,339 of JASFXZ010000068.1, forward strand.
TAGTTTACATACCCCAGCTATACACTGCTGTAGTTTACATACCCCAGCTGTCTGGCGTATATCTATACACTGCTGTAGTTTACATACCACAGCTGTCTGGTGTATATCTGTATACTGCTGTAGCTTAAATACCCCAGCTGTCTGGTGTATATCTGTATACTGCTGTAGTTTACATACCTCAGCTGTCTGGTGTATATCTATACACTGCTGTAGTTTACATACCCCAGCTGTCTGGTGTATATGTATACACTGCTGTAGTTAGCTGTCTGGTGTATATCTATACACTGCTGTAGTTTACATACCCAAGCTGTATGCATACCCCAGCTGTATGGTGTATATCTGTATACTGCTGTAGTTTACATTCCCCAGCTGTATGGTGTATATCTGTATACTGCTGTAGTTTACATTCCCCAGCTGTATGGTGTATATCTGTATACTGCTGTAGTTTACATACCTCAGCTGTGTGGTGTATATCTGTATACTGCTGTAGTTTACATACCTAAGCTGTATGCATACCCCAGCTGTATGGTGTATATCTGTATACTGCTGTAGGTTACATACCCCAGCTATACACTGCTGTAGTTTACATACCCCAGCTGTCTGGCGTATATCTATACACTGCTGTAGTTTACATACCCCAGCTGTCTGGTGTATATCTGTATACTGCTGTAGCTTAAATACCCCAGCTGTCTGGTGTATATCTGTATACTGCTGTAGTTTACATACCTCATCTGTCTGGTGTATATTTATACACTGCTGTGGTTAGCTGTCTGGTGTATATCTATACACTGCTGTAGTTTACATACCCCAGCTGTATGGTGTATATCTGTATACTGCTGTAGTTTACATACCCCAGTTGTATGGTGTATATCTGTATACTGCTGTAGTTTACATTCCCCAGCTGTATGGTGTATATCTGTATACTTCTGTAGTATACATTCCCCAGCTGTATGGTGTATATCTTTATACTGCTGTAGTTTACATACCCCAGCTGTCTGGTGTATATCTGTATACTGCTGTAGTTTAACATACCCCAGCTGTCTGGTGTATATCTGTGTACTGCTGTAGTTTACACCCCCAGCTGTCTGGTGTATATCTGTATACTACTGTAGTTTACATACCCAAGCTGTCTGGTGTATATCTGTATACTGCTGTAGTTTAACATACCCAAGCTGTCTGGTGTATATCTGTATACTGCTGTAGTTTAACATACCCAAGCTGTCTGGTGTATATCTGTGTACTGCTGTAGTTTACACCCCCAGCTGTCTGGTGTATATCTGTATACTACTGTAGTTTACATACCCAAGCTGTCTGGTGTATATCTGTGTACTGCTGTAGTTTACACCCCCCAGCTGTCTGGTGTATATCTGTATACTGCTGTAGTTTACATACACCAGCTGTGTGGTGTATATCTGTATACTACTGTAGTTTACATACCTCAGCTGTCTGGTGTATATCTGTATACTGCTGTAGTTTACATACCCAAGCTGTCTGGTGTATATCTGTATACTGCTGTAGTTTACATACCCCAGCTGTATGGTGTATATCTGTATACTACTGTAGTTTACATACCCAAGCTGTCTGGTGTATATCTGTATACTGCTGTAGTTTACATACCTCAGCTGTCTGGTGTATATCTGTATACTACTGTAGTTTACATACCCAAGCTGTCTGGTGTATATCTGTATACTGCTGTAGTTTACACCCCCCAGCTGTCTGGTGTATATCTGTATACTGCTGTAGTTTACATACCTCAGCTGTCTGGTGTATATCTGTATACTACTGTAGTTTACATACCCAAGCTGTCTGGTGTATATCTGTATACTGCTGTAGTTTACATACCTCAGCTGTCTGGTGTATATCTGTATACTACTGTAGTTTACATACCCAAGCTGTCTGGTGTATATCTGTATACTGCTGTAGTTTACATACCCAAGCTGTCTGGTGTATATCCTTTGCACTCGACTGAATATTTATCATGACCTCATTTAACATGAAATAAAGTTGCATATATTAAATAACTGAATTTATTGAATTAAATAATATAATTTTGAATAGGAATAATGGCCGCTGATAGTTATTGATGGTTTCATTTCGTATATTTAGTCTGTTTACATTCCAGACATTCTATACAATGTCAAGTTGCATACAGAACATTTGACTACAAGAATATAATATTGATTTCGGAGAAATAATTGTCCAATCACTAAACTGACTATTAGACAGAATCTGTGATTTTAAGATTTTTAAGATGTTATTTGTAATGGGTTCTCTAAAATGCCTATACATAGAAATTACAATGTATGACCAATTTGAGCCAACTTTGGGTGTCTATGCTTAAAGTTAAGTTTTAGACAGCGTTCAAACTCATAAAGAGCCAACTTTTCGAGAAAGTTTTCAAACGAATATTTTGCCGAACCACTGGGGGGGGGGTGTTGAACCGCTTGTACAACTGGGGGCTTTGTCCAACCGCTAGCACAACTGAGGACTTTGTCCAACCCCTAGCACAACTGGGGGCTTTGTCCAACCACTAGCACAACTGAGGACTTTGTCCAACCACTAGCACAACTGAGGACTTTGTCCAACCACTAGCACAACTGAGGACTTTGTCCAACCACTAGCACAACTGAGGACTTTGTCCAACCACTAGCACAACTGAGGACTTTGTCCAACCACTAGCACAACTGGGGACTTTGTCCAACCACTAGCACAACTGAGGACTTTGTCCAACCCCTAGCACAACTGGGGGCTTTGTCCAACCCCTAGCACAACTGGGGGCTTTGTCCAACCACTAGCACAACTGGGGGCTTTGTCCAACCGCTAGCACAACTGAGGACTTTGTCCAACCACTAGCACAACTGGGGGCTTTGTCCAACCGCTAGCACAACTGGGGGCTTTGTCCAACCGCTAGCACAACTGAGGACTTTGTCCAACCCCTAGCACAACTGGGGGCTTTGTCCAACCACTAGCACAACTGGGGGCTTTGTCCAACCGCTGGCACAACTGGGGACTTTGTCCAACCACTAGCACAACTGGGGACTTTGTCCAACCCCTAGCACAACTGGGGGCTTTGTCCACCACTAGCACAACTTGGGGCTTTGTCCAACCGCTAGCACAACTGGGGACTTTGTCCAACCGCTAGCAAAACTGGGGGCTTTGTCCAACCGCTAGCAAAACTGGACGCTTTGTCCAACCGCTAGCAAAACTGGACGCTTTGTCCAACCGCTAGCACAACTGGGGACTTTGTCCAACCACTAGCACAACTGGGGACTTTGTCCAACCCCTAGCACAACTGGGGGCTTTGTCCAACCACTAGCACAACTGGGGGCTTTGTCCAACTGCTAGCACAACTGGGGACTTTGTCCAACCGCTAGCAAAACTGGACACTTTGTCCAACCGCTAGCAAAACTGGACGCTTTGTCCAACCGCTAGCAAAACTGGACGCTTTGTCCAACCGCTAGCAAAACTGGACGCTTTGTCCAACCGCTAGCAAAACTGGGGGCTTTGTCCAACCGCTAGCGCAACTGGGGGCTTTGTCCAACCGCTAGCACAACTGGAGGCTTTGTCCAACCGCTAGCGCAACTGGGGGCTTTGTCCAACCGCTAGCAAAACTGGACGCTTTGTCCAACCGCTAGCACAACTGGACGCTTTGTCCAACCGCTAGCACAACTGGACGCTTTGTCCAACCGCTAGCACAACTGAGGACATTGTCCAACCGCTAGCAAAACTGGGTGCTTTGTCCAACCGCTAGCAAAACTGGACGCTTTGTCCAACCGCTAGCACAACTGGGGACTTTGTCCAACCGCTAGCACAACTGGGGGCTTTGTCCAACCCCTAGCACAACTGGAGGCTTTGTCCAACCACTAGCACAACTGGAGGCTTTGTCCAACCGCTAGCACAACTGGAGGCTTTGTCCAACCGCTAGCACAACTGGAGGCTTTGTCCAACCGCTAGCGCAACTGGGGGCTTTGTCCAACCGCTAGCGCAACTGGGGGCTTTGTCCAACCGCTAGCGCAACTGGAGGCTTTGTCCAACCGCTAGCGCAACTGGGGGCTTTGTCCAACCGCTAGCGCAACTGGGGGCTTTGTCCAACCGCTAGCGCAACTGGGGGCTTTGTCTAACCGCTAGCGCAACTGGGGGCTTTGTCCAACCGCTAGCGCAACTGGGGGCTTTGTCCAACCGCTAGCACAACTGGAGGCTTTGTCCAACCGCTAGCGCAACTGGGGGCTTTGTCCAACCGCTAGCGCAACTGGGGGCTTTGTCCAACCGCTAGCGCAACTGGGGGCTTTGTCCAACCGCTAGCGCAACTGGGGGCTTTGTCCAACCGCTAGCGCAACTGGGGGCTTTGTCCAACCGCTAGCGCAACTGGGGGCTTTGTCCAACCGCTAGCGCACCTGGGGGCTTTGTCCAACCGCTAGCGTAACTGGGGGCTTTGTCCAACCGCTAGCGCAACTGGGGGCTTTGTCCAACCGCTAGCACAACTGGGGGCTTTGTCCAACCGCTAGCGCAAATGGGGACTTGGTCCAACCGCTAGCACAACTGGGGGCTTTGTCGAAACGCTGGTATAACTGGGGGCTTTGTCGATACGCTGGCACTACTGGGGGCTTTGTCGAAACGATGGTACTACTGGGGGCTGTGTAGAAACGCTGGTACTACTGGGGGCTTTGTCGAAACGCTGGTACTACTGGGGGCTTTGTCGAAACGATGGTACTACTGGGGGCTTTGTCGAAACGATGGTACTACTGGGGGCTGTGTAGAAACGCTGGTACTACTGGGGGCTTTGTCGAAACGATGGTACTACTGGGGGCTTTGTCGAAACGATGGTACTACTGGGGGCTTTGTCGAAACGATGGTACTACTGGGGGCTTTGTCGAAACGATGGTACTACTGGGGGCTTTGTCGAAACGATGGTACTACTGGGGGCTGTGTAGAAACGATGGTACTACTGGGGGCTTTGTCCAACCGCTAGCGCAACTGGGGGCTTTGTCCAACCGCTAGCGCAACTGGGGGCTTTGTCCAACCGCTAGCACAACTGGAGGCTTTGTCCAACCGCTAGCGCAACTGGGGGCTTTGTCCAACCGCTAGCGCAACTGGGGGCTTTGTCCAACCGCTAGCGCAACTGGGGGCTTTGTCCAACCGCTAGCGCAACTGGGGGCTTTGTCCAACCGCTAGCGCAACTGGGGGCTTTGTCCAACCGCTAGCGCAACTGGGGGCTTTGTCCAACCGCTAGCGTAACTGGGGGCTTTGTCCAACCGCTAGCGCAACTGGGGGCTTTGTCCAACCGCTAGCACAACTGGGGGCTTTGTCCAACCGCTAGCGCAAATGGGGACTTGGTCCAACCGCTAGCACAACTGGGGGCTTTGTCGAAACGCTGGTATAACTGGGGGCTTTGTCGATACGCTGGCACTACTGGGGGCTTTGTCGAAACGATGGTACTACTGGGGGCTGTGTAGAAACGCTGGTACTACTGGGGGCTTTGTCGAAACGCTGGTACTACTGGGGGCTTTGTCGAAACGATGGTACTACTGGGGGCTTTGTCGAAACGATGGTACTACTGGGGGCTGTGTAGAAACGCTGGTACTACTGGGGGCTTTGTCGAAACGATGGTACTACTGGGGGCTTTGTCGAAACGATGGTACTACTGGGGGCTTTGTCGAAACGATGGTACTACTGGGGGCTTTGTCGAAACGATGGTACTACTGGGGGCTTTGTCGAAACGATGGTACTACTGGGGGCTGTGTAGAAACGATGGTACTACTGGGGGCTTTGTCGAAACGATGGTACTACTGGGGGCTTTGTCGAAACGATGGTACTACTGGGGGCTGTGTAGAAACGCTGGTACTACTGGGGGCTTTGTCGAAACGATGGTACTACTGGGGGCTTTGTCGAAACGATGGTACTACTGGGGGCTGTGTAGAAACGCTGGTACTACTGGGGGCTTTGTCGAAACGATGGTACTACTGGGGGCTTTGTCGAAACGATGGTACTACTGGGGGCTTTGTCGAAACGCTGGTACTACTGGGGGCTTTGTCGAAACGCTGGCACTACTGGGGGCTTTGTCGAAACGATGGTACTACTGGGGGCTGTGTAGAAACGCTGGTACTACTGGGGACTTTGTCGAAACGCTGGTACTACTGGGGGCTTTGTCGACCGTTAGCACAACCGGGGGCTTTATCGACCGCTGGTTCTACTGAGAGCTTTATCGACCGCTGGTACTACTGAGACTATATCGACCGCTGGTACTTCTGAGAGCTTTATCGACCGCTGGTTATACTGAGAGCTTTATCGACCGCTGTTTCTACTGAGGGCTTTATCGACTCCTGGTACTATTAAGAGCTTTGTCGGCCCCTGGTACTCCTGAGAGCTTTATCGACCCCTGGTACTGGGGGCTTTGTCAATCGCTGGCACTACCGGCGGCTTTGTCGAAACCCTTGTATGCTGACAATAATTTAACAAGTGCTTCATGATCGATTGAACAGCTTGAATAAATAGTGTCACTTAAGACAGGCACTAGTCACAATTAGCAATGGGTCGCTGAGGCAATCCAGGCTGTACTTACAGCTGTTCAGGCCAGTTATACACAGATATAAATTTATAATCTGTCACAATGTGTTTCTGTTGCTGGTTAATGTTTAGCATCATCTTAGTACGTGAATAGTTCTTGCATGTATTTTGGATTTTAAAGTTTGATGTATGAGTCAGTACGAATTTAAGCAAATATAATTAATTTATATTAGATCTACAATTATATATACTGAAAAATACGACATTATAGAGCGTGACCTATTAGAAAGGTACTTGTGCGCAAGTCGGAATGATTGAGTATTCGTTTAAAAATAGGTAACCTAGCTACGTATTCTTTCAGCCTGTTGGACCTGCAATAGTTTAAAGTTAACTAAATGACCAAACATTGTACCCTGACTCCGAGCTGTCCTGACGTTTTGTAAGACCGAGCTTGTCAACCCGGTGTATGCTGGTGAAAGTTGAGTAACTCAAGTCACATCTCATGATAAAGATGTTCATTTTAGTATTTTTTGATAAATATCACATCGCTGAAGTCATATATAAAATGGTTCAGTGGCAGACGACATCTCAGTGTTCAACAGATCGTGACAAATCACGAATATGAAGCCAAGCGTAATGTTGTGCTACACTTCAATGGACAACTTGTAACGCTTTTTCCATTCGAGTTTCTAGGTACGTGCGTGTATGGGTGTGTATATGTGTATATACATAGACACTTCAACTATAATATATCGTTCCTTAAAAAAACATTGGTAAAAGGATTTAACATGACAAGTGAGTTTTCGTTTCTTTATCATCACCAGCAGTAGTAGTAGCAGCTATATCATCACCAGCAGTAGTAGTAGCAGCAATTACGTCCACTGTTGAAGCAATTTAGACATGTGTTAAAATAAAATAATTTCAAAACGACAATTTTTATTGAATGATCAACTTCCATAGTTCGTTATTTTCATCAATTTGACTCATCAATTGTCCATCTATATCATCCAGCTGAAGCATATTCCTGCACAGAAAGCCAATATATTATACTTATATTTAGTTTTCAGTCGATAAACGATAAACATATTATCAATACACGCTATGTCTGGACTGTATAATCGATTTTACAGATTATTTCTGTTGCTTTCGTAGCTTTGAAACATTATTTGGTTTTTGTAATTCGTATTTTAAACGTGTAACTGACTTATCAATGTTTTTCCCCAAAGGGTGGATAGGAATATAGGGTGGATAGGAATATAGGGTGGATAGGAATATAGGGTGGATAGGAATATAGGGGACTTTAGCAGCGGACGATATCCTATACCGCCGGAGTGTTCGTCCCAACTTGATACTGAATGTCTTTAAAAGCCCCGACCCTAGAAAACTCTGAAGGCGTCGTCATTTTTTTGCTGTTTGTCTAAACTCCCCGGATGTGCCCCCTCTCCTCGTTGAAAATATTAATAGGTGCACTGATTTAATAGTAGGATCTATTGTTTCATCAAATTAGCTAATTTTGCATTACGATGGAGCAACTACAAATGTACTTCCATCATCATCAACAGAATCATTGTCATTAGCGTCATCGTTACCATCATTGATAGCAACATCATTACAATCGACAATAGTATCGTCAAACAACATTATCAGAGGTTCTATCTTGGTATCCGCCTGGAGTCTTCTTCTACGCTAATTGCTTGAATACTAGTAGCTTCTACATGACACTGGCTGTTTGTGCGACGTGAAGCCACAGCCTCTACATGACCCTGGCTGTTTGTGTGACGTGAAGCCCAGCCTCTATATGACACTGGCTGTTTGTGTGACGTGAAGCCCCAGCCTCTATATGACCATGGCTGTTTGTGTGACGTGAAGCCCCAGCCTCTACATGACCCTGGCTGTTTGTGTGACGTGAAGCCCAGCCTCTACATGACCCTGGCTGTTTGTGTGACGTGAAGCCCAGCCTCTATATGACACTGGCTGTTTGTGTGACGTGAAGCCCCAGCCTCTATATGACCATGACTGTTTGTGTGACGTGAAGCCCCAGCCTCTACATGACCCTGGCTGTTTGTGTGACGTGAAGCGCCAATACAAAACAAAGCAGTTATGTATGGTGGTCAGTTGACCTAATCAGCTTTCCTATGTTACTACCCAGTACTAACCAGCTCTTTTACAAGCAACTGACCACTGTTGGTGGGGGATAAATGACTTTGGTTACTTTATCTTCGGTCTTTAACATACGCCTTAGTCGAGTTAAAATATACACCCTGTTAAATGCTGTACCGACTGAGCTAGCCTGGAGGACTGTATTGTATAACAACATCATCTACAATACAATTCTTGAAGCAAGCAACTTATATATTTATTTTCATTTTAGCAGCAATACTAGTAACAACAACAATACTGATGTAATTGACGCTACATTGTGTTTATACACTGTTGTTGAAGAATCAATTAGCGACGTTTTTGTCAAGTGGAGATGTTCACGAACAGCATCTTAACAAAACTCATTTTTATTGTAATATATGCTAATGGCTATCGTCGCGTTATACATCAAGGTAGGATTGTGATCTACCTTGCGACGCCTACCTTCTCTATCAGGTTTGCACATCAATAATTTTACAGATATTGGATAATTTTAATTGGCAATAAAATATATTCTCAATCGGGTGTATAAGTTTATTTCAGCTGTGTTGATATATGAATATACTCGTATGTACATTACGTTATGTTTTACATCTTTTTACATTTGTTTACATCTTTTTACATCTTGTTTTATCCGTAAAAAATAACAACAGCAATAGGAAATCTTCATACATTGAGTACATGTGAAATGCTGTACATAGCTTTCATCATCATCAACACCACCACCACCACCACCACCATAACCACAATCACTATCATCATCACTACGACCACCACCACCATCACCACCATCACTACCATCACTGTCAACATCACTATCACCACCACCATTACTACCATCACCAACATCATCAATACCATCACTACATCACTGTCAACATCACTACCACTATCACCACTACCACCACCACCATCACTACCATCACTACTATCACTGTCAACATCTCTACCACCACCACCATCACTACCATCACCACCATCACCACCATCACCACCATCACCACCATCACCACCATCACCACCATCACCACCATCACCACCATCACCACCATCACTACCATCACTACCATCACTACTATCACTGTCAACATCTCTACCACCACCACCACCACCATCACTACCATCACCACCATCACCTCCATCACCACCATCACCACCATCACCACCATCACTACCATCACCACCATCACCACCATCACCACCATGTGTGGTTCATTTCCCATCTGAGCAATCTCTCGGTATTGAATGAGGAAGCCGGCATCTATGTACGAGATGGAATGATAAAGACAAGAATATGAAATACATTCACAAGGGACAATAATTTGCCTGTACAATTACAGTCATAATTACTTAAAGATATATTATGCTATTTTTTATGTTAATTTGTTTACTTAAACAAATAGAACAATATACTGTATATAGTATTAAAACATCAATAAATATGCATTATCACAGAATACAGTTATAATGTATTTCTCTGTATTTTTCGAATAATTTGTATGATCAAAATTTGAAAAAAGCCAGTTTTTTACACGCGGGTTTTTTTATCAAGTTTTGTCTGTTAATGATATTATAAAACAATAATGTTTAATGAAAACAATCATACATGGCAATGGTTCTTATTAATGATGTGTTAGACTATGTAACAACAATACTGAATGAAGCCATTCTCATTACGAGTGTTTGTCTAACGCCGTACCGGGTTGGTGAGCTATCGTTCAATATTCTCATTACGAGGGTTTGTCTAACGCCGTACCGGGTTGGTTGAGCTATCGTTCAATATTCTCATTACGAGGGTTTGTCTAACGCCGTACCGGGTTGGTGAGCTATCGTTCAATATTCTCATTACGAGTGTTTGTCTAACGCCGTACCGGGTTGGTGAGCTATCGTTCAATATTCTCATTACGAGTGTTTGTCTAACGCCGCTCCGGGTTGGTGAGCTATCGTTCAATATTCTCATTACGAGGGTTTGTCTAACGCCGTACCGGGTTGGTGAGCTATCGTTCAATATTCTCATTACGAGTGTTTGTCTAACGCCGTACCGGGTTGGTGAGCTATCGTTCAATATTCTCATTACGAGGGTTTGTCTAACGCCGTACCGGGTTGGTGAGCTATCGTTCAATATTCTCATTACGAGGGTTTGTCTAACGCCGTACCGGGTTGGTTGAGCTATCGTTCAATATTCTCATTACGAGGGTTTGTCTAACGCCGTACCGGGTTGGTGAGCTATCGTTCAATATTCTCATTACGAGGGTTTGTCTAACGCCGTACCGGGTTGGTTGAGCTATCGTTCAATATTCTCATTACGAGGGTTTGTCTAACGCCGTAACGGGTTGGTGAGCTATCGTTCAATATTCTCATTACGAGGGTTTGTCTAACGCCGTACCGGGTTGGTGAGCTATCGTTCAATATTCTCATTACGAGGGTTTGTCTAACGCCGTACCGGGTTGGTGAGCTATCGTTCAATATTCTCATTACGAGGGTTTGTCTAACGCCGTACCGGGTTGGTGAGCTATCGTTCAATATTCTCATTACGAGGGTTTGTCTAACGCCGTACCGGGTTGGCGGTAATACCACTTTTCGGTGATAGATCGATTCACACGCGTGATTTCGCTTGTTTTCACAATGATGTATACTTATTATTACCAGTGGAACATTGATGTCTTCGTTTTGTAACTCCGAATTAATATAAATTCACCAAAATATGAAAACTCATCTAAAATAGGGATCAGAGTTGGACAGTAATTGACATGGAAGCGTAATCCACTATACATTGTTTATATCTGTTATAAAATACGACATTTCTCATTCCGTTTTGAATTTTTATGGTATTATATAGCTGAGATTATGCCGTACATGTTAGCATATAAAGAAGTAAGGGTTTACCCTGGTTACGGTACGTGACTGTCATTACATGAACCACTAATGTATATCATTCATTAATGCGTACTATTCATTTCATAATAAAGTTAAATTGCATCTATAATTTGGGATATGAATTAACCGTGACAAAAGTTACAAGTTCATAATCATAAAATTATGTCCCATAAAATACCAGCTCCCTCACTGAAGTGTCCCTGTTACTGGATTAGATTCATTTATTTTTCATTTTATTAACATAGTTACAGTCAAACATTAAAAAGACAGATTCATGGACAGACAGTCAGATGTACGGACGGACAGACGAATAGATGCACGGACAGACAGACGGAAGGACAGATAGACGGACCGACAAACGTACGCTCACAATAGTATCATTTGATATTGCAAGTTCATATTACATGTGCAAAGAGGCTAATTCAAAAGAACTATTTCATCTTCTACTCCAAATGCGCGCAAATACAACTTTGGGAACGAGATACTTGTATAGTATATGAAGTAAAAATGTTTTGCAATGAATTTGAATAATTTATCTTCAATTTCGCGGCTCATTAAATACTCATTTATTACTTTGACCTCTTCTCCAGTTTTATGTAGCTGGCAGAAATCTCCGCAATATGAAAATAAATAATGTATAAAACTTTACAATAAGTTAAACTGGAGAAATTATATAATGTAGAGATAGGTGTGTGTCGTACCGGGAGGCAATACTCCACTAGTCATGTCTTATTTATCAAACGTAAATATCTATTAAGCAACGACAGTTTTTCTGTAACGTTATTTGATGACGATTTTTGTTTGTCCTTTGTGTAAATTATCAAGATGTTCAATCTACATACAGGTACATAAACGTGAATGTGATATCAAATGAATGATGAGATAACCTTAAAGTGATATATCATGGGGGTGATGTTAAGGGGTTGGGTTATATCATGATGGTGATGTTAAAGGGTAATATCATGGTGGTGATGTTTAGGGGTTATATCATGGTAGTGATGTTAAGGGGTTATATCATGATGGTGATGTTAAGGGGTAATATCATGGTGGTGATGTTTAGGGGTTATATCATGGTAGTGATGTTAAGGGGTTATATCATGATGGTGATGTTAAGGGGTAATATCATGGTGGTGATGTTTAGGGGTTATATAATGGTAGTGATGTTAAGGGGTTATATCATGATGGTGATGTTAAGGGGTTATATCATGATGGTGATGTTAAGGGGTAATATCATGGTGGTGATGTTTAGGGGTTATATCATGGTAGTGATGTTAAGGGGTTATATCATGGTAGTGATGTTAAGGGGTTATATCATGGTGGTGATGTTAAGGGGTTATATCATGGTGGTGATGTTTAGGGGTTATATCATGGTAGTGATGTTAAGGGGTTATATCATGATGGTGATGTTAAGGGTTTATATCATGATGGTGATGTTAAGGGGTTATATCATGATGGTGATGTTAAGGGGTTATATCATGATGGTGATGTTAAGGGGTAATATCATGGTGGTGATGTTAAGGGGTTATATCATGGTAGTGATGTTAAGGGGTTATATCATGGTGGTGATGTTAAGGGTTTATATCATGGTGGTGATGTTAAGGGGTTATATCATGATGGTGATGTTAAGGGGTTATATCATGATGGTGATGTTAAGGGGTAATATCATGGTGGTGATGTTAAGGGGTTATATCATGGTAGTGATGTTAAGGGGTTATATCATGGTAGTGATGTTAAGGGGTTATATCATGGTGGTGATGTTAAGGGGTTATATCATGATGGTGATGTTAAGGGGTTATATCATGGTGGTGATGTTAAGGGATTATATCATGGTGGTGATGTTAAGGGGTTATATCATGGTGGTGATGTTAAGGGGTTATATCATGGTGGTGATGTTAAGGGGTTATATCATGATGGTGATGTTAAGGGGTTATATCATGGTGGTGATGTTAAGGGGTTATATCATGATGGTGATGTTAAGGGGTTATATCATGGTGGTGATGTTAAGGGATTATATCATGGTGGTGATGTTAAGGGGTTATATCATGGTGGTGATGTTAAGGGGTTATATCATGGTGGTGATGTTAAGGGGTTATATCATGATGGTGATGTTAAGGGGTTATATCATGGTGGTGATGTTAAGGGGTTATATCATGGTGGTGATGTTAAGGGGTTATATCATGATGGTGATGTTAAGGGGTTATATCATGGTGGTGATGTTAAGGGATTATATCATGATGGTGATGTTAAGGGGTTATATCATGGTGGTGATGTTAAGGGGTTATATCATGGTGGTGATGTTAAGGGGTTATATCATGGTAGTGATGTTTAGGGGTTATATCATGGTGGTGATGTTAAGGGGTTATATCATGGTGGTGATGTTAAGGGGTTATATCATGATGGAGATGTTAAGGGGTTATATCATGATGGTGATGTTAAGGGATTATATCATGGTGGTGATCATGATGGTGATGTTTCGGACACTCGACATAGAAAACACAGGTTAGAATCTCACCTCATCGTAAAGTAGAAATTGTGTTTTGTTCGAGGTGCGTATGGTTTGACCCAAAGGACTCTAAACTTCAGCATCGATCAAATACCAATTAAACTATAACCGCGAGAAACTACGCCTAGAAATCAAATGTTTATTGCAGAAGCCTAACACGTTTGTTTTCTCTTATCTCAATAAACACATTTATGGCAATACCCGCCCAGTCACGGCCACTTCAAGGCGTTAACGTTTTAATTATCCTCGCGCAAAACTGCACCTCGGTGAACTTTCATAGTTTATGAGATATCTATTGAATTGCATTACGCACACCGCACACCACCGCACACCTACCCTGATTCATCGAGTATCAATTGATTTCAATATGAAATGTTGTCTCATTATGTATTCAATGTTTTATATGTTTGTAGTATACAATCAACTGCTTTAAATATGTGTGACCTTACATATCTTCCACAATAAGACGAAGACAGATCTAAGTGTGGGTGTTGAGAGAGGAATTAGGAGTCACACTTACTCATTTGTATTTAATTCTAAAACTCAAAACTCTGATTCAAACTCAAATTGAAAAGAAAGTTGATGTTCAGGTTTTAATTGTACACATGTGTGAAATACTTAAGATTATTGCATCTGCTACTTTCGGTATCCTGACAGACGTGTTGTCTTATTGTTATATCAGTAGAACAGAGCAGAACAGAGAAGAACAGAGCAGAACAGAGCAGAACAGAGCAGAACAGAGCAGAACAGAGCAGAACAGAACAGAACAGAACAGAACAGAGCAGAACATAGCAGAACAGAACAGAACATAGCAGAACAGAGCAGAACAGAACAGAACAGAGCAGAACAGAGCAGAACAGAACAGAACAGAACAGAGCAGAACAGAGCAGAACAGAGCAGAACAGAGCAGAACAGAGCAGAACATAGCAGAACAGAGCAGAACAGAGCATTTTATTACACCCATCTACATATACATTCAGCATGGGGAAATGATGTATGAATGTAAATACATTGTATACTCCGGTGCTGCATACATAGTTCATAGTCCTACATGTTATTATGTCCGGTATAAAAGAGTGTTTTTTACGTGAAAAACAATTAACTTGAGTATATTGATGACTAATTTCTATAAAATTCATCAAAGTCGAGCCTTTCTAATTAATTTATTGCGTTGGATTTCAGAAAAAATATATAATTGCTTGGTACGCTCCTACAGCAAATGTGAGCCGAACCTCACCATAACACGCATAATATAAGTAGTTCTCACATTGAGCCGAACCTCACCATAACGCGCATAATATAAGTAGTTCTCACATTGAGCCGAACCTCACCATAACGCGCATAATATAAGTAGTTCTCACATTGAGCCGAACCTCACCATAACGCGCATAATATAAGTAGTTCTCACATTGAGCCGAACCTCACCATAACGCGCATAATATAAGTAGTTCTCACATTGAGCCGAACCTCACCATAACGCGCATAATATAAGTAGTTCTCACATTGAGCCGAACCTCACCATAACGCGCATAATATAAGTAGTTCTCACATTGAGCCGAACCTCACCATAACGCGCATAATATAAGTAGTTCTCACATTGAGCCGAACCTCACCATAACGCGCATAATATAAGTAGTTCTCACATTGAGCCGAACCTCACCATAACGCGCATAATATAAGTAGTTCTCACATTGAGCCGAACCTCACCATAACGCGCATAACATAAGTAGTTCTCACATTGAGCCGAACCTCACCATAACGCGCATAATATAAGTAGTTCTCACATTGAGCCGAACCTCACCATAACGCGCATAATATAAGTAGTTCTCACATTGAGCCGAACCTCACCATAACACGCATAATATAAGTAGTTCTCACATTGAGCCGAACCTCACCATAACGCGCATAATATAAGTAGTTCTCACATTGAGCCGAACCTCACCATAACGCGCATAATATAAGTAGTTCTCACATTGAGCCGAACCTCACCATAACGCGCATAATATAAGTAGTTCTCACATTGAGCCGAACCTCACCATAACGCGCATAATATAAGTAGTTCTCACATTGAGCCGAACCTCACCATAACACGCATAATATAAGTAGTTCTCACATTGAACCGAACCTCACCATAACGCGCATCATAAAAGTAGTTCTCACATTGAGCCGAACCTCACCATAATGCGCATCATAAAAGTAGTTCTCACATTCAATAGTTTAGAACATACGTATATATCATTCCCCTATAACAACATAACACAAAATACGAGTTATCAGTTCTCTACAAAAAACACCACGTCAACAAAACAAGACAGAAACAATCAACATTAACATTTGTGTCATTCAGACAGCAAACTCGCTTAGCCAATGACACATATAAATAGTATCGAATTCATTCTTCATCAGTTGTAAAGCACTAAGTATAGTATATGTTACAGGGACATTACATTGCACATGTATGTCTGACGTAAAATAACATCTCGTCTGTTATGGTGTTTTATGTGGTTTACTGTTAATGATTAAGAAACATTCAACACATTGTTCCACGATTTGGGGAGATACCTATTTTTATAACACATTGTTCCACGATTTGGCGAGATACCTATTTTTATAACACATTGTTCCACGATTTGGCGAGATACCTATTTTTATAACACATTGTTCCACGATTTGGCGAGATACCTATTTTTATAACACATTGTTCCACGATTTGGGGAGATACCTATTTTTATAACACATTGTTCTAATTCTACTTACTTAGCCAAATGTACATGTCTGGTCGTTAGAAGTCATTAAACTATCAGTTATTGAGAATTTTATGTATTTCATGATATATATATGAAACCGAACTAAAGAACCGAAACAAGTTAAGGTAGTAATCGACACTGAATCGAGAGACACCTGTCAACCATATTGCGCTTACAGGATGTTCCCTATAATATGTTCGTTATGTATAATCCTACCAACTCCTGAAAACCGATCCACTTACATTTGTTATAGATTTCTAAGTGGGGAATTATTTGTGGGTTGACACTTGAATGACCACAAAATTAATTAATAAAACAATCTACCTACCTACCTACCTACCTACCTACTCATCCATCTTCTGTTAGGGCAGAGACAAACAAGGACATCTTCTGCTACAGTAGAGACAGACATGAAGGACATCTTCTGTGACAGCAGAGACAAACAATGACATCTTCTGTTACAGCAGATACAGACATGGACATCTTCTGTTACAGTAGATACAAACATGGACATCTTCTGCTACAGTAGAGACAGACATGAAGGACATCTTATGTTACATCAGAGGCAAACAAAGACATATTCTGTTACAGCAGAGACAAACAATGACATATTCTGTTACATCAGAGGCAAACAATGACATCTTTTGTTACAGCAGATAGAAACATGGACATCTTCTTTTACAGCAGAGGCAAACGATGACACCTTCTGTTACAGCAGAGACAAACAAGGACATCTTCTGATACAGCAGAGACAACCAATGACATCTTCTGTTACAGCAGAGACAGACAATGACATCTTATGATACACCAGAGACAAACAATGACATTTTCTGTTACAGCAGAGACAAACAAGGACATCTTCTGATACAGCAGAGACAAACAAGGACATTTTCTGCTACAGTGGTGGCAAAAAATGACATATTCTGATACAGCAGAGACAAACAAGGACATCTTTTGTTACAGCAAAGACAAACAAGGACATCTTCTGTTACAGCAGAGGCAAACAAGGACATATTCTGTTACAGCAGAGACAAACAATGACATCTTCTGATACAGCAGAGACAACCAATGACATCTTCTGTTACAGCAGAGACAGACAATGACATCTTATGATACACCAGAGACAAACAATGACATTTTCTGTTACAGCAGAGACAAACAAGGACATCTTCTGATACAGCAGAGACAAACAAGGACATTTTCTGCTACAGTGGTGGCAAAAATGACATATTCTGATACAGCAGAGACAAACAATGACATCTTTTGTTACAGCAAAGACAAACAAGGACATCTTCTGTTACAGCAGAGGCAAACAAGGACATATTCTGTTACAGCAGAGACAAACAATGACATCTTCTGATACAGCAGAGACAAACAAGGACATTTTCTGCTACAGCAGAGGCAAACAAGGACATCTTCTGTTACAGCAGAGACAAACAAAGACATCTTCTTTTACAGCAGAGACAAGCAAGGACATCTTTTGTTACAGCAGAGACATATATGAAATACATCTACTGTTACAGCAGAGACAGACATGAAGGATATCTTCTGTTACAGCAGAGACAGACAAGGACATCTTCTGTTACTGCAGAGACAAACAAAGACATCTTATGTTACAGCAGAGGCAAACAATGACATCTTCTGTTACAGCAGAGGCAAACAAAGTCATCTTCTGTTACAGCAGAGACAGACATGTAGGACATCTTCTGTTACAGCAGAGACAGACATGTAGGACATCTTCTGTTACAGCAGAGACAGACATGTAGGACATCTCCTGTTACAGCAGAGGCAAACAAGGACATCTTCTGTTACTGCAGAGGCAAACAAGGACATCTTCTGTTACAGCAGAGGCAAACAAAGTCATCTTCTGTTACAGCAGAGACAGACATGTAGGATATCTTCTGTTCCAGTAGAGACGACAAGCAAGAAGGACACATGTTATGGCAGTGACATTTCAAGAGAACACTTAGAACTGTTGCTGTGTTTAATCAACATGAAAATGAGAACAATACTTGGAGAAATGAGAAGCATGTACTGTAATAAGAAAAGCTATTACATTTTAAAAAACATAATTCACTTTCCCGTGACTTGCTTGTACGTTGTATTACAATGTGTAAACGTTATATGAGGGATAAAGTCTGTTATAGCAGAGACATTTGAACAGAAACCTCAGAGTAATATTTTTGTGTGAAATATTCAGACGATATATCAATTAATTTGAAAGGATATTTCCATTGTGTAAAATAAAACTTTTAAGATTACGGTAAATATATTAAAGTAATTTTAATATGAGACTTCTACGCATTTATGCTACATGAGAGAGCTTTCTGGAAGTGTACACGTGGCATCATTTTACAATTATAATCAATTGGCTCCGTTACGTTAGAGAAATAAACAAAATACGCATGCACTTTCCAACTTTCTAATTGAATTTCTTCCATAAACAACAAAAAATCCCACCGTGACACCTAACATATTTTCTAGAAAATGCTACTCTTAAAATGCATGCAATGATGTATACAGTGGGACCAACTGCTTACTGCTTTCTGTTTCTCACACCCGAATGTAACATGGAATACACCAAAGCTGGGTATACATTTTACTAATTGATTAATTGATTTAATAATTCTGAAATTCAAGTTTTTAGTACTCTAACATTCAACAGAATATGACATAAATTTGGATAGTGTTTTATTTAGTATAAAAACATGTACATAACTTCTATATTTAAATATTCAGCTGGATACTGTGGTTAATGACAATTTTGAATGCTTAACGTTTAATAAGATGATAATTTCATTAACAAGGTAAATTGAGAAAAGAGCGTACAATGAGTAAAATTGTTTCACCCAAAACTGCTTTGAATGCTCCAGGTTATTGATACGTAGAAATATTATTCCCAGCACAGACAATGTTGCGAAAATATATAATGAGTCAATTATGTTTGTTAAGGTGAGACCACGATATGTATTCTGATGAAAGTAGCGGTCGACTGTTCTTAAAGCTTCGATGCAATTGTAAGTGAATCGAAGTTTAGACTTTTGCAGAGGTGTTGGAAGAATGTGTACCAGGCTTACGATATATGTATTCAAAATTCAAATATATTCTATTTATAGCCTGTCCCGTGATAGCCAATGAGAATGATCCAAACATCGAGCTTAGTACTTACACGAGAACAGTTGGAACGTATGTTGTGATAAGTTGTAAAGGTTTTGGACAGCAAGTGAGAGAACCCACCAATGTTGAGTGTTTATCGACAGGGGCCTGGACATCAACACCAAACCTAGAATGTTATAGTAAGTTATGTTTAAGTACAACTTTCATGTAATCATTATAGTGCACGATTTGTTTTCAAAGGTCAAATTCACTTTCAAATGAAGCCTATCAAATTAACGAAATCAATTAGAATGAAAGTAAAAAGGTCTTAATTGCACACCGTTTTTACGAATTAGTTAAGCGACATATGTTTGTTCCTTTTATAACACGTAGAAGGATTCTCTGCACAGATTGTATATATTGTCAATTCATGTACACGTCGTTAACACTTGTTTTGTGAGGCTCATATTGGGCAACGCACAATCAAAGTCGTATAAATGAGTACAGCGTACTCGGCAACGCACAGTCAAAGTCGTATACGTGAGTACAGCGTACTCGGCAACGCACATTCAAAGTCGTATACGTGAGTACAGCGTACTCGGCAACGCACAATCAAAGTCGTATACGTGAGTACAGCGTACTCGGCAACGCACAGTCAAAGTCGTATACGTGAGTACAGCGTACTCAGCAACGCACAGTCAAAGTCGTATACGTGAGTACAGCGTACTCGGCAACGCACATTCAAAGTCGTATACGTGAGTACAGCGTACTCGGCAACGCACATTCAAAGTCGTATACGTGAGTACAGCGTACTCGGCAACGCACAGTCAAAGTCGTATACGTGAGTACAGCGTACTCGGCAACGCACAGTCAAAGTCGTATACGTGAGTACAGCGTACTCGGCAACGCACAGTCAAAGTCGTATACGTGAGTACAGCGTACTCGGCAACGCACAGTCAAAGTCGTATACGTGAGTACAGCGTACTCGATAACGCACAGTCAAAGTCGTATACGTAAGTACAGCGTACTCGGCAACGCACAGTCAAAGTCGTATATGTGAGTACAGCGTTCTCGGCAACGCACAGTCAAAGTCGTATATGTGAGTACAGCGTTCTCGGCAATGCACAGTCAAAGTCGTATATGTGAGTACAGCGTACTCGGCAACGCACATTCAAAGTCGTATACGTAAGTACAGCGTACTCGGCAACGCACAGTCAAAGTCCTATACGTAAGTACAGCGTACTCGGCAACGCACAGTCAAAGTCCTATACGTGAGTACAGCGTTCTCGGCAATGCACGGTTATTTGTATCTTATCTGTATCAACTGACTGCAACAATGCATCGTGTCCGAGATTTATACATAGGACATACAGAGGACTTGCTGTGTGTGTGAGAGTTTCCACAGTGGTTAGAGTGGTGACATGCTTAAATTGCATCTTAATTTGCATTGGCTTTCCATGACTGAATACACACTAACTCAAACTTTATTGTTTCAGCTGCTCTGAACGAAAAAGAGAGCATTATTGTCGGTGTGTCTGTAGCATGCGGCTTTCTTGTTCTAGTAGCTTTGATTTGTCTTGGATGTTACTGTTGTTGCTTCAGAGATAAACGTAAATTGAGACGTAACAGGTACCAATGCTTTTATGTGTTTCCTTCTGTTTATTGATCGTTTTTCCTGTACTAGCTCGTCCATTTTTGTAATGTTTGGTCTTTATTCAACCTCACTATTATGACCACCTTCACAAGAAGAGCATATTTCAAGGGTCCTGAATGTGGTCTTATTATTGAAGTTTGACTGTATATATATAACATGCATCACAGACACAAGTACCACGTGGTTATACACATGCCTAGTACAGATGTATATATATAACATGCATCACAGACACAAGTACCACGTGGTTATACACATGCCTAGTACAGATGTATATATATAACATGCATCACAGACACAAGTACCACGTGGTTATACACATGCCTAGTACAGATGTATATATATAACATGCATCACAGACACAAGTACCACGTGGTTATACACATGCCTAGTACAGATGTATATATATAACATGCATCACAGACACAAGTACCACGTGGTTATACACATGCCTAGTACAGATGTATATATATAACATGCATCACAGACACAAGTACCACGTGGTTATACACATGCCTAGTACAGATGTATATATATAACATGCATCACAGACACAAGTACCACGTGGTTATACACATGCCTAGTACAGATGTATATATATAACATGCATCACAGACACAAGTACCACGTTGTTATACACATGCCTAGTACAGATGTATATATATAACATGCATCACAGACACAAGTACCACGTGGTTATACACATGCCTAGTACAGATGTATATATATAACATGCATCACAGACACAAGTACCACGTGGTTATACACATGCCTAGTACAGATGTATATATATAACATGCATCACAGACACAAGTACCACGTGGTTATACACATGCCTAGTACAGATGTATATATATAACATGCATCACAGACACAAGTACCACGTTGTTATACACATGCCTAGTACAGATGTATATATATAACATGCATCACAGACACAAGTACCACGTAGTTATACACATGCCTAGTACAGATGTATTATTATAAATAAGAGAAAAGCACACACGGACAGTTCAGTCAGCGGGGCATGTTACGGGCGTATATCCCACCCAGGCGAATGCTTTACTTTATAATCTAACGGAATAATTATGAAACATCCAAATATAGTTATTGCATTTTCATTGTCATTAATTAAAATGTTTTTTTCTAACTGGCTAAGAGCAGTATAATCACAATGACTGACTGACTGACTGACTGACTGACTGACTGACTGACTGACTGACTGACTGACTGACTGACTGACTGACTGACTGACTGACTGACTGACTGACTGACTGACTGACTGACTGACTGACTGACTGACTGACTGACTGACTGACTGACTGACTGACTGACTGACTGACTGACTGACTGACTGACTGACTGACTGACTGACTGACTGACTGACTGACTGACTGACTGACTGACTGACTGACTGACTGACTGACTGACTGACTGACTGACTGACTGACTGACTGACTGACTGACTGACTGACTGACTGACTGACTGACTGACTGACTGACTGACTGACTGACTGACTGACTGACTGACTGACTGACTGACTGACTGACTGACTGACTGACTGACTGACTGACTGACTGACTGACTGACTGACTGACTGACTGACTGACTGACTGACTGACTGACTGACTGACTGACTGACTGACTGACTGACTGACTGACTGACTGACTGACTGATTGATTGATTGATTGATTGATTGATTGACTGATTGATTATGTTATTCAGATATGATGAACCAGATTACAGAAATACAAAAAGATATGGTAATGTTTTAAGTATCTCTCTACTTTTTTCTCGATTTTACACATAAGTGAGTGGAACCATACACACTCAACATATCATGCTACATGAGTGGAACCAGACTACATACACACTCAACATATCATCATACATGAGTGGAACCAGACTACATACACACTCAACATATCATCATACATGAGTGGAACCAGACTACATACACACTCAACATATCATCATACATGAGTGGAACCAGTCTACATACACACTCAACATATCATCTTACATGAGTGGAACCAGTCTACATACACACTCAACATATCATCATACATGAGTGGAACCAGACTACATACACACTCAACATATCATCATACATGAGTGGAACCAGACTACATACACACTCAACATATCATCATACATGAGTGGAACCAGTCTACATACACACTCAACATATCATCATACATGAGTGGAACCAGACTACATACACACTCAACATATCATCATACATGAGTGGAACCAGTCTACATACACACTCAACATATCATCATACATGAGTGGAACCAGTCTACATACACACTCACCATAACATCATACATGAGTGGAACCAGTCTACATACATACTCAACATAACATCTTACATGAGTGGAACCAGTCTACATACACACTCAACATATCATCATACATGAGTGGAACCAGACTACATACATACTCAACATATCATCATACATGAGTGGAACCAGTCTACATACACACTCACCATATCATCATACATGAGTGGAACCAGTCTACATACACACTCACCATAACATCATACATGAGTGGAACCAGACTACATACATACTCAACATAACATCTTACATGAGTGGAACCAGTCTACATACACACTCACCATAACATCTTACATGAGTGGAACCAGTCTACATACACACTCAACATAACATCATACATGAGTGGAACCAGTCTACATACATACTCACCATAACATCATACATGAGTGGAACCAGTCTACATACACACTCAGCATAACATCTTACATGAGTGGAACCAGTCTACAAACACACTCAACATATCATCTTACATGAGTAGAACCAGTCTACATACACACTCAACATATCATCATACATGAGTGGAACCAGTCTACATACACACTCAACATATCATCATACATGAGTGGAACCAGTCTACATACACACTCAACATATCATCATACATGAGTGGAACCAGTCTACATACACATACACATACACATACACACTCAACATATCATCATACATGAGTGGAACCAGTCTACATACACTCTCAACATATCATCTTACATGAGTAGAACCAGTCTACATACACTCACCATAACATCATACATGAGTGGAACCAGTCTACCTACACATGTATGTATGATGTTATGTTGAGTGTGTATGACATTGTTTTACACTGATGACACTGTATTACACTGGTATTATTGTATGACATTGTTTTACACTGCTGACACTGTATTACACTGGTATTATTGTATGACTTTGTTTTACACTTATGACACTGTATTACACTGGTATTATTGTATGACATTGCTTTACATTGATGGCACTGTATTACGCTGGTAGTATTGTATGACATTGTTTTACACTGATGACACTGTATTACACTGGTATTATTGTATGACATTGCTATAC
The DNA here is from genome assembly GCA_032209605.1 of Mactromeris polynyma. NCBI lineage: Eukaryota > Metazoa > Mollusca > Bivalvia > Venerida > Mactridae > Mactromeris > Mactromeris polynyma. The sequence goes on from JASFXZ010000068.1 coordinate 406,265, forward strand.
ACTGTTGACACTGTATTACGCTGGTATTATTGTATGACATTGCTTTACACTGTTGACACTGTATTACGCTGGTATTATTGTATGACATTGTTTTACACTGATGACACTGTATTACACTGGTATTATTGTATGACATTGTTTTTACACTGATGAGACAGTATTACACTGATATTATTGTATGACATTGTTTTACACTGATCGTTGCAGGGAGAGATTACAGTCCACGAGGCAGTGTACGCCGTGACTACATGTTCTCCAAAGATCGTGACAACGTTAGCTACAGAGGCAGTATACGACGAGATTACGACTATCGTAAATCTAGAAGACCTAGCTTTGATGGCTCTTTACAATACCGACGGACTAGAAGATATTCCGACGGTGATAGGAATAGCGTGGATCGTCCAATCATGAAAACCACCAGACGATATTCTTACGATGACGCACCGCCCGCTGATTTCTATCGTACGAGGCGCTATTCTGATCCATCCGTGTACACGTCTGTTCACCGGCGTCCTGAGCGTGTAATATATAGAGAACCGATACGCTTGACTACTCGACCCGTACATCATTACGTAGAAGAAATAGAACCTCCTCCAGTTTACACAGAACAACCACTGGTCGTCAACTATGAAGAGCAGCCGATATTTCATCACGTTCGTCCAAGTATTGTACGACGTTACCACACGCGCCACAATGCGCCGCATTATCTTAACAGTCCACCTGTCTATTCGAATGGTCTGTACTCGGACAATATCGACTTCGGGGTTCACGATAAAATCCGTTTGCAGCCGTACGCTGATGACGTATCCAGTTACTATGGTGGGAATTTAAGAACAACGAAAATTGTTCCTGCAGCCAATGTTGTTGAACTCGATAATGAGGTAAAAGATGAGGCATTCGCTCCTATGAAGTCAGGTCACTATGAGATCACGACAATGAAGAACATTGACGGACCAAAATCCAGTACAAATTACTTTTTCGGACGACAGGATTATCCATACGAAGAGAGGTACAATACGACTTTAATTTTCGTTCACTGTCAGAATATGATACTTAAAATACTTTATCGAAGTTTATAAAATCTTTGCCTATTTAATCTGCGTATCAAACTTACACATCTATATATAAGTATTTCATTTTTTTCTAATTTTTAAATTACAATTCGCATTGGCTCAATAAGTAAGGACGGCGTGGTGGGGTAGGGTGTCTGACTTCTGGTCCGAATGTCATAGAATGTCGCATGGAGAGAGGTTTGATATCGAACATCACATTCTCTGGCGCGACCACTGGTCAGTAACATGGAGAGAGGTTTGACATCGAACATCACATTCTCTGGTGCGACCACTGGTCAGTAACATGGAGAGAGGTTTGATATCGAACATCACATTCTCTGGTGCGACCACTGGTCAGTAACATGGAGAGAGGTTTGATATCGAACATCACATTCTCTGGTGCGACCACTGGTCAGTAACATGGAGAGAGGTTTGATATCGAACATCACATTCTCTGGTGCGACCACTGGTCAGTAACATGGAGAGAGGTTTGATATCGAACATCACATTCTCTGGTGCGACCACTGGTCAGTAACATGGAGAGAGGTTTGATATCGAACATCACATTCTCTGGTGCGACCACTGGTCAGTAACATGGAGAGAGGTTTGATATCGAACATCACATTCTCTGGTGCGACCACTGGTCAGTAACATGGAGAGAGGTTTGATATCGAACATCACATTCTCTGGTGCGACCACTGGTCAGTAACATGGAGAGAGGTTTGATATCGAACATCACATTCTCTGGTGCGACCACTGGTCAGTAACATGGAGAGAGGTTTGATATCGAACGATGGCTTTCTACAGTAAAATCATCTGTATGATGGCTTTCTACAGTAAAATCATGTGTATGATGGTTTTTACAGTAAAATCATGTGTATGATGGCTTTCTACAGTAAAATCATGTGTATGGTGGCTTTCTACAGTAAAATCATGTGTATGGTGGCTTTCTACAGTAAAATCATGTGTATGGTGGCTTTCTACAGTAAACTCATCTGTATGCTGGCTTTCTACAGTAAAATCATGTGCATGGTGGCTTTCTACAGTAAAATCATCTGTATGATGGCTTTCTACAGTAAAATCATGTGTATGGTGGCTTTCTACAGTAAAATCATGTGTATGGTGGCTTTCTACAGTAAAATCATGTGTATGATGGCTTTCTACAGTTAAATCATGTGTATGATGGCTTTCTACAGTAAAATCATGTGTATGGTGGCTTTCTACAGTTAAATCATGTGTATGGTGGCTTTCTACAGTTAAATCATATGTATGATGGCTTTCTACAGTTAAATCATGTGTATTATGGCTTTCTACAGTTAAATCATGTGTATGATGGCTTTCTACAGTAAAATCATGTGTATGGTGGCTTTCTACAGTTAAATCATGTGTATGATGGCTTTCTACAGTTAAATCATGTGTATGCTGGCTTTCTACAGTTAAATCATGTGTATGATGGCTTTCTACTGTTAAATCATGTGCATTATGGCTTTCTACAGTTAAATCATGTGTATGGTGGCTTTCTACAGTAAAATCATGTGTATGATGGCTTTCTACAGTAAAATCATGTGTATGATGGCTTTCTACAGTAAAATCATGTGTATGGTGGCTTTCTACAGTAAAATCATGTGTTTGAACAATTTTCAGATTCAGCAAGATATGTAAGTTATATGCCTTGAAAAATAACAATGCATGTAGATTTGTTTTATTATTTGCAGGTGCATGCAAAAATAACTTTGTAAACAATTAGTGTATTCAGTTTATTTTCCTAATGCAGTTTATTGAATATTTTAATGATAATTTATGTAACTTAATTCTCAAACGTGTATTGAATTATTGCCTTTGTGTTAATGTACAGGGAACTTATTATTTCGTACCAATGCCAGTCCGTTTATTTTGTTTGTATCATGTTTCGTACCAATACCAGTACGAATAAGTGGTTTGTATCATGTTACGTATCCATAGCAGTCCGAATAAGTGGTTTGTATCATGTTACGTATCCATAGCAGTGCGAATAAGTGGTTGTATCATGTTACGTATCCATAGCCGTCCGAATAAGTGGTTTGTATCATGTTACGTATCCTTAGCAATCAGAATGAGCGGTTTGTATCATGTTACGTATCCATAGCAGTCCGAATAAGTGGTTTGTATCATGTTACGTATCCATAGCAGTCCGAATAAGTGGTTTGTATCATGTTACGTATCCATAGCAGTCCGAATAAGTGGTTTGTATCATGTTACGTATCCTTAGCAATCAGAATGAGCTGTTTGTATCATGTTACGTATCCATAGCAGTCCGAATAAGTGGTTTGTATTATGTTACGTATCCATAGCAGTCCGAATAAGTGGTTTGTATCATGCTACGTATCGATAGCAGTCCGAATAAGTGGTTTGTATCATGTTACGTATCCTTAGCAATCAGAATGAGCTGTTTGTATCATGTTACGTATCCATAGCAGTCCGAATAAGTGGTTTGTATCATGCTACGCATCCATAGCAGTCCGAATAAGTGGTTTATATCATGATACGTATCCATAGCAGTCCGAATAAGTGGTTGGTATCATGTTACGTATCCATAGCAGTCCGAGTAAGTGGTTTGTATCATGTTACGTATCCTTAGCATTCAGAATGAGCTGTTTGTATCATGTTACGTATCCATAGCAGTCTGAATAAGTGGTTTGTTTCATGTTACGTATCCATAGCAGTCCGAATAAGTGGTTTGTATCATGTTACGTATCCATAGCAGTCTGAATAAGTGGTTTGTATCATGTTACGTATCCATAGCAGTCCGAATAAGTGGTTTGTATCATGTTACGTATCCTTAGCAATTAGAATGAGCGGTTTGTATCATGTTACGTATCCATAGCAGTCCGGATGAGTGGTCAATGTCACCTTTCGTACTCAAAGCAGTCCGGATGTCTGGCATTGTGCCATGTCTCGTACCCCTAGCTGTCCAGATATGTGGTTTGAGTCACAGCCCTCTTTATTCCGAACGATTGCAAAATGAGACACCTTTTATGTCGCAGAAACTCCAACGTTTCACGCACTTTCCACTAAATCTATTTACTGAGAATGTTAAAGCCTAAGCGTGCATAATTTTATTAACACATTATGAAATTAAAACTAAATACATCAATATGTAGTCTTTAACATCGATATGCATTCATGTACATTACTTACATATTAAGCTTCTGTTACTTAGCAATACTTAACATTATCAATGTCTAGCCATTAATCTTTTACTTTTGCTTCTTTTGTTTGAACATTGTTTTAACAAATTGCATTAAGCACAAGACACTTGAGAATTTACTTTATCATATCTATTATTGTATAAAGATTAATAAACCTAACGAACTTAAAGATAGTATGTGTGTGAATGTGGACACTTTGCAATGATTTGGACAACTAAGCGTTTAAAATGTCATCCTTTAAACTGATTTGTACATAAGTGTATTGTGTAGTAGCAAATTGACACAGAAGCGGGATGGTGACAATTACACTTCATTATTTCTCTCTTAGGAAATAATAAATTCACGATTTCAACTTCACGAATTCAAGCATTCCAAGTTCAGCAAATCCCTGCATTCTGATTGGTTAAACCGTTACTTACATTTACGGAATAAATTAATTTATTTTCGGGATACTGACTCATGTCACAGACGATGTTATCAAGAGTGGTCACGGGCATCCAGAAATGGAACCAATGATTCTAGAATTCCATTTTATTCCTCCTAGTCCTACTTTGATTCAGAATACTTCCGTTCAATATAGGAGCTATTGCTAGCGGCAGCACGTGAAGTTTGTTGTTGGCATGATTTGTTTCACAAGACAAACAAACATTACATAATTAAGCTAGCAATTTTTCTAATCTGAGACATATGATTTCGCAATCGTGTCTTTCGGTGTTATCATGTTAATCATATAATATTCTCGTAGAAGACCGTATTCACTCGCGCGCTTTGATTTCGTTGCATAATATTAACATCATAATTTATTTGTCTAGTTTGGAAAATGAAAAGATCTGTCAGCTTGTTTGTAGACATTTGCAAAATATTAAGTGTTGTATTTGAACATTTGTTAAGTGTATTTGGAAGATGTGAATCTGTTTGACACTATAACATTCTATATTTTGTTTACAGCCGACAAGTACACGTATAGTGTGGTTTGTTTGTTGGAGAAACTTAATGGTGATCCTTTCCAAGATTGTGGCTTTAAACCTAGGGATGTCTGTTGAACAGGATTCACTAAAGTGATAATCAAATAAGACCATGTCACCGACTTTTGTAAAATCGTGTCAAGTTTACTGATATATGTTTACGTATTGTCATTATGTTTTGCAGATTGTTTTTCTTTAATAAAAAATCAAATCGTTCGGTTTTAAATAGCATAAGTCAAATTGTCCTCTCATTTCAGAAAGCAAGCTCTATCCCACGTGCTGTACCATGGAAATGGTAAGACAACGAAAATATTTGAAGATGACGGAACTATATATTGACATTATAGTAGCTTTTAAACTTACCAGCATCAACACAGAAATTACCGACGTCAGCACGAAATTACCGATACCAGCACATAAAGTACCGACGTCAGCACGAAATTACCGATACCAGCACATAAAGTACCGACGTCAGCACGAAATTACCGATACCAGCACATAAAGTACCGACGTCAGCACGAAATTACCGATACCAGCACATAAAGTACCGACGTCAGCACGAAATTACCGATACCAACACACCGATAATGACATGTATCAATCAACATGAAACAATAGCAATAGAACAAATCACCAAATAATGTAATAGCATCATGGTTACCATCTTAGTTACTGCCCTTCATACGGAATACAACCACCCCCATCGTGTACACATTGGCGGAGTGATGTTGCATAAAAGACCAATGATTTGACGGAAGTTCATATTGCATCGACATTTCAAAGACTATTTTGATAATGGCGAATATTAATGTTCACAATAAGAAGTATTTGAAGGAAATATGATCGAGAAAATAAAACATTTTATGTCACAACACAAACATTATTGTGTAAGAAATGAACATATACATTATTGTGTAAGAAATGAACATGTACATTATTGATGTAAGAAATGAACATATACATTATTGTGTAAGAAATGAACATATACATTATTGTGTAAGAAATGAACATATACATTATTGATGTAAATAAAACAAAGGGCAAAATAATTTTCTTTGGAAAATATTCTTACACAGCTTTTGAATATAAATACAATATGCACAAAAGATCAAAATACTTCTACAGCAATAAGTGCATGAATTATTTTCTTGTTGTACATTTAGTCTATTTCTCTTTCGGGTTTGTGAATTACTAAACTATTTCTTCACGCAGAGGGAGGTAAATGCTGCAAGCAATTTGTCACGACCGACATGGGTTTTAGTACATCTGTTCATGTATGAGCTATTTTTAGCACAGATTTATAAATCAAGAGAAAAAAATCATAAAAATGTTCACTTAAATTTTCATAGAAAATGTTTGCATAATAAGGTTTTCAAAACCCATTTCGGTCGTTTTTATTCTGTAAAAGTTCACTTTTTAAATTCTTTATCATCTTTTAAACAATAACTTTACTTCTCATTCAATGAACAAAATGAAAAAAGGAATAGATATAGGTTCTAACAACGCGGGAATAATAAGTTAAGCACAGGTTCCTTCTTTCCGAATCCGTGTCAAACTGCAGTCATAATGTTTTCGTACACAATATCAGTATCAATATACATTATCAATACTTCTGTGAGCTGATGATTGTTCTTTAAATTATGTAATGCATGTAGTTCTAATTTCACATTTTAGATAGTATATTGGAACACCATGTAAAATATATGTATATACACGCTATATTTTATGAAATACATTATTAATTTCATTGTTGAAAAGTGGTCTTATTTTGCTTTATACTTTGTCTTTAACGATGTCTGTGCGATATATATATGATATCATAGGATGGTCTGCGAAATGTGCGCGCTAGTGTGCGGGAACCAGTCCGTGCGCTAGTGTGCGGGAACCAGTCCGTGCGCTAGTGTGCGGGAACCAGTCCGTGCGCTAGTGTGCGGGAACCAGTCCGTGCGCTAGTGTGCGGGAACCAGTCCGTGCGCTAGTGTGCGGGAACCAGTCCGTGCGCTAGTGTGCGGGAACCAGTCCGTTGTCGAGTGGCTATGGTTGCTGTCTTCAATCACTTGCCCCTGACCGCTGCGGGTTCGCACACACAGGATGTATAATGTGTATGAAATGGAGCTATCCAGATGGCATACGGAGTAATGTACTAAATCATGACTACGGTGATGTCATAAGTCACCTGACTACGGTGATTTCGTGTAACTAAGATTTTAGCATTGTAATCATTAAATCGGTACATGGATGAAAGAAAATGGAACATTTTAACATACAGATTGTGACAAATAATGAAATTGTAAAAGTGTACATAAAATGTGAATTGAGGACAATCCACTTAACAATTAACGCTGTGAGCATCCTTCATAATGGTTGATTTGAGATATCTATCAAAATGTTTAATTGTTAATTGAATAAACATCCGTGCTAGCAACAACTGTTTCCGACATCTGAGATAATTTTAAGTTTCAATCTTGATTGCAGACTGAACACTTTCGCCTAATTGTCTTAATTTCATACCAAATTTTATCAAACATATACAACATCAAAGTACTGGGAATTCTAACATAGATTGTGTAGAATCAAAGTACTGGGAGTGCTAACATAGATTGTGTAGAATCAAAGTACTGGGAGTGCTAACATAGATTGTGTAGAATCAAAGTACTGGGAGTGCTAACATAGATTGTGTAGAATCAAAGTACTGGGAATTCTAACATAGATTGTGTAGAATCAAAGTACTGGGAGTGCTAACATAGATTGTGTAGAATCAAAGTACTGGGAGTGCTAACATAGATTGTGTAGAATCAAAGTACTGGGAGTGCTAACATAGATTGTCGAGAATCAACTGAGTACTGGGAATGCTAACATAGATTGTGTAGAATCAAAGTACTGGGAGTGCTAACAAAGATTGTCGAGAATCAAAGTACTGGGAGTGCTAATATTGATTGTATAGAATCAAAGTACTGGGAGTGCTAACATAGATTGTGTAGAATCAAAGTACTGGGAGTGCTAACATAGATTGTGTAGAATCAAAGTACTGGGAGTGCTAACATAGATTGTGTAGAATCAAAGTACTGGGAGTGCTAACATAGATTGTCGAGAATCAAAGTACTGGGAGTGCTAATATAGATTGTATAGAATCAAAGTACTGGGAGTGCTAACATAGATTGTGAAGAATCAAAGTACTGGGAGTGCTAACATAGATTGTCGAGAATCAAAGTACTGGGAGTGCTAACATAGATTGTATAGAATCAAAGTACTGGGAGTGCTTACATAGATTGTATAGAATAAAGTACTGGGAGTGCTAACATAGATTGTATAGAATCAAAGTACTGGGAATGCTAACAAAAATTGTCGAGAATCGAAATATAAGGAGCACTAGAATCAGTCTGTGAACATTTATTATCTGACATAGAACTTGTATATTTAGTATCTGCGGGATCTAGTTTGCATGACTGACCGACAATATCAATATTTAAGATAATGCGTACGCATTAATCATTAACAACAGAAACTAGCGGTTTTAGGATTATATTGTATTTAAATTACAAAGATAGTGTTGGGCTCTGGATGAACTACAGTAAGTCGTAATATCGATACGGTACTGCGAGAACAAACAGCATGACGATACTGCTGTAACAATCTCTTATATGTGTTCAGGATTCACTAACACGTCCTACAGACACACTGAAAACTTTACACACTGATCATTACCTTAGTTAGGACTGAAATTTCGTGAGCAATGAAAAAGTCACACAATACACAGAGTCGGGATTCCGTGTGGACTTATGAGAAAATCCTTCTTTGCTCATAAAATGTGAACCAGTGTATTAATGATATGTTATACTTTATGAAAGTTCATTGTTCGTAAAGTATACACACATATAACAAAATCTGTTTTCTTTTCATTTGATATGGCGTAACACGTAACTGGAAGTGACGTCAAAATGGTGATCGATCGTTTTGCCTAAAATGTGAGTGGTGTGCGCTGCCCCAATTGTTTTTACGGAAAAATATTTATTTTCTCATATTCAATCTGACCTACATGTACACTGAACAAAATTTATAATCGGTCACTTAAATAAATTTGTAAAATGTTGTAGATGAACTGCACACATTTAGGCTTATTTTTCTGAGATTGTACATACATTTGATTTGAATCAACGTTGTTTAAAAACGTTTTCGATATAAACACATTAAACTAAATTGCGCCGCTTTGTAGTGTCAGACTGTAAAACTAAATGTCACAAACGAAATCAGTCTAAATTCGTATTGTCCTGCACAAGTTGCGTGCCTCGATTTGCCTGGCGATGCGGCAGAAGGAAAGGTTGAATCACCTCCCGCTGATGACGCGCTGCATTTAAATGGCAATGAACAATCATGACCGCAGTTGAAATGTCCGCCCAAATCATGCTGGATCCACCATGGAAGCGATCGGCTTGAAGAACACCGTATTCACTTTTTCTCGGACCGCGTCCGCGATACACTCGCATCTGACCGTCCGCGATACACTCGCATCTGACCGTCCGCGATACACTCGCATCTGACCGTCCGCGATACACTCGCATCTGACCGTCCGCGATACACTCGCATCTGACCGTCCGCTATACACTCGCATCTGACCGTCCGCGATACACTCGCATCTGACCGTCCGCGATACACTCGCATCTGACCGTCGAAAGTCTACAGTATTGCTCTGGTATAATCCACAAAGAACACATTTGCCATTCGACTCGTGTTACGAGAAGATGCTACCCGGACCATGTAAGTCGGGACTTCTCCTGAGGATTAAATTGTACACAGTTTCGCAGGCGACCACACCAGAACCCATTCTCTCATAATCGTTTCCAGACCCTTTGAGCGGGGAAAAATACGCCTATGTAGACCTATTGTTTGCCGTGCTGCTTAAGTTGCGGGCAGAGAGCGATCTCGAGAGTCTTGATTTCTGGTAGTCTCATTTTGGGGTTGCGGTGTCGATTAGCAACACGTCCGTTTTCGTTGTATTGTGCCCAAAGTGCCTGCATGTTCGACACTCGCAGATGAAACGATGTGACGATCGTGAGATGTAAAACAACATGATATGAACTAATTACAATGTATAATCAATTCGAAACTGATGACGATATAACAGGATGGCCGTCAAGAGGTTGCAGCTACCAACATTCCCACTGTTTGTGTTCGCTCTTGTAACGTCATTTGTACCATTGTATGTGTTAACACGTTTTTATGATTCGCATGCTGTAGCACGTGCAAAATATCCATTTTCATAAATGGCGCAAATACAAAAAATTTCCACACTAAATCTTTTATCAAAACACGAACGGTTGCATTATTGGGCAGATAGGTGGTGTGCAAAATTTCAGTAAAATACACAAAATCATACTTTATAAATTGCAAAATATTAGGTGACCGATTATAAATTTTGTTGAGTGTATAGGACACAACCAAGTAGTATTTGATAAATCGTCAGTTGTGAAAACATCTTGAATTGATACTTAGAAATCAGACTGAACTTTGAAAACTTTCAATCGCTTCAAGTGTTCTGATCAGATAGATATCAATACTCATGTAGTGAAGCCACTTAATACGAGTGATATTAGAGATAATACTTAAGTATACGTACTTATAAATAATCAATACGTGAACATTATTCCTCCCACTTTTATAATTGTTTTCCTGTTTTGATCAAATTGTATGTGTATATTCGCCGCGTATTAGTTTGTCAATATTCGCGCATAAAAATGTTTCGTTGTTAATGTTTCTTATTAATTTTAGAATATCGCCGTTTTGCTATGTATAATCAAAGTACTGAAAGTACTAACAAGCCGGATTAAACTTGATTGATTGAAGATGTAATTAAGACGAGTTTTTTTATGTATATTGCACAGATAACGTTATGTTATTTTGAAACTTCATCAAGTTTTCAATAAAAACCAATATAATATATATATATAATGTAATATGGTCAAGTCCCTCCATAGATAACAAGCCAACTGAAAGTTGAACTAGATTGCGATCATTGAGACTTGATCTTTCTTCTGGATTTATAGTGTTCACAAAGACTGGATGTTTTAGCATTCATAGGCTTTGTGCAAATACCCGGGACAATCAGAAACTGATAAAGTACTACATAGTTTATCAGAAAGGATGTCAGGTAGAATATCTCATCCGGTTGGTAGATGTACGCGTACTGTGCAGGTTGTTATTGTGTGATAACGTTTGACAACAAACAGTCTAGATAGACAGGTGAGGCTTGAGCACTTGTAAAATCGAGTAAAACCCGACACATTTCGTGCCTGTACCAAGTCAGGCGATCTGGACCATGTATTGTCCTTTGTGGTTTCTTAATTTCCTTTAGCAAATGGTGGTTCTTGTATTAATTGACTCCCCAGCTGGAGGGGGGCTAGAATTCACCAGCTGTCGCACTACAGAGGGGTACGACCCCCCCACTGTGCCTGCCCGTTTGCCGTGGGCTGCTACCCGTGTCGCCTGATGAGAGGATCCTGGTAGTTGAGCGGGTTCTGAGTTGGCAATTTATACTTGGTTCTCTCAATACACTGCTTTGGCCTTAAGTTGGGCTAAACGGGAGGTCTGGAAGGCCCGTCCAGATCAATCGGCTAGTCATGCCAAGCCCCACGATATATTGTACCCCCATGTCTATTTATATTTGTTTATTTTATAAATACATACATTATCTCGTTGACGACTTTCACGATTTACCTTTTACTTATTTGTATCTTGGAAGGCGGTGGCCCATGGGCCAATCGGATACTTGTTTGGCCTTTAACTGACATTCGAAATCTCCCAATGTATGTTTAAGCTTGAAAAATGTTCTGAGGGAACTCATTTGTCCAGTTTAACCCTTTTATCACGAGTATATCATTGATGTATCCCTGTCATGACCAGTGTCGGATGTCCCCTGGTCATGTCCCCTTGTTGGACTCCGTGGCGGGTGGGGAGCATCAATGATGAACTAATTCAATCAGCATGGCAACCCCCAAAAAAGCCAAGCGAACACTCTCAGAGTCTGACTCTGAGACAGACATATCACACATGACCCCCCAAAACTTCTCTCGTTTCATTGTTATAAAATCTTCAGATTCAGAGAAACCAATCACTAAACTTTCCCCCTTTATCATACAGAAGACTTTGCAATCTATTCTCGGAACGCCAAGGTCCGTGAAGAAATTGAAAGATGAAACGTTGCTGGTGGAATGTTCCACCATGCAACAAGCAAAAAACCTTTTAGGTCACAAACAATTCTTTGGGTTGGGGGTCGTTATAAAACCCCACCCATCACTAAGTTCTTCCAAAGGTATTATTCGTTGTAGGGATCTTGCATGTTGCGAGTCCCTCGACGAAATAAAAACTAATCTCCAGGGGCAGGCTGTCTCTGAAGTCAAACGTATCTCAATTAAGAGAGACGGTAAGATTATCCAAACAAACACTTACATACTAACATTCTCAACATCTGTACTTCCATCCAGCTTAAAAATTGGGTATGAATGCGTTCCGGTCTCTGTGTATGTGCCAAACCCTCTGCGCTGTTACAGGTGTCAGAGGTTTGGCCATCACGAGACCAGATGCACAAATATTCAAGTTTGTGCAGTCTGTGCACATGAGGGGCCAGACCATGATTCTAAAGTCTGTCATGAGAAACCCCTCTGTGTAAATTGCAAGGGTTCCCACCCTGTTTTTTCAAAACATTGTCAGTCGTGGAAGACTGAGAAAGACATTTTAGAAATTAAATATAACCAGGGTGTTTCTTTTGTAGAGGCAAGGAGGGTTGTACAGAACCGCCAGAGGGACCAGGCACAGGCTAGCAGTAATGCTAGCTATGCCAACAAAGCCGCCCCTTTGGCGAACATCCCTCCTTGTCACTCTTGTAGTGATCTTATCAAAATTTTAATAGAAAAGTATCCTCAGATTGCAGAGGACCTTAAAGGTCTGGCCCCCTCATCTGTGCAGACACAGAGACAGCCTGCCCCAAAGGTTCCCCCCCCCTGCACCAAAAACATCCAATCAGCCAAAAAAACCTGTTATACCCGAAAAACCAAAATCCATTCCTCCAAAAACCAAATCACCAGCCCCTCCTACTACCAAGAAACCAATACCCACTCCAACTAAGGCCACATCGCCTGCCCCTACTACTACCAAACCTAAGGTGAAATCTGCACCAGCAAACAAAAATAAAAGCAAACCCACTTCCCAACCTCCTAAAGAAAAACCTGCAGGTCACAAACCTTCACCACCATCACCCACACCAAAACCACGTAAAACAAAAAATCATGAAACCCCCCTCAACAACAAGTTTGAATGTCTTAGTGACATGGAGGATGACAGTGATGGAATCTCTGTCTCAGGGGATGAGAGCATGCTCTCTGATGAAGAAACTTAGTCTTTTATTTTATTTTTAACTTATTTTTTAATAAATCTGGACTGTATTCCATGAAATACGCCTTTCACAGTACATTTTTTCTCGTTGGCTGTGTTGACCTTCAACCAGTCCGCTAACTAGTTAACATTTACAAGTATATCACGTTACCTTTTTTAGTTTCACATAATTTCACATTTCTTGCGCGTTAAATGACCAAAAGCTGTCAATGCGCCATAAAACCACATGATAATAATTAATTTTTTTAGTCTCATTGAGACTATACAAGTTGGAAAATTCATAAGCTACATCATAGAGATTGGCTTTTACAACAAGCTATGATATTTATAATCTAAAATCTCATATTATATTATATTTACCCCAATTTAACATATACAAGTATATCACGTACCTTTTTTAGTTTCACATATTTTTAACATTTCTTGCGCGCTAAATGACCAAAGCTGTCGATGCGCCATAAAACAACATAATAATAATAATAATGTATTAATTGAAATACAAGAAAAGGCCATGAACAAGTATGTTACACTTAGTTCAGTTTTGACATACTCATGCAGCTATGACTTAAGTTCAAGATCAACATACCGTATCATGAGTTAAAGATCAATTTACAGAACCAGATACAAACATGTATCTTACTGAAGTTTTCATGAAGTTTGAGTCCCAGTGATATTTGATATGAAGTGATCAGAACATTGCTCATGTTGAAATGACTAGATGAACAGATATAAAAATAAAAATCCAACGTTCATAACTTTTATTTAGTGTTCAACATATGTATATTTCAAGTATTTTAAAAACATATGTCACCCCATTATCCCAGTCCTTCCAGAAGGTAGAACTCTCTGGGGGTAGGACCACTGTTGATTAAAACCCAACTCGCTGAGGTAAGAAACCCTTATGACTTTGTGGAAGAAAAATAATTAATAAATTATTACTAAATCAATAATCTTCTAATAAAATACATGTACATTGAAACATATACTTACATGTGCTCTATAATACTTAATTCAACAAAAACATTGTTCCATTTCTTACATATACACATATATGTATTATTGCCTATGCAGTGCTAAACAGAAAAATGAAGCCTTAATGAGGTTCATATTAATATGAAGTACATTACCGAGACATTGCAATATCAGACATGTTTTGGTAATAATATTTCAATTGGGCAAGTGATGTGTCGAACGTATTCATAATTTCGAATCAGTAAACTAAACATATCAAACCAAATCAAATTGAAACAAAGCTACATGTATATAACACTGGAAAAAACATAAATATTGCAAAAGCACATTAACACAATAATCCTAAGACTAGATATCTTACAAACTATCTACATTGTAAGAACTGTTACAAGTATTAAAGACAAGCAAAGTCAACTATCAAAACAGAGCACAACATATTCAAGTAAGAGGCCCAAGGTCCTTCAATACTGTAATATGAATGAATACCGAATGATATCAGAAATGGAAGTGACTTTGATGGCAGTGTCAGTTGTTCCGAATAATTAATGGAGTTCATTGCCCTTGTAAGTGCTGGTGACACTTATGTCAGGTCTTTAACCTTTCACCTAGTGTTAAAGCTCTTTCTGATGAAGTGTGAGGATGAGTGACCGTGATTAAGGTCTTGGATGTTGTTGAAAAGGAAACTTCATTTCTGTAGGTGTTTGTAAGACTAGTCTATTATGATGAGTCTCCAGATTAAAAGGTTTCATTCACACATTTGCGCCATAAGGCCACCTTACATTTGTTTGTTACATCTTCAAAATATATTGTTTTTATTTTGACATTCTCTGTACCTCACATACAGCTTCTTCCTG
Organism: Mactromeris polynyma; assembly: GCA_032209605.1. NCBI lineage: Eukaryota > Metazoa > Mollusca > Bivalvia > Venerida > Mactridae > Mactromeris > Mactromeris polynyma. The sequence goes on from JASFXZ010000068.1 coordinate 421,681, forward strand.
CAATAAAAGGTAAATTAATAAAATACTGCCATGAGCTTTCCATTCAATTTGCTGATCGTGTATATATCCAGGCCCGGATCCAGAAATTCCAGACTGGGGGGGGGGGGGGGAGGCATGCATGAGGACACCACCTCCTGTACTAAACCCCAGTCAGATCTACCCCGGAAATGTTTTACAATATAGGTATGAAAGAATTGCTTCTGGTGCATTTCGGGATCTATATTTTGAGGACTCGTTCATGAGAATTGCACAAGTGTTATCTTGTTAAAATGCAGGTTAAACGACCAATTCATACAAGTACCAATATTTCAACAAATTTCCAGGGACACCACCTTATGTACACATGATCAGTGAGCGCACTGATGAACTGTTAACCGCCTTTATACTTAAACTGCAAACAGATTTAGGTATGCTCCTTGAAATACAATAAATGTGTGGATAATCTCCGGCATAAAATAATTGTCAACGATAATAACTGAAGTGGTAGAGCATCGGCCTTCAAAACAGGAGGTCATGGTTCGAGTCCTGTCAGAGGCAAAAAAAAAACACATTGCATTTAATGCGAAGATCATGCTTGTACTGGTAAGTGTTTAACCCGGGACATTTATGAGATTGCACGCTCGCCATATGGGTTTCCGGTGGAGAAGTAAAACAAGCCTTAAGTGACTAGAAAGGAATTACATTTACATTTTATTATTCCTTTTTTAATATCTGAAAACATTTGTATATCATAACCATTTCAATTTAGTTAGCAAGTAAACATTTTTTGCAATTTGTTTTAGTTACCATCGTCACGTGGGATTTACCCGTACAGTGTGTGCACATTCGTCTGATGTCAAAGTATCATTAATGTACCTTTGGTATTACATTGTTTATTTTAAACAAATTTTAAAGAATATGTGAAAAATGTGAATGTAGGCTTATTCTGGAATTCTTTTGTTTTGAAAACTTTAGGCCAATGTATAACATTCCCTTCCATAAATTATTGAATTGAATAAAATTGTTCTAAGAAATTTAATGAATTCAGTAATATCAGGTGTCATAATTTCCACAACTCCCCTTCAATTGTTTATCACTAAAACACCACCACGACAGATATCTGTCTCTGTTACGTAAGATGCTCAATAATATGTGTTTTACAGACGCTTTCAACTTACGTATATATATGCATGATAAGGTTATTGAGAGTGTCTGGCTGATGTAGAGTGGACAGCATACGATTCTTCTTGATTCTCGACGGTCTCAATGTCAATGATTACACCAGGGGGGCAACTTTTATTGCACTTACTTCGGCTATACTAAAAGTATACAAGAGGAAATCGTCCATTAATCGATGTATTGCACTTAAAGTGCTAATATAGTAGTACGATTAAGACCTAATCAGTGATTAGGAAAAGAAAAAAGGTCACTCCACAGCCGACCTTGGATCCGGGCCTGTTTATCTGAAGATGTCAATTTGAAGTTGTCATGAGACAACTATCTTAATTTAGATTCTCCATATATCTTCAATGTTTTCCCTGGACTTTTTAAATTGAAGGTCATTGCAATTTCATATCCGAGGGTCATTTCCAAATGTTGGGGGTCATACAGGAATATGCTAAATTGAGTCGACGCTTATGTTCTTAATCTATGACACATTCCATCTGCATGTAATTTTGAGAGTGAAACTGAAAGTACATTTTCGGAAAAGCGCTGTACGGTAAACAACCTGAGACGATTTCAATCTCTAACATGTTGTTCTGATCAATCGATTATAATGCTTAGATGGAGGATAATTGTTTGATTCAGTGAAAACACGAGACATATTTCACTGAGTGCGACTTTTTTTAAATTTACGCAACTCAGCACATGAGACTTGTACGTCTTTGCTGTACGCAATTTCAAGTCGCGAAAACTGGGTCAAATTCGTTCCGATATTAATAAACAAAGTGTTAGTAATGTTCTAATGATCTTTAACAAAGGCTAGATTTGAGTTGAAGCTTACAATTTCTGTCTGAATCTCTTGTTTATCTTTTATCTTGGTGAATTTCAAACATTGCTGCTTTCTGTTTTGTGTAAACTTACAACTCGACAATCTCCTACACTGTGATCTCCCCTAAATGGCTCAAAATACTACGCTTGTTTATATTTTTTCAAATAATCGGGAAAGGCCGATTAACATCATAGTCAGATTTGTTTGATGAAAATCAAACACATTTGATACGTTTTATTTGAAAGACTAAGTACATATTGACAATGAAATAAACAAAAATTAGGACTATTTATACGCGCGCACTAATACAAAAATAGTTAATACGCAATAGTTGATACGACGATGCCTATAGACGGATAACGGCTTCGGCGTTAGCCCGGCTAATAAGTATTCAGTAAGTCTGGTCTGTTGAACGGTATATCTAAATCTGCAGCTGATACATCACGGGGCATATCGGAAGTACATGCCATACCAGAAGCAGATATCACATTAACTGTATACCAAGATATTGTTTGTGACTTTTGAATGTTGTTCCACATTTCACTTGAAATGTATTAAATTCTTCATTTCGATATGATCAAATCACGTTCAAATCGCAACAAAATGTCATCAGACGCACACTTTTCTCACGCCGAACAAATAAATGAACCTCACAAATATCTTGGTTTACAATACATATTTCCGCCTATAATTATAATAGTTCTTGGTAACTTTAGGCAGACCCTTGGCTTGCGTCCTCCGTGTAAGATGGCTAACTTGTATCTGTTGCCGTGCGCTGTTCTGGCAGTGATAGTGTTTTCACAGAGTGTAGATGCGGCGGTAGTTACAGAGTTTGATGAACAAACCCAACAATGTTTTAATTTCATCGAATTTATGACGCATTTTTCGAAATGCGGATTGTTTGTGGATTCCGAACTCTTCGTTGAATATTTTATTCAACATTTAATGACGTCGACGTCCTCATACTCTACATGTTTGTTTTCTAACTTCAGTGTTCAATATTTCCTATACAATGTTCGAACTGCGTATTGTTGGATCAAATAAGTTCAACAAAATCTTTCCGAAGGCATAATATTATAATAATCACCTCTCGTGAAAATATTGCTGCTAACTCGGTGAAATAACGTTTGATCTTACAGTGGAACATACAAATATCCTCGATATAATGCTAGTTCTAAGACAAGAGATTGTAAAACATGGAAGTGTGCGATAGTCCTATTATTACCTTCACATTATTATAATATTGTACCGGAAAGATTTTGTTCAACTTATTAGATCCAACAATACGCAGTTCGAACATTGTATAGGAAATATTGAACACTGAAGTTAGAAAACAAACATGTAGAGTATGAGGACGTCGACGTCATTAAATGTTGAATAAAATATTACACCTAAACATCACACAATCATAAACTGTGTATATCTAGCCAATGAATGTGTGGTGGTCGAGTGGAGGATGTGTGGTGGCTGTGTGGAGGCTGTGTGGTGGTCGTGTGGTGATTGTGTGGTTGCTGTGTGTGTGTCAACACACGACCACCACACATCCTCCACACAGCCACCACACAGTCACCATACAGCAACCACACAGCCTCCACACAGCAACCACACAGTCACCACACAACATCCACACGACCACCACACGACCCCCACACAGCAACCACACAACCACCACACAGCAACCACACAGCCTCCACACGACCACAACACAGCAACCACACAGCCTCCACACAGCCACCACACAACAACCACACAGCCTCCACACGACCACCTCACAGCAACCACACATCCTCCACACGACCACCACACAGCAACCACACAGCCTCCACACAGCCACCACACAGCCTCCACAAAGCCTCCACACAGCCACCACACAGTCACCACATATCCATCACACAGCCTCTACACAGCAACCACACAGCAACCACACAGCCACCACACAGCAACCACACAGCCACCACACAGTCACCACATATCCATCACACAGCCTCTACACAGCAACCACACAGCAACCACACAGCCACCACACAGCAACCACACAGCCACCACACAGTCACCACAAATCAACCACATATCAACCACACAGTCACCACACAGTCACCACACAACAACCACACAGCAACCACACAGCCATCATGTAATTCATATTTTGGAAGAAATGCATACATGCTGGTTCTCGATCCGTCAAGTAGATGTGTAGACAACACGTTCTAGTTTATATAGCCCACAACACAGTCACCACACAGCCATCACACTGTCACCACACGGCCACCACATATACATCACACAACCAGCACACAGCCACCACACAACCACCACACATAACACGGCTTATAGCGATGATATATGATATGGATTGTCGGTGATACGACGTGAATGTGCAAGCATGAGTGTGCAGGAATTCAGCTTGAAAATATAACATTATCAGAGCTTATGTGTTCTATTCATGAACTCCTTAAATCTGCATATTTCAGCACTTCACCACATCAGTCGATCTTTATCTTGGATGTTTTACCATTCCTGCAAGCGAAATCGAAGAGTAACGCGACATGTGTCGATGACGTCACAAAATGTGTCACTAGTGACGTATTATACTCAAGGGCGATACTAAATTGCATTTCTGTCGACTGTTCTGTTTCTATAAATTAATAAAATAATCCAATAAGTGTGTACCCCATTTGGAACACTTCGGTCATTACGGGAGCGATGCTATACGGTGACAAGTTGTTTTTGGCGGGAGTTTATTCTAACGTATCAATATTCGAATGGCTGATAATACCGGTATATGGAGTTACATTAGTCGTCAGAAAATACGAAATTTATCAAACGAGTTTTCAAGTAATTTATGAACGTGTATGCCAATCTAGATTTAATATATCTATTTCATTCCTATCATAATTTGCAAATAAACATTTACAGTTAAATTTAACATTTTCGTGTATGAAAGAAACGACCAACGCTACCGTTATCTCAAATAGACTCTTATACATGAATGGTAAATACGCGTCTGTGACATGACTTAGCATTGTTGAATAATAAGATTTCGATTGTCATCAAACCGTCTAAACTTGACGACGACGTATTATGCTTTCCTGTAATGATCGAGGAGTTCCGGATGACATCTCTATGGTGACAGTAAAATACCAACCCTCAACATCTATAGTATATGTAATTGTGTTATTTTGATCCACCATTATGTGAAGTGCACATTTCAAATCTATTTTTATTTAGAAACTCTGTTATAAAATACACCGTGGACACCATTACGGAAAATTACGGCATTTAGTGAAGACATTTATGAACGAACGGCTGACGATGGAACGTAAACCTACTTATTTCTATTGAAATTCTATGTTTTGAATTTAGTGGTATATAGCCAGTATGAGCGCCAGGTCATTGAAGTTTCTTACAGTCCTGTGAGTGTGGCCGGTAATTCTACATTTTCTTCAAACATTCAAGAAAACCGACGGTTAAGTCAGATAATGATTGAAGAAGTACAATTTGTCTCGAATGATTGGAGAAAGTCTAGTATTACAGGGCAAAATCTCATTACAACGAGAATCTTTAATGATCTGACACTCGTGCAGGCTACATCCGTATTTGTTATAAGTAAAATTTCATTATAAATAAACACGGATTCTGTAGACACTCTATCGTTTGTTTTAAAAATTTCTGCATTAAATGCCGTTAATACCGTACTTTTCCGTGGACGGTGGCCACGGTCAAATATATGTGCTGGCATTGTCATAAGGAACTGTTAAGTTACTATATAGTATATTCACAAGTTTTGTACCTCCACTCTATTTCTGCACTCAATAAAATTTATCTTCGATCCGATTGTTGTATTCATTCTAAGAAAGTGCTGTCACGTGTATTTTTATTAACTCGAAGTACCGTCACGTGCATGTATATACTCGAAGTACTGTCACGTGTATGTATATACTCGAAGTACTGTCACGTGTATGTATATACTCGAAGTACTGTCACGTGTATGTATAAACTCGAAGTACTGTCACGTGTATGTATATACTCGAAGTACTGTCACGTGTATGTATATACTCGAAGTACTGTCACGTGTATGTATAAACTCGAAGTACTGTCACGTGTATGTATATACTCGAAGTACTGTCACGTGTATGTATAAACTCGAAGTACTGTCACGTGTATGTATAAACTCGAAGTACTGTCACGTGTATGTATATACTCGAAGTACTGTCACGTGTATGTATAAACTCGAAGTACTGTCACGTGTATGTATAAACTCGAAGTTCTGTCACGTGTATGTATATACTCGAACTACTGTCACGTGCATGTATATAATCGAAGTACTGTCACGTGTATGTATATACTCGAAGTACTGTCACGTGTATGTATATACTCGAAGTACTGTTACGTGTATGTATATACTCGAAGTACTGTCACGTGTATGTATAAACTCGAAGTACTGTCACGTGTATGTATATACTCGAAGTACTGTCACGTGTATGTATATACTCGAAGTACTGTTACTTGTATGTATATACTCGAAGTACTGTCACGTGTATGTATAAACTCGAAGAACTGTCACGTGGATGTATATACTCGAAGTACTGTCACGTGTATGTATAAACTCGAAGTACTGTCACGTGCATGTATATAATCGAAGTACTGTCACGTGTATGTATATACTCGAAGTACTGTCACGTGTATGTATAAACTCGAAGTACTGTCACGTGTATGTATATACTCGAAGTACTGTCACGTGTATGTATAAACTCGAAGTACTGTCACGTGTATGTATAAACTCGAAGTACTGTCACGTGTATGTATATACTCGAAGTACTGTCACGTGTATGTATAAACTCGAAGTACTGTCACGTGTATGTATAAACTCGAAGTTCTGTCACGTGTATGTATATACTCGAACTACTGTCACGTGCATGTATATAATCGAAATACTGTCACGTGTATGTATATACTCGAAGTACTGTCACGTGTATGTATATACTCGAAGTACTGTCACGTGTATGTATAAACTCGAAGTACTGTCACGTGTATGTATATACTCGAAGTACTGTCACGTGTATGGATATACTCGAAGTACAGTCACGTGTATGGATATACTCGAAGTACAGTCACGTGTATGGATATACTCGAAGTACAGTCACGTGTATGGATATACTCGAAGTACAGTCACGTGTATGGATATACTCGAAGTACAGTCACGTGTATGGATATACTCGAAGTACAGTCACGTGTATGGATATACTCGAAGTACAGTCACGTGTATGGATATACTCGAAGTACTGTCACGTGTATGGATATACTCGAAGTACTGCCACGTGTATGGATATACTCGAAGTACAGTCACGTGTATGGATATACTCGAAGTACAGTCACGTGTATGGATATACTCGAAGTACTCTCACGTGTATGGATATACTCGAAGTACTGTCACGTGTATGGATATACTCGAAGTACAGTCACGTGTATGGATATACTCGAAGTACAGTCACGTGTATGGATATACTCGAAGTACAGTCACGTGTATGGATATACTCGAAGTACAGTCACGTGTATGGATATACTCGAAGTACAGTCACGTGTATGGATATACTCGAAGTACAGTCACGTGTATGCTTTACTCATTTTTTGTAACTGTTTTATTTCATTAAGTCCAGTAAGCCATATGGCCCATGAGTACAAACAAATATGTACATATACACAAACATACATCTATGAGACGGAGAAGGAACACTATAACATATATACGAGCATATAACGTTATAGTTGAAGAACAATCTAAAAATGACTACGTAATAAAACATACATGTGTATGAAATAATAATACATATAAATACGCATATATATACTATGTTATCAGTCGTTACCATATTAGCGTAATGAATGTGTAAGATCAATAGTGTTATACTGTGTGTAAATATAATACTATGTAATATGTTTATTTATTTTAACCTTCTTATCTATATACAACATTGCGACGTGCAATATTTTACATACATTTGGGAAGTCGATGAAAAAACATTTAAAACAAAGTGTACAATATGTTTCGTTTGATATATTCATATTACAATTTTAATTAAATATATTTTCGTATTTCCAGCGCTTTGAAAATGAATACGCTTAATTTCTTCATGACAGTTTCGTTTTGATTCTCAAATAATAACCTCAATTTTAACATACTTGGTCTTTTCCAGTAATAACTCTTTATATACAGTTTGCGAAGTTCATTATAAAGTTCACATTCGAGAATGAAATGATATCCGTCTTCCAACTTATACAAATAAAAACATGTTCTATTTTCTCTTTCTAGTTTTGGTATTTGCCATCTGCCGGATTCTATTCTTAGGTTATGGGAGGATACAACAAGTCTAGTCATAGCAATTCTAAATTTAGGAATATTAAGAGTATTAAGGAATTTTTGGAAACCAAAATGAATTATTTCTTTATAAAATACGGATCTGCTAGAATTAGTTAATCGTGTATGCCATATCTGTTAGCTATTATCATACAAACGTTGTTTAAAAACATGCAGAAATATATCTGTATTACCTACTCCTTGTTGGAGCCATACATCATGAAAACCTAATCTAGATAATAGATCCCTAACAGACGTCACCCATGATGATTTGTTCGGGAATATCTCGGCATCTCTTTTTAATGTATTGTAAATCATTTTACGAAATTTTAAATATTTACTATTTACGATTTTAAGCCAAAATTTTACGATGCGCAAGTATCGTATATTTTTTAAACAAAACCTGCTTAGAATACCGTAAACAAAGTCATTTTGTGTTGTGCGCTTTACTTGTAACATATTTTTGCAAAATATGGTGTGTATCCTTTCGATATTTTCGGCGTTATTAAAACCCCATATCTCGCACCCATAAGATAAGATTGGCAATATAAGTTTGTCAAACAATTCAAGTTTGTGTGAAATAGAAACATTTTCAAATATCAGTAAATATTTGTTTAGTTTAAAAATTGCCTTTAACGCTTTATGTGAAAAATTTAATTGGGTTTCCTTAAATGAATCACCTGGACTAAAAATGATGCCTAAGTATGATAAGGATTTCACTATTTCTACAAGATTGTTATCGTACGTGAAATCAATATTAAGTGGTAAGATACCAGCTGTTACAACTCGTTTTGAAATAAAACGCATTTTGCAATAAAAAATAAAATCGCTCTAAATGCATATGTAGTACCTTAAACAGTTGTGGATATGTATGATAATACTAAAACATATATGTGCGACTCATATAACTCATATACTATAACAATTAGACGAGACTCATTTTCAACGCATTTTGCAGTAAAAACTGTACACCCGTCAACACGTTTTGCAATAAAATATTAAAATCGCTAAAAACGCAAGTGTATCACCGTAAACAGATATAAATATTTAAAATCGTATACGTGTCGACATGTATAACCCAAGATAAATAACGCTTAGGCGAGATTTATGTTCAACGCATTTTGCAATATAAATTTCACACTCGTCAACGCATTTTGCAATAAACGTTTCACACTCGTCAACGCGTTTTGCAATAAAAGTTTCACACTCGTCAACGCGTTTTGCAATAAAAGTTTCACACTCGTCAACGCGTTTTGCAATATAAATTCCACACTCGTCAACGCATTTTGCAATAAAAGTTTCACACTCGTTAACGCGTTTTGCAATATAAATTCCACACTCGTCAACGCGTTTTGCAATAAAAGTTTCACACTCGTCAACGCGTTTTGCAATATAAATTTCACACTCGTCAACGCGTTTTGCAATAAAAGTTTCACACTCGTCAACGCGTTTTGCAATAAAAGTTTCACACTCGTCAACGCGTTTTGCAATAAAAGTTTCACACTCGTCAACGCATTTTGCAATATAAATTTCACACTCGTCAACGCATTTTGCAATAAAAGTTTCACACTCGTCAACGCGTTTTGCAATAAAAAATTTAAATCGCTAAAAAACGCAAGTGTAATACCTTAAACAGGTATAAATATTTAAAATCGTAAAAAATATTTACGTGCGAGAATTATAACTCATATTATGTAACATTTGAAAATTTTCATCCGTCAACGCGTTTTGCAATAAAAATCTAAAATCGCTAATATTGCATATGTAGTACCATAAACAGTCGTATATATGTATAATAATACAAACAATATATGTGCGACACATATTACTCATAATAGCTATGTATTTACAGTGTCACCCCTATTTAAAGGGCCATCCATTCTGACTTATGGAAGACACCTACTTTCTAAGCACATTTACTTCCCGATTACCGATTCCTATCCTTTAATGCCAAGCGCCATGGTAACCATTATTTAGCTAGCTGGCGGCTTACCAACCGGCCATATCAGAACGGACCCCTACCAGGATTCGAATCTCGACCTCCCGCTCCAAAGGCGGATGCCTTTACCACTCGGTGACGGGAGACTATATGTCCGACACATATACTGAACAAAAAAAACTTCCGCTAAGTTTGCATGAACATAGCTGGATGAAAACAAATTCGGGGAATCATCGTTATATATGCGTTTAAAGAGTGTTCCATGATGCATCGTTTGGTGCAAAAATGATAGCCAAAGGTTAACAGAAAATGGGGGAAATTTTGATCAAGTGAGGTAAGGGTTAAAAACAAAAATAACACTTAATAACGGGTATGACCACCTCTTGACTTGACCACTGCAGTGCATCGCCGGCGCATAGACTTGACTAAGGTGTTGATTTCTGCCTGTGGAATATTGTTCCTGAATGAGCGCTTTATGAAGTTCGTTGACGTTAGCAGGTGGGTTGGGACGACGCCTCACTCGTCTGTCCAGAATATCCCAGACGTGCTCGATTGGGTTGAGATCAGGACTTTTAGAAGGCCAGTCATCAATGAAATCAATGTTATTTGTTATAAGAAAATTTACAGTGTCTCAAGCTGTATGAGATGTGGCATTATCATGCTGAAACATCGAGATGTTGGCGTTGTTATGGAACATAGGAATGACGTGATGAGCGAGCGTGTCATCGCGGTAACGTTGAGCATTTAAATTGTCATTAATGACGACAAGTGGTGAACGATAACCATGGGCAATGGCTGCTCAAATCATGACAGAACCCCGTTCCCCGACACGATCTCGTTCAAGAACACAACAGTCAGCATAGCGTTCATTTCTCCTACGGTAGACGCGCACCCTGCCATCACCACGATGTAAACAACATCTGGATTCATCCGAAAAAAGAACGGTATTCCAGCGTCGTCGTGTCCAACGAGTGTGTACACGTGCCCAATTAAGACGATTTACATGATGACGCATCCAACGTAAGGACGTCGTCCGTGTAAACCGTTCTCCCGCAGACGATTACGAACAGTTGCCCACTGATTCGGTTATTATGAAGCCCAGGGTACTGTTTTACTAACATTCTTACGTTTTGCGTAAGTTTTTGCGTAAATTATCAATTTACGCAAACCTAACGCAAAACTTAAGTCCGTTTTACTAAAACTGCGTAAGTTTTTTACACTTACGTGAAATGTGTTCGTAACTCTTCAATCAGAGGAATAAATTTTGATGAAATATCGCTCGAAGTAGACAGTAGTAATAGCTCAATGGGTAGCGCGTTCGTCTAGTAACTTCGACCAATAGATAGGTTGTGAGTTCGAGACACATTTCAGTCTCCTATTTTTATGGACAATATGATTTTTTATCCCTTACTCAGTGCTCAGTCTAATTGTTTTGTCGTTAAATCAAACTTGTTTAATGATGGCTATAGCGTCGTCGCTAAAATGTTCAATTGAACCCCTTACGTTCAAGTAGCCATATCAACTTTGTTCCATATACATGTAATGTGTAGCGAAAAATGTACATTTAAATCTACTTAGTGAATAACTTAGTGAATACACATGTTACACAATGTTTATAATTAATGATATTCGAGCGACCATTAATTAGTATAAGTCGTGTAAGTACAACTGTAGATGACCAACAACGAAATATATAATATTGTAATGAAAAGAAAACAATTACCCCCCGATGGTCTCGAACTCAGACCCAAAACCAAAAATTGCATTGTAAGGCGCGGACCCGCTACAATCTGAGCTATCACGGCTGTTAGTTTAATGAAATCAATATCACAATAAATAGGGTTGCTTTTATTTGATTTACCTATTTTGAACAATAAAGGTGGTCAAACCATGTAAACATTGCATGACGTAACTCTCAACTTATCGTGGTATACTTTATTATCACTAATTCCAACCCTGTCCAGATTAGTTTACATTTTACCTTCAAATGGTTGATTCACATAAATTAGCCTGACATCCTGATAAATGTAACGAATATTTTCAGACTCATCGTCTGTTTTCATATTCTCAGGAAGTATTCATCGAGTTGTATTTAATGCATCGTGGGATTGAGTTGTGACGTAATAATACAAGGGAGCTTTGTAGTGCCACATATAGGCCGTGCCGCATATAGTTCGCATACGAGGCGAACTATATGCGGCGAAAAGCCATGGTCATGCCGCATATAACTGTTTTATGTCTTGTCCTAATGAAAGTCATCATCATCATCATCTGTTCTAATTTAAAGAATACATATTCCTCAAACTGCAATATACACATTAAAAAAGAAAATAACTGTGTGTCACCTGAAATATATTCCCCACATCAGACAGTGGACACATCTTTAGGACCAGTTTGGGGTATGTTTAATAAAATAACAGAATAAAATATGCTAAAATGAAATAAACAGTTTGGTTGAATGTTGCTTGATTAAAATTCTACTAAAAGTTTCGAGCAGATAAAAATGAGCAACCATTAACATATTACTTGATCGCATCGCCACAGCCGTAGACGGTCGGACCTGGGATCAAACTCGCGATCTTCGGACTGGAATTTTACTGCGATACCGGCTGAGCTAGACGGGGATTCGTGATAAATCATCATTATTATCTTAACAGATAACACCAATGTGCGTTAGCAATTTACATGCTTTTGTCGCAACTGATAGAAATGTTTACAAATGTGTTTAAACTTATTATTTCTGTGAGGTTTCTTTAAAATCCACAAGTTGGTCATATATGCAGAAGGCGAAGCGCTGACAAAGCATCGTATATGCCCACTATAATGCATTTGTATATAAATGGGTCATAACTAATTCGACTGACAGTGGTTTAGAAACATTGATACATAAGTCAGTTTTTCTCCTTTTCAAAATTAACTTTTTTGATATTGTTTTCTTATTCAAATACACATTTCAAAAACACTTTTAAGAGAAGTGAGCTTAATGCGGCGACGAGGCACATGTCCGCCGCATAAAGCTACATGAACTTAATACAGCGCTCTTCGCCGCATATAGTCACGCATGAACTTAATGCGACGTTCTTCGCCGCATGTAGTTCGTGCGCGAACTATATGCGGCACGGACTATATGTGGCACTACAGAGCTTATCGTGTAAAAAACATGTGATGCTAGTAATACGTAAACTGTACAATTTAGCGTTATTTACCTTCGTCATCGCTCAGATAGGATGGCTCCTATCTGTACGAGGCTTAATATCATTAACTATCAAATCATAAACTACGCCAATCAGATATCGTGATAATCTGTACTTTTCTATAAGTTCACGAACTGTCTAACATGTCAGGTATTTCTCTGAAATGTCGAGCTCTTCGAGCGTTCATTCGGTCGGACATTTTAACGCAATTTTACACTCTTGTGCTAGCCGCCGTGATCCTTTCTTCAACGCGCAGACCTGATAAGGAGCATAGCCAAGTGCGCGATTTACAAGTTAACAAAACATGTTCGTCGAATGTTTTGGCACTGATATTTACACGACGTAACACTCTACGTGATTTTATCAATGAATATGGGGAAGAATGTTTGAGCTAAGCTTCGCGTTCAAATCCTCACCTGTAGGACAAGTTAGTAGCCTGGTGTTTTTTTGCTTATGTTAATGCCCTGTATGTATTACTAGTATTTTTGGCATAAATATTAACGAAGCTTTTAATCGAAGTGAGTTAGCATTTGTAAAGAACTGTTGCAAGGTATGTGACGGATATGAGGCGCAGTATCCGAACTGTCGTTACTGTGCATCACTGCTGACGCAATGTATATAACAATTAATAAATAACTCGAGTATGTATAGACACATACAAAGTGCACAGCCATTCAAAAAGCACATTGAAACATGAACGCATGCACCTAATTCAAAAGCAAAATACACTCATAATAATTTTACATATGAAACATGTAACATAACTGCTATAATCGCTAATAAAAGGATTTTACGTAGTAATATGGAGGGGATTTCTGTAACTCGTCCAGGTCAGATCGAATCTGTTTCCTGTTATTCTGATAAATCATGAATATATTTACACCAGACACGGATTGCAATCAAGACCACTTTCATGTTATATGTTTACATTATATTGAAATAGACTATAGCTACGTCATCACACTATCTTACTATGTTGCTTACTAATCTCTGTTAAGGCACTTGTACAATAAACTTAGTCGTAGAATCACGCTTGTGTTCTCTCTTCTTTGATATATTAAACTTGTCATTAAAACATGGTGTCAGAATAAAACTTATTTATAAGAATAATAAATACGTCGGACAAATAGTGGACTTGAATGTAAATTGAAGTCATTAATTTAAAATTATGGCTTTATCCGGAATTACACCACCAGTGATGAATTGGGACAGCTCAAATCTACCAACAACTTGGGAGAAATTTGAGCGACACATCAAGTTGATATTCACCGGACCTCTTAAAGAAAAATCAGAGGAGGAACTAGTATCGTTCTTACTGATATGGGTTGGTGAAAAAGGACAAGACATATCACAATCTTGGACTTTAAGTGAAGATGAATCGAAAAAACTGGACACATACTATGAGAAATTTAGGAAACACGTTCAACCTAAACTCAATCCGGTATTTGCAAGATACCAGTTTCACAACGAACAGCAAAACGATGACAGCATTGAGCAGTTTGTCACAAGACTTAAGCTCAAAATTAAAGACTGCAAGTTCCAAGAAACCACAGTAGAGGAAATGATACGAGACAAAATCGTATTTGGAGTAAATAATCAGAGACTTAGAGAAAAGTTGATAAATGAAGGGGAAAAGTTATCCTTAGAGAAAGCGATACAGATATCTCAAAATTTTGAGTATTGTAAACATCAAATGCAGGTACTGAACGCAAGACCTACTACACAGGACGTCAGCTACATCAGAAACCGTGGACGTGGACGAGGCAACCATTCAAGGGGACGACAGCCAACACACGCCAGGGGTCATCAACAACACCAACAGCAAGGGAAAACGTCTTGTGGAAATTGTGGAACTTTCCATGACATTACAAACAGGACAAATTGTCCAGCGTATGGAAAACAGTGCAATTTGTGTAAGCGATACAATCACTGGAAAGTTGTTTGTAGATCCAAAAAACAAAATGTGCACGAAGTGACAAATAATATTAGGGATTTAGAGTTAAGTGAGAGTGATGACTCATGGATGGATACATATTTCATAGATACGGTAAGTCATTCACAATCTCCAGCTCTTGATCGCGCTTTTGTTAATATCGAGATTGGCCCGACATGCCAACACCGTCGATTTAAGATTGACACGGGGTCAAGCGTTAACACGTTGCCAAAACGCCAATTTGAATCGCTTAATGTCAAACTCCCTTTAGACGCCTCTGATTGTAAACTAACTTCATATTCAGGTGACGCAATTCATGTATACGGAAAGGTCAACCTGCAATGTAAATATAGAGCAAAAGAAATAAACGCAGTGTTCTATATTGTAAACAATAGCGCTCCGCCGTTAATTGGTTTACAAGCATCAACTGAATTAGGCTTAATTCAGCTGACCTATGAAGTAAACATAGATTCTAATCAGTTAATGACCAAAGAATCGGTATTATCTGATAACAAAGATCTATTCACGGGCGTAGGTATACTTCCAGGTAAAAGTAAATTACACCTGAAGGAAGATTCGGTTCCGGTGATAACGCCACCAAGACGAATACCGGAAGCACTGAAATCACGGCTAAAAGCTGAGCTTGATAAGATGGTCAAAGACCAGATTATAACGCCTGTCACTGAACCTACAGACTGGGTTCACGCTATCGTGGTAGTCGAAAAGCCGAATAAGTCTCTTCGTGTGTGTATAGATGCGAAGCCTCTAAATGAAGCGATTCGCAGACCACATTACGCGATGTCGACACTCGAAGATGTTACCGCCAAATTGGTAGGCGCTACACACTTCAGTTTACTTGATCTAACACATGCGTACTGGAGTGTACAGTTAGATGAGGAATCCTCATACTTGACTACGTTTGCAACACCGTTTCAAAGGTACCGCTATTTGCGTCTTCCATACGGGATAGCGTCATCATCAGATATATTTTGTCAAAAAGTAAATGAAGCATTTGAAGGTCTACAGGGAATGCACCCCTTGGTAGATGATATTCTTATTTGGGGACGTACACCCCAGGAACACGACAAACGCTTAACGCAAGTATTGCTACGCGCCCGCGAACGCGGAATTCGCTTCAATTCACAGAAATGCAGAATAGGTGTTAAATCCATTCCATTCTTCGGTCACGTGATAACCGACACGGGACTCAAGGCCGACCCGGATAAAATCAAGGCTATTACGGCATTGCAGCGGCCAGATAGCCGGGGAAATGTTGAAACATTGTTAGGATTGGTCAATTATCTTGCAAAATTCGCGCCAAATCTTGCAGAAATAACAGCCCCCATCCGGAGCCTCTTGAAAAATGATGTAGAATTCCTGTGGGACGCCCCGCAGGAACAGGCACTCAATAAGATCAAACAAATTATTACTCAATCGCCGGTTCTAGGGTATTACGATCCTAAGAAACCATTAGTGCTTGAAACTGACGCAAGTAAATATGGACTAGGATGTTGTCTAATGCAAGACGAAAAACCCATAGCGTATGCCAGCAAATCATTAACTCAGACCGAGATAGGGTACGCTGTAATTGAAAAGGAACTACTCGGGGTATTGTTTGCATTGAAAAGATTTCACCAGTTCACATATGGTCGAGAAGTCATTGTGCACTGTGATCATAAACCGATTTCAGCTATCATGAAAAAACCGTTATCAGCTGCACCACCGCGATTATCTAGGATGCTTCTCGCACTGTCGAAATATCAAATTACTGTTCGACATGTACCTGGTAAGAGCATACCTGTCAGTGATTGCTTATCGAGACAATCTTTACCTGATACATTCCCAGGAATGATCGAAGGTATGGACAACCATGTGCACACGGTTATAAAACAATTACACGTCACAGATAAGCGGCTCGCAATAATTCGCGCGGAAACCGACAAAGACTCACAAATGTTAAAACTGAAACAGGCTATACTGAAAGGATGGCCAGAGTCCAGAACGCAATGTTCACCGGATATTGTGGAATATTTCAATCATCGTGATGAAATTAGCACTGAGGATGGTCTTGTATTTCGAGGTCATACTATTGTGGTACCGAAATCATTACGCAATGATCTTGTACAGAAAGTTCATTCATCCCATCTGGGGATTACGAAAACGCTAGAACGCGCGAAAGATTCTTTATTTTGGCCAGGGATGTGTAAGCAGGTTACCGAGTACGTAACAAGCTGTCCAACATGCTTGACACACAGGGACGCAAATGCATCAATGCCTTTAGTCACGACTGAATTCCCTGATCGCCCATATCAAAGGATCGCAACCGATTTATTTCATTTTCAAGGAAATGAGTATCTGTTGACAATTGACTACTATAGTAGATTTTTTGAAGTTGATTATTTACGCAACACAAGATCACAAACTGTGATAACTAAACTTCAAAAACACATGTCACGAATGTCAATTCCTGATATTCTTGTATCAGATAATGGACCTCAGTTCTCTAGCAACGAGTTTAAGGACTTCGCGAAAGCATGGGGATTCGAGCATCGAACTTCATCCCCAGGTCACCCGCAAAGCAATGGTCTCGCTGAGAAAGGGGTAGGAATTGCGAAAAAGCTTATGAAGAAAGCTAAAGACACTGGTTCGAATCCGTACTTAGCATTTTTAGAATATCGAAATACGCCATTAGAATGCGGTTATTCCCCAAGCCAGTTGTTGTTAGGTCGCCGAACAAAATCGATCGTGCCTATTACTAACAAAGCACTCCAACCAATGTTAGTAAACTCAGAACAATTGAAAAAACGAATGCAAGAATCTAAACAAAAACAAAAGTCGCATTTCGACAAATCAACTAAACCGTTAACTCCATTATCAGTAGGAAATTCCGTAAGAGTTAAGTTCGGGAAATTATGGAAATTAGGCAAGGTAATGAAAATTCATAGTGACCGTTCATATCTCATACAAATGCCAGATGGTAGTATTTATCGGAGAAATAGGTCAGTAATACATCAAACGCGCGAAAATACTAATGACATTGAACCGTTCCAAGCGCAAGTTTTACAACATGATTTGGAACCGAATACCCCTTCGGAAACCCATTCGAATCATGAATTACACCAAGACGATAACGCGTACAAAACAAGAGCTGGAAGATTAGTGCGTGACAACCGAAAATATGTAGGAAATGATTGGGTAAATTGATATGTAATTACTGTATGTACATTAGATAATATTTATTGATAAGAGAATGACGTACTGATACAAAGAAAAATCTTTATCTACACATATTATTGACTACACAGAATATTGACTGTAATGCATTTAAGATTACTGAAACTTAGCTTTTTTATACATTGAAATTTGATTATAAGTTGTTTCATTCATACTTTTGAATTATATGTTTCTTTTATTAAAAACAGGGAGATGTTATATGTTTACATTATATTGAAATAGACTATAGCTACGTCATCACACTATCTTACTATGTTGCTTACTAATCTCTGTTAAGGCACTTGTACAATAAACTTAGTCGTAGAATCACGCTTGTGTTCTCTCTTCTTTGATATATTAAACTTGTCATTAAAACAGTTACTGTGCATCACTGCTGACGCAATGTATATAACAATTAATAAATAACTCGAGTATGTATAGACACATACAAAGTGCACAGCCATTCAAAAAGCACATTGAAACATGAACGCATGCACCTAATTCAAAAGCAAAATACACTCATAATAATTTTACATATGAAACATGTAACATAACTGCTATAATCGCTAATAAAAGGATTTTACGTAGTAATATGGAGGGGATTTCTGTAACTCGTCCAGGTCAGATCGAATCTGTTTCCTGTTATTCTGATAAATCATGAATATATTTACACCAGACACGGATTGCAATCAAGACCACTTTCAAACCCATATTGCGTAGATTGTATCAGCATGTACAAGTTGGTTTCTAGTTACGGATACAGGATACAGGATACAGGATTCTACATGATACAGGATTCTACATGATACAGGATTCTACATGATACAGGATTCTACATGATACAGGATTCTACATGATACAGGATTCTACAGGATACAGGATTCTACATGATACAGGATTCTACAGGATACAGGATTCTACAGGATACAGGATTCTACATGATACAGGATTCTACATGATACAGGATTCTACATGATACAGGATTCTACATGATACAGGATTCTACATGATACAGGATTCTACATGATACAGGATTCTACATGATACAGGATTCTACAGGATACAGGATTCTACAGGATACAGGATTCTACAGGATACAGGATTCTACAGGATACAAGCATGTTTATCACAGTGAATTCATCAAAGCATTCAAGTATTTGCTATTTATATGTAATTTACTTCCTACAAGAATCCGGGTTGACTGAGATGTTTGTCATATCACTTAATAGCTTTCATGACTATCTCTTGACAATACCTAGAACGATTTGTTTCTAGATAGGCCAAAGTCAAAATTTAAAATCAATTGTAATTGTCAAAAGAGGTTAAGATTTAAACTTTATGCTCGACTTCATCATTCACTTTTTATTATGAGGGTCAACGAATAGCAAATCAGGTATTCGAAAATTCGTTTAGCATTTCGAACGAATATTCGATCGACACAACTTAGACAAAATTATTTAAAAAGTCATATTTCATATACCTAAGTTCCTTACGTGTTGCGTGTATTCTACTTTCGTATTCACCGGAAGTAAAGACTCTGACGAATAAAGTTATTGCAGTAAATAGATCATCATCTGAATGTCAATATTCGTGTTTATGAATATCTTTGTGAAGTGTCGAGACCAAAATCATTTGTCTAAAGTTGTCTTCTAAGTATATGCATTGCCACGCTATTTTTACTATTGAGTACTTAATTAAAATCGAACCAAACAAAATGCATATACTCGTTGTACTTTGAGTAAAATGTTTTTAAACAGTCATTTTGATTGGATGATACGATCTACGTGAAACATTAGTATGCAAATTATGTTATTTCCCGTCACCCCATTTTTTGGCATGTTTCTTTTCTCAATCCCAGCTTTGATCTTCCTTAATTAAAAAGCGATTACCTTTAAGTGGTTTTAACTGCCTACTTTTTACACCTTTCATCAACAACAAAATTACCGACGATTAGACACCTATTTTTTTTCTATTTTACACTATGGACTATCAATCGGTTGCAAACGGTCAGTAATTAACGGATTATCGAAAGAGACAAACCGTCATCACCCGACGATATACAATTATATTAGCACCCCCCCCCCACCCCCAATATACACAATGACACTTTTACAAGCGCGTATATTTCAAAAACGACTACAACATCCTTTATCACTCTCTTATTGTAAAATTTTATTGACCTGTCAAAATGTGCATATCTTCATGGTCAATGCACGCTATAAATTAGTAGTCAGGCCACTTTCGCTAAAGACTTATTTATCATGTGCGTTGACCATGAAGATATGCAAATATTGACAGGTCAATAAAATTATACAATACTCTCTTACACAAATCGGGGTCGGCAAATAAATAAACAAACAACAATTTTTAGTTTTCATCAATTTTAAATTAAGTATATTTTTTCGAATGTTGAAACAGGATTCGAATATTCGTTGACATCCCTACTTTGTATCTATATATACTGTTATACCACAAACATATAAAGACGGCCCGTAAAGTTTAACTCCTATCAGCAACCTTATGTTTATTAAAGATGCATTGATCCATCTGAACGTAAACTATTAGAACTGGCCGTATTTCCTGTATTGTTGCTACATTGGTTAAGGCATCTTTAACATTAACAATTGTAGTGTAATTCCAATTCAAGTAAAGTATTTTATCATTAGTTATGCAATGTCATAATTCATGTCTTAATTATACATTGGAGAAATGAAAATATACGGCTTACTTGGGGAAAACAAAAATACATAATTTTATATTATTACTATTACTTACATATTTCCGCAATATAACAATTTCAGTTGGATCAACTTGTATAAAATGATAAATGAGAAACTTACACAATTATATAAATACAAATGTAGACATGTTTACACATACATCACAATCATGTGTAATTGTCTAAAGAGAACTAACCGCACAACATATAAAATGTGGTCATATTACAAGAGAGCGTAAGTGTCGACAGGGAACGCCACATACATCAGACCGGGAAAATAATGTAAGCCAGATATATGTTATACTAGCTCAATGTAAGCCCGGTATATTTTGTACTAGCTCAATGTAAGCCCGGTATATTTTGTACTAGCTCAATGTAAGCCCGGTATATTTTGTACTAGCTCAATGTAAGCAAGGTATATTTTGTACTATCTCAATGTAAGCTCGGTATATGTTATACTAGCTCAATGTAAGCTCGGTATATGTTATACTAGCTCAATGTAAGTCAGGTATATTTTGTACTAGCTCAATGTAAGCCCGGTATATGTTATACTAGCTCAATGTAAGTCAGGTATATTTTGTACTAGCTCAATGTAAGCAAGGTATATGTTATACTAGCTCAATGTATGTCTGGTATATGTTATACTAGCTCAATGTAAGTCAGGTATATTTTGTACTAGCTCAATGTAAGCCCGGTATATTTTGTACTAGCTCAATGTAAGCCCGGTATATTTTGTACTAGCTCAATGTAAGCCAGGTATATTTTGTACTAGCTCAATGTAAGCCCGGTATATTTTGTACTAGCTCAATGTAAGCAAGGTATATTTTGTACTAGCTCAATGTAAGCCCGGTATATTTTGTACTAGCTCAATGTAAGCCCGGTATATTTTGTACTAGCTCAATGTAAGCAAGGTATATTTTGTACTAGCTCAATGTAAGCTTGGTATATTTTGTACTAGCTCAATGTAAGCAAGGTATATTTTGTACTAGCTCAATGTAAGCCCGGTATATTTTGTACTAGCTCAATGTAAGCAAGGTATATTTTGTACTAGCTCAATGTAAGCCCGGTATATTTTGTACTAGCTCAATGTAAGCAAGGTATATTTTGTACTAGCTCAATGTAAGCCCGGTATATTTTGTACTAGCTCAATTTAAGCCCCGTATATTTTGTACTAGCTCAATGTAAGCCAGGTATATTTTGTACTAGCTCAATTTAAGCCCCGTACATTTTGTACTAGCTCAATGTAAGCCCGGTATATTTTGTACTAGCTCAATGTAAGCCCGGTATATTTTGTACTATCTCAATGCAAGCCCAGTATATTTTGTACTATCTCAATGTAATCCCGGTATATGTTATACTAGCTCAATGTAAGCTCGGTATTTGTTATACTATCTCAATGTAAGGTCGGTATTTGTTATACTAGCTCAATGTAAGCCAGGTATATGTTATACTAGCTCAATGTAAGCTCGGTATATGTTATACTATCTCAATGTAAGGTCGGTATTTGTTATACTATCTCAATGTAAGCTCGGTATATGTTATACTAGCTCAATGTAAGCTCGGTATTTGTTATACTATCTCAATGTAAGCTCGGTATTTGTTATACTATCTCAATGTAAGCATGGTGTATGTTATACTATCTCAATGTAAGCTCGGTATTTGTTATACTATCTCAATGTAAGTATGGTGTGTGTTATACTAACTCAATGTAAGCTCGGTATTTGTTATACTATCTCAATGTAAGCCTGGTATATGTTATACTATCTCAATGTAAGCAAGGAGGTATATGTTATACTAGCTCAATGTAAGCTCGGTATTTGTTATACTATCTCAATGTAAGCCTGGTATATGTAATACTATCTCAATGTAAGCAAGGAGGTATATGTTATACTATCTCAATGTAAGCAAGGAGGTATATGTTATACTATCTCAATGTAAGCAAGGAGGTATATGTTATACTATCTCAATGTAAGCATGGTGTATGTTATACTATCTCAATGAAAGCTCGGTATATGTTATACTAGCTCAATGTAAGCTCGGTATATGTTATACTATCTCAATGTAAGCAAGGAGGTATATGTTATACTAGCTCAATGTAAGCCAGGTATATGTTATACTAGCTCAATGTAAGCAAGGAGGTATATGTTACACTAGCTCAATGTAAGCAAGGTATATGTTACACTAGCTCAATGTAAGCCAGGTATATGTTATACTATCTCAATGTAAGCTCGGTATATGTTATACTATCTCAATGTAAGCAAGGAGGTATATGTTATACTAGCTCAATGTAAGCCAGGTATATGTTATACTAGCTCAATGTAAGCAAGGAGGTATATGTTACACTAGCTCAATGTAAGCCAGGTATATGTTATACTAGCTCAATGTAAGCCAGGTATATGTTATACTAGCTCAATGTAAGCAAGGTATATGTTACACTAGCTCAATGTAAGCCAGGTATATGTTATACTAGCTCAATGTAAGCTCGGTATTTGTTATACTATCTCAATGTAAGCTCGGTATTTGTTATACTAGCTCAATGTAAGCAAGGTATATGTTACACTAGCTCAATGTAAGCTCGGTATATGTTATACTAGCTCAATGTAAGCTCGGTATTTGTTATACTATCTCAATGTAAGCTCGGTATTTGTTATACTAGCTCAATGTAAGCAAGGTATATGTTACACTAGCTCAATGTAAGCTCGGTATATGTTATACTAGCTCAATGTAAGCTCGGTATTTGTTATACTATCTCAATGTAAGCTCGGTATTTGTTATACTGTCTCAATGTAAGCCCGGTATATGCTGTACTAGCTCAATGCAAGCTCGGTATATTTTGTACTATCTCAATGTAATCCCGGTATATGTTATACTAGCTCAATGTAAGCTCGGTATATGCTGTACTAGCTCAATGCAAGCTCGGTATATTTTGTACTAGCTCAATGTAAGCTCGGTATATTTTGTACTATCTCAATGTAATCCCGGTATATGTTATACTAGCTCAATGTAAGCTCGGTATATCTTGTACTAGCTCAATGTAAGCCCGGTATATCTTGCACTAGCTCAATGTAAGCCAGGTATATTTTGTACTAGCACAATGTAAGCTCGGTATTTGTTATACTATCTCAATGTAAGCCCGGTATATTTTGTACTAGCTCAATGTAAGCTCGGTATATGCTGTACTAGCTCAATGCAAGCTCGGTATATTTTGTACTAGCTCAATGTAAGCTCGGTATATTTAATACTAGCTCAATGTAAGCCAGGTATATTTTGTACTAGCTCAATGTAAGCCCCGTATATTTTGTACTAGCTCAATGTAAGCTCGGTATATTTTGTACTAGCTCAATGTAAGCTCGGTATATTTTGTACTAGCTCAATGTAAGCTCGGTATTTGTTATACTATCTCAATGTAAGCCCGGTATATTTTGTACTAGCTCAATGTAAGCTCGGTATATGCTGTACTAGCTCAATGCAAGCTCGGTATATTTTGTACTAGCTCAATGTAAGCTCGGTATATTTAATACTAGCTCAATGTAAGCCAGGTATATTTTGTACTAGCTCAATGTAAGCCCCGTATATTTTGTACTAGCTCAATGTAAGCTCGGTATATTTTGTACTAGCTCAATGTAAGCTCGGTATATTTTGTACTAGCTCAATGTAAGCTTGGTATATTTTGTACTATCTCAATGTAAGCCAGGTATATTTTGTACTAGCTCAATGTAAGCTCGGTATATTTTGTACTATCTCAATGTAAGCCAGGTATATTTTGTACTAGCTCAATGTAAGCCCGGTATATTTTGTATTAGCTCAATGTAAGCTCGGTACATGTTGTACTAGCTCAATGTAAGCTCGGTATATTTTGTAGTAGCTCAATGTAAGCTCGGTATATTTTGGAGTAGCTCAATGTAAGCTCGGCATATGTTGCACTAGCTCAATGTAAGCCCGGTATATTTTGTACTAGCTCAATGTAAGCTCGGTATATTTTGTACTAGCTCAATGTAAGCTCAGCATATTTTGTACTAGCTCAATGAAAGCTCGGTATATTTTGTACTTGCTTAATGTAAGCTGGGTAGATTTTGTTTTATCTCAATGTAAGCTTGGTATATTTTGTACTAGCTCAATGTAAGCCAGGTATATTTTGTACTAGCTCAACGAAGCTCGGTATATTTTGTACTAGCTCAATATAAGCCCGGTATATTTTGTACTAGCTCAATGTAAGCCCGGTATATTTTGTACTAGCTCAATGTAAGCCAGGTATATTTTGTACTAGCTCAATGTAAGCCAGGTATATTTTGTACTAGCTCAATGTAAGCCCGGTATATTTTGTACTAGCTCAATGTAAGCCCGGTATATTTTGTACTAGCTCAATGTAAGCCCGGTATATTTTGTACTAGCTCAATGTAATCCAGGTATATTTTGTTCTATCTCAATGTAATCCAGGTATATTTTTTACTATCTCAATGAAAGCCCGGTATATTTTTAACTATCTCAATGTAAGCCCGGTATATGTTATACTATATCAATGTAAGCCCGGTATATGTTATACTATCTCAATGTAAGCCCGGTATATGTTATACTATCTCAATGTAAGCCCGGTATATTTTATACTATCTCAATGTCAGCCAGGTATATTTTATACTTTCTCAATGTAAGCCCGGTATATTTTATGCTATCTCAATGTAAGCCCGGTATATTTTATACTATCTCAATGTAAGCTCGGTATATTTTGTACTAGCTCCATGTAAGCCCGGTATATTTTGTACTAGCTCAATGTAATCCAGGTATATTTTGTTCTATCTCAATGTAATCCAGGTATATTTTTTACTATCTCAATGTAAGCCCGGTATTTGTTTAACTATCTCCATGTAAGCCCGGTATTTGTTATACTAGCTCAATGTAAGCCCGGTATATGTTATACTAGCTCAATGTAAGCCCGGTATATGTTATACTATCTCAATGTAAGCCCGGTATATTTTATACTATCTCAATGTAAACCCGGTATATGTTATACTATCTCAATGTAAGCCCGGTATATTTTATACTATCTCAATGTAAGCTCGGTATATTTTGTACTAGCTCCATGTAAGCCCGGTATATTTTGTACTAGCTCAATATAATCCAGGTATATTTTGTTCCATCTCAATGTAATCCAGGTATATTTTTTACTATCTCAATGTAAGCCCGGTATATTTTTAACTATCTCAATGTAAGCCCGGTATTTGTTATACTAGCTCAATGTAAGCCCGGTATATGTTATACTAGCTCAATGTAAGCCCGGAATATGTTATACTATCTCAATGTAAGCCCGGTATATGTTATACTATCTCAATGTAAGCCCGGTATATGTTATACTATCTCAATGTAAGCCCGGTATATTTTATACTATCTCAATGTCAGCCAGGTATATTTTATACTATCTCAATGTAAGCCCGGTATATTTTATGCTATCTCAATGTAAGCCCGGTATATTTTATACTATCTCAATGTAAGCTCGGTATATTTTGTACTAGCTCCATGTAAGCCCGGTATATTTTGTATTAGCTCAATGTAAGCCAGGTATATTTTATACTATCTCAATGTAAGCCCGGTATATTTTATACTATCTCAATGTAAGCCCGGTATATTTTATACTATCTCAATGTAAGCTCGGTATATTTTGTACTAGCTCTATGTAAGCCCGGTATATCTTGTATTATCTCAATGTAAGCCCAGTATATTTTGTACTAGCTCAATGTAAGCCCGGTATATTTTATACTATCTCAATGTAAGCCCGGTATATTTTATACTATCTCAATGTAAGCCAGGTATATTTTATACTATCTCAATGTAAGCTCGGTATATTTTGTACTAGCTCCATGTAAGCCCGGTATATTTTGTACTTGCTCTATGTAAGCCCGGTATATCTTGTACTAGCTCAATGTAAGCCCAGTATATTTTGTACTAGCTCAATGTAAGCCAGGTATATCTTGTACTAGCTCAATGTAAGCCCAGTATATTTTGTACTAGCTCAATGTAAGCTCCGAATATGTTATACTAGCTCAATGTAATCCCGGTATATTTTTTACTATCTCAATGTAATCCCGGTATAAGTTATACTATCTCAATGTAAGCCAGGTATATTTTATACTATCTCAATGTAAGCTCGGTATATTTTGTACTATCTCAATGTAAGCCAGGCATATTTTGTACTATCTCAATGTAAGCCGGGTATATGTTGTACTAGCTCAATGTAAGCCCGGTATATGTTATACTAGCTCAATGTAAGCTCGGTATATGTAATGCTTGCTCAATGTATGTCTGGTATATGTTATACTAGTTCGACGTAAGACCAGTATATGTTATACTATCTCAATGTAAGCCAGGTATATGTTATACTAGCTCAATGTAAGCCATGTATATGTTATGCTTGCTCAATGTATGTCTGGTATATGTTATACTAGTTCGACGTAAGACCAGTATATGTTATACTAGCTCAATGTAAGCCTGGTATATATTGTTCTTGCTCAATGTAAGCAAGGTATATGTTATACTAGCTCAATGTAAGCCTGGTGTAATTACACTAGCTCAATGTAAGCCAGGTATATGTTATACTAGCTCAATGTAAGCCTGGTGTAGTAATACTAGCTCAATGGAAGCCCGATATATGTTATACTAGCTCACTGTAAGCCTGGTGTAGTTATACTAGCTCAATGTAAGCTCAGTATATGTTATACTAGCTCAATGTAAGCCTGGTGTAGTTATACTAGCTCAATGTAAGCTCGGTATATGTTATACTAGCTCAATGTAAGCAATGTATATGTTATACTAGCTCAATGTAAGTCTGGTATATGTTATACTAGCTCAATGTAAGCAAGGTATATGTTATACTAGCTCAATGTAAGCCCGGTATATGTTATACTAGCTCAATGTAAGTCTGGTATATGTTATACTAGCTCAATGTAAGCAAGGTATATGTTATACTAGCTCAATGTAAGCCCGGTATATGTTATACTAGCTCAATATAAGCAATGTATATGTTATGCTAGCTCAATGTAAGCCTGGTATATGTTATACTAGCTCAATGTAAGCAAGGTATATGTTATACTAGCTCAATGTAAGCACGGTATATGTTTTACTAGCTCAATATAAGCCTGGTCTATGTTATACTAGCTCAATGTAAGCAAGGTATATGTTATACTAGCTCAATGTAAGCAAGATATATGTTATACTAGCTCAATGTAAGCCTGGTATATGTTATACTAGCTCAATGTAAGCTATTATTATATGATTTCATAAGTCACCTTACTACGGTGATGTCATAAGTCACCTGACTACGGTGATTACGTGTAACTAAGATTTTAG
The DNA here is from genome assembly GCA_032209605.1 of Mactromeris polynyma. Lineage (NCBI taxonomy): Eukaryota > Metazoa > Mollusca > Bivalvia > Venerida > Mactridae > Mactromeris > Mactromeris polynyma. Next base: position 450,344 of record JASFXZ010000068.1, read on the forward strand.
CATTGTAATCATTAGAAAATCGGTCAGTATGGAGCACATGGATGAAAGAAAATGGAACATTTTAACATACAGATTGTGACAAATAATGAAAAAGTAAAAGTGTACATAAAATGTGAATTGAGGACAATCCACTTTACAATTGACGCTGTGAGCATCCTTCATAATGGTTGATTTGAGATTTTTATCAAAATGTTTAATTGTTAATTTAAGTTAACATCCGTGCTAGCAACAACTGTTTCCGACATCTGAGATAATTTTAAGTTTCCATCTTGATTATAGACTGAACACTTTCGCCTAATTGTCTTAATTTCATACCAATTTATATCAAATAGATATAAAATCAAACTACTGGGAATGCTAACATAGATTGTATAGAATCAAAGTACTGGGAGTGCTAACAAAAATTGTCGAGAATCGAAATATTAGGAGCACTAGAATCAGTCTGTGAACATTTATTATCTGACATAGAACTTGTATATTTAGTATCTGCGGGATCTAGTTTGCATGGCTGACCGACAATATCAATATTTAAGACAATGTGTACGCATAATTCATCATTAACAACAGAAACTAGCGGTTTTAGGATTATATTGTATTTAAATTACAAAGATATTGTTGGGCTCTGGATGAACTACAGTAAGTCGTAATATCGATACGGTACTGCGAGAACAAACAGCATGACGATACTGCTGTAACAATCTCTTATATGTGTTCAGGATTCACTAACACGTCCTACAGACACACTGAAAACTTTACACACTGATCATTACCTTAGTTAGGACCAAAATTTCGTGAGCAATGAAAAAGTCACACAATACACAGAGAAGGGTTCCGTGTGGACTTATGAGAAAATCCTTCTTTGCTCATAAAATGTGAACCAGTGTATTAATGATATGTTATACTTTATGAAAGTTCATTGTTCGTAAAATGTGAAACAGTGTTTTAATTATATGTTATACTTTATGAAAGTTCATTGTTCGTAAAGTAGACATACATATAACATAATCTGTTTTTCTTTTCATTTGATATGGCGTAACACGTAACTGGAAGTGACGTCAAGATGGTGATCGATCTTTTTGCCTAAAATGTGACTGGTGTGCGCTGCCCCAATTGTTTTAACGGAAAAATATTTATTTCTTATATTCAATCTGACGTACATGTATAGGACACAACCAAGTAGTATTTGATAAATCGTCAGATGTGAAAACATCTTGAATTGATACTTAGAAATCAGACTGAACTTTGAAAACTTTCAATCGCTTCATCTTTCTGAGCAGATAAATATCAATACTCATGTAGTGAAGCCACTTAATACGAGTGATATTACAGATAATACTTAAGTATACGTACTTATAAATAATCAATACGTGAACATTATTCCTCCCACTTTTATAATTGTTTTCCTGTTTTGATCAACTTGTATGTGTATATTCGCCGCGTATTAGTTTGTCAATATTCGCGCATAAAAAATTTCGTTGTTAATGCTTCTTATTAATTTCGGAATATCGCCGTTTTGCTATGTATAATCAGAGTACTGAAAGTATAATAAGTATTCAGTAAGTGTGGTCTGTTGAACGATACTTCAAAATCTGCAGCTGATACATCACTGGGCGTACCGGAAGCTGCAGCTGATACATCACTGGTCGTACCGGAAGCTGCAGCTGATACATCACTGGTCGTACCGGAAGCTGCAGCTGATACATCACTGAGCGTACCGGAAACTGCAGCTGATACATCACTGGGCGTACCGGAAGCTGCAGCTGATACACCACTGGGCGTACCGGAAGCTGCAGCTGATACATCACTGGGCGCACCGGAAGCTGCAGCTGAACATCACTGGGCGTACCGGAAGCTGCAGCTGATACATCACTGGTCGTACCGGAAGCTGCAGCTGATACATCACTGGTCGTACCGGAAGCTGCAGCTGATACATCACTGGGCGTACCGGAAGCTGCAGCTGATACATCACTGCGCGTACCGGAAGCTGCAGCTGATACATCACTGGGCGTACCGGAAGCTGCAGCTGATACATCACTGGGCTTACCGGAAGCTGCAGCTGATACATCACTGGGCGTACCGGAAGTACCGGATGTACCTGCCATACCAGAAGCAGATATCACATTAACTGTATACCTAGATATTGTTTGTGACTTTCAATTGAAATGTATTAACAAATATTTCTTCATTTCGATATGATCAAATCACGTTCAAAACGCGACAAACGTGATCAGAGGCATACTTTTGTCACGCCGAATAAATAAATGAACCGCACGAATATCTTAGTTTACAGTAAAAATTTCCGCCTATAATTATAAAATTTCTTGGTAACTTTTGTCAAACTCTTGGCTAGCGTCCTCCTAGTAAGATGGTGAACTTTTATCTCTTGTCGTGCGCTGTTCTGGCAGTGATAGTGTTTTCACAGAGTGTAGATGCGGCGGTAATTAAAGAGTTTGATGAACAAACCCAACAAGTCCAACCATGTAAGTACTTTTATATACTTAATGTTTGTCAAGTATTGACCAATAAAATGTTTATTTATCTCGAATAACAACACTTCAAACATTATAAAATAGAAAGCGCTCCCATAATTTTGAAGTGGTGAAGATTTAGGATGCAGGGTAAGCTTTTTAAATTCAAAATATATTTTGAGAATGTCAATATACATGCAAACTGTAGCGAGTTGTGTGAATAAGCTGACTGCGTGACTTCGGAAGGCGGATACACGATAGACAGATAATTCAGATCTTGCATCAACACGTCTGTCTGCTGTGTAGTTGGTATCAATATGCGCCTCGTCTGTCTGCTGTGTAGTTGGAATCAATATGCGCCTCGTCTGTCTGCTGTGTAGTTGGTATCAATATGCGCCTCGTCTGTCTGCTGTTTAGTTGGTATCAATATGCGCCTCGTCTGTCTGCTGTGTAGTTGGTATCAATATGCGCCTCGTCTGTCTGCTGTTTAGTTGGTATCAATATGCGCCTCGTCTGTCTGCTGTGTAGTTGGTATCAATATACGCCTCGTCTGTCTGCTGTGTAGTTGGTATCAATATGCGCCTCGTCTGTCTGCTGTTTAGTTGGTATCAATATGCGCCTCGTCTGTCTGCTGTGTAGTTGGTATCAATATGCGCCTCGTCTGTCTGCTGTTTAGTTGGTATCAATATGCGCCTCGTCTGTCTGCTGTTTAGTTGGTATCAATATGCGCCTCGTCTGTCTGCTGTGTAGTTGGTATCAATATGCGCCTCGTCTGTCTGCTGTGTAGTTGGTATCAATATGCGCCTCGTCTGTCTGCTGTTTAATTGGTATCAATATGCGCCTCGTCTGTCTGCTGTGTAGTTGGTATCAATATGCGCCTCGTCTGTCTGCTGTTTAGTTGGTATCAATATGCGCCTCGTCTGTCTGCTGTGTAGTTGGTATCAATATGCGCCTCGTCTGTCTGCTGTGTAGTTGGTATCAATATGCGCCTCGTCTGTCTGCTGTTTAGTTGGTATCAATATGCGCCTCGTCTGTCTGCTGTGTAGTTGGTATCAATATGCGCCTCGTCTGTCTGCTGTTTAGTTGGTATCAATATGCGCCTCGTCTGTCTGCTGTTTAGTTGGTATCAATATGCGCCTCGTCTGTCTGCTGTGTAGTTGGTATCAATATGCGCCTCGTCTGTCTGCTGTGTAGTTGGTATCAATATGCGCCTCGTCTGTCTGCTGTTTAGTTGGTATCAATATGCGCCTCGTCTGTCTGCTGTGTAGTTAGTATCAATATGCGCCTCGTCTGTCTGCTGTGTAGTTGGTATCAATATGCGCCTCGTCTGTCTGCTGTGTAGTTGGTATCAATATGCGCCTCGTCTGTCTGCTGTGTAGTTGGTATCAATATGCGCCTCGTCTGTCTGCTTTGTAGTTGGTATCAATATGCGCCTCGTCTGTCTGCTGTGTAGTTGGTATCAATATGCGCCTCGTCTGTCTGCTGTGTAGTTGGTATCAATATGCGCCTCGTCTGTCTGCTGTGTAGTTGGTATCAATATGCGCCTCGTCTGTCTGCTGTGTAGTTGGTATCAATATGCGCCTCGTCTGTCTGCTGTGTAGTTAGTATCAATATGCGCCTCGTTCATTCCTATATGTCCGGAAATAATAGCAAACGTTTTTACGCGTAGTCAGAAATCATTGCGTTGTTAGGTTAGCGTTGGTACATACAATGTATATAGTCATGTAAAGCACAACATGTCGTGCAAAGTATTTAGTTAAAATACACAGAAAAAGTTCAAATTCCGGATATGACGTAGAGCGCTATTTTATGGAATATTTGTTTGTAAAATTTGTGTTCACAAATTTCACCAGGAACCATTCTTATCGACGAAAATGTTTTTATTTCATCGAATTTATGACGCATTGATCGAACTGCGGATTGTTTGTGGACTCCGAACTCTTCGTTGGAATAAATAAGTTCGACATACAAATATCCTCTATGTAATGCTGATTTAAAGAGAAGAGATTGTAAAACATGGTATTGTGCGTTAGTAATATTATTACCTTCGCATTATTATACCTCCGGAAAGATTTTGTTTAACTTATTTATTCCAACAAAGTGTTCGCAATCCACAAACAATCCGCAATTCGATCAATGGATTGTAAAAAATTAACACTGACAAATATTACACGTAAACATCACATAAACTGTGTAGATCTAGCCATCGAGACAAAAGGACTATTCTCAAATTGAGATAATTGCTACTACTGCTACTGCTAATGATAAAAATATAATAATAATTTTAATTTATTTATTTCATTAATATATTTTATTATTATTAAAACGTTCACCATTCTTTCCCCAGACAACGAATTTTCCGGTGATTTCAATGACGTCATCGATGAACCAAAAGATGACGAGATAGATGAACCAGAAGAATATGGCCTGCAGTTTCTCTCTAATGAACCCGAACAAAGACCAGGTTGGTAATGTTTATCAATTTGTCCATTCCTGTATCACTGATCCGCTCGACAATAAGACACAAGCGGTCTGGTAAATCCAAATCTTCACGGAGCTTGGTAGCCGCTCGTCCAGCATGTCGTCCCGTACCGCTATTGACTGCCGACCAGGTAAACCCTCAACAATCCTGCAAACCCTCAGTCGCCATAGTTAACCCTCATTCGGTCGGGTAAAACTTTACATCGTCATTTAAACCTAACCACGTCTGGTTAATCATCAACCCGGTACGTTAACCTTACACACCGGAATGTAAACACGTACACCTACACGTAAACACGTAAACCAACATGTAAACACGTACTCCACCACGTGAAAACGTACACCACCACGTAAACACATACACCACCACGTAAACACGTACACCACCACGTAAACACGTACACCACCACGTAAACACGTACACCATCACATGAACACATACACCACCACATAAACACGTACACCACCATGAAAACACATACACCACCATGTAAACACGTACACCACCACGTAAACACGTACACCACCACGTAAACACGTACACCATCACATGAACACGTACACCACCACATAAACACGTACACCACCATGAAAACACACACACCACCATGTAAACACGTACACCACAATATTAACACGTACAGTGCCATGTAAACACGTACACCACCATTTAAACACGTACACCACCATGTTAACACGTACACTGCCATGTAAACACGTACACCACCATGTAAACACGTACACCATGTGGTGAAATGTAAAATATCAAAGGAGCATTCTAATGAATTCCATTCAGAAAACATCTACAGTATGTCGTTGTTAAAAGTCTTAAAGCCTCCATGTACCACTTACTTGTTTGATAGTTTAACGTCGTAATTCAACAACATGTCAGAAGTGAACCAGGGTTGTTTGGTCACGAACCGGTTCTAACTTTGTCTTATGCAATAATAGCAATATAAACAACAGTAGAACAAAAGCAACAATACCGATTGTCATAATTCTATCAATGCAACGTTTTAGCCTTTCTGAAGATGTCGTTATCTCTCTAGATACCAACATATCGTACTCCCCTGATAAAAGGAAACAAAAACTACAGACTCAAATCTGCAACTCGTTAAAACAATGTTTGTATAATTTCTCACTCGTTATTTATTTTCCTATCAATAAGGACTAGATTGGTGGAATAGTCACGTTTACTATCACTACCATCATGACGACGATCATCATGAACACTACCATCATGGACACTACCATCATGAACACTACCATCATGGACACTACCATCATGAACACGATGAAAGATCGTGCACTTGTCGTGGGAAAAACTGTAGCTGCTGCGTGCATGACCACAATTACCATATTCACATCGACGGAAAGGAGTTCATTCTCTCAGGTTTGTTTGCTACGATTTTCTCTCCGTTATTTTATTCTAAATACATTTTGTATTATTGGCAAGATTCCCGCGGTAATATTGGAGTTATGTGACCCTTGAATTTGACAAAAGTTTGCTTTCTTCGACGGTTTGTACATTAGCGAACAGCCGCTTAGCTGTGGCTATCGTCATAAAACTCACTAACTTCCCCAGGAACTAAGGACACAGAGCCATCGTCGTCCTCTCGTTTATTTTTATTTTATGTTGAATAAACAAAAGCATGACTAACGACCAGGCATTCCGACCGACCGAACGACTGACTTGACATCATCTTTACAGATAAGAAGCGTTTGTATACTCAAATTGTTCATGAAATCGTTACTTCAGCTTGTGTCGACGTGATCTATCTTCATGAAACTGACGAGTATGAAATTGGCGTAACACTAAACAACCGCAAAGTTCTCACCGAAAGAACAGTTGATCGTGAGTAAACATTTTCTGCTGAGTGCTTGCGTGCGTGCATGTGTGTGTGCTAGAGGGATGTAACAAATATGGTAGCTTAGGTGAAGTAACATGTTAGGAAGCTAGGGAGATGTAGTATGTAAGGCAGCTAGAGGGATGTAACATGTTAGGTAGCTAGGGAGATGTAGTATGTAAGGCAGCTAGAGGGATGTAACAAATATGGTAGCTTAGGTGAAGTAACATGTTAGGTAGCTAGGGAGATGTAGTATGTAAGGCAGCTAGAGGGATGTAACATGTTAGGTAGCTTGGGAGATGTAGTATGTAAGGCAGCTAGAGGGATGTTACATGCAAGGTTGGTAGAGCGATGTAACATGTAAGGCAGCTAGAGGGATGTAACATGTAAGGTAGGTAGAGGGATATAACATGTAAGGCAGCTAGAGGGATGTAACATGTAAGGTAGGTAGAGGGATGTAACATGTAAGGTAGGTAGAGGGATGTAACATGTAAGGTAGGTAGAGGGATGTAACATGTAAGGCAGCTAGAGGGATGTAACATGTAAGGCAGCTAGAGGGATGTAACATGTAAGGCAGCTAGAGGGATGTAACATGTAAGGTAGCTTGAGGGATGTAACTTTTTAGGTAGGGAGATGTAGTATGTAAGGCAGCAAGAGGGATGTAAGGCAGCTAGAGGGATGTAACATGTAAGGCAGCTAGAGGGATGTAACATGTCAGGTAGCTTGAGGGATGTAACTTTTTAGGTAAGGAGATGTAGTATGTAAGGCAGCAAGAGGGATGTAACATGTTAGGTAGCTTGAGGGATGTAACATGTAAGGCAGCTAGAGGGATGTAACATGTAAGGTAGCTTGAGGGATGTAACATGTAAGGCAGCTAGAGGGATGTAACATGTTAGGTAGCTAGGGTGATGCAGTATGTAAGGCAGCTAGAGGGATGTAACATGTTAGGTTGCTAGAGGGATGTAACATGTAAGGCAGCTAGAGGGATGTAACATGTAAGGTAGCTAGAGGGATGCAACATGTAAGGCAGCTAGAGGGATGTAACATATAAGGTAGCTAGAGGTATTTTACATGTAAGGTAGCTAGAGGGATGTAACATGTAAGGCAGCTAGAGGGATATAACATGTAAGGCAGCTAGAGTGATATAACATGTAAGGTAGCTAGAGGGATGTAACATGTTAGGTAGCTAGAGGGATGTAACATGTAAGGCAGCTAGAGGGATGTAACATGTAAGGCAGCTAGAGGGATATAACATGTAAGGCAGCTAGAGGGATGTAACATGTAAGGTAGCTAGAGGGATGTAACATGTAAGGTAGGTAGAGGGATGTAACATGTAAGGTAGCTAGGGAGATGTAGTATGTAAGGCAGCTTGAGGGATGTAACATGTAAGGCAGCTAGAGGGATGTAACATGTTAGGTAGCTAGGGAGATGTAGTATGTAAGGCAGCTAGAGGGATGTAACATGTTAGGTTGCTAGAGGGATGTAACATGTAAGGCAGCTAGGGGGATGTAACATGTAAGGTAGCTAGAGGAATGTAACATATAAGGTAGCTAGAGGGATGTAACATGTAAGGTAGCTAGAGGTATGTAACATGTAAGGTAGCTAGAGGGATGTAACATGTCAAGTAGCTAGATAGAGGGATGTAACATGTAAGGTAGCTAGAGGGATGTAACATGTAAGGCAGCTAGAGGGATGTAACATGTAAGGTAGCTAGAGGGATGTAACATGTAAGGTAGCTAGAGGGATGTAACATGTAAGGTAGCTAGAGGGATGTAACATGTAAGGTAGCTAGAGGGATGTAACATGTAAGGTAGCTAGAGGGATGTAACATGTTAGGTAGCTAGAGGGATGTAACATGTAAGGTAGCTAGAGGGATGTAACATGTAAGGCAGCTAGAGGGATGTAACATGTAAGGTAGCTAGAGGGATGTAACATGTAAGGTAGCTAGAGGGATGTAACATGTAAGGTAGCTAGAGGGATGTAACATGTAAGGTAGCTAGAGGGATGTAACATGTAAGGTAGCTAGAGGTATATTACATGTAAGGTAGCTAGAGGGATGTAACATGTAAGGCAGCTAGAGGGATGTAACATGTAAGGTAGCTAGAGGGATGTAACATGTTAGGTAGCTAGAGGGATGTAACATGTAAGGTAGCTAGAGGTATGTAACATGTAAGGTAGGTAGAGGGATGTATCATGTAAGGTAGCTAGAGGGATGTAACATGTAAGGCAGCTAGAGGGATGTAACATGTAAGGTAGCTAGAGGGATGTAACATGTAAGGTAGCTAGAGGGATGTAACATGTAAGGTAGCTAGAGGTATGTAACATGTAAGGTAGCTAGAGGGATGTAACATGTAAGGTAGGTAGAGGGATGTATCATGTGAGGTAGCTAGAGGGATGTAACATGTAAGGTAGCTAGAGGGATGTAACATGTAAGGTAGCTAGAGGGATGTAACATGTAAGGTAGCTAGAGGGATGTAACATGTAAGGTAGCTAGAGGGATGTAACATGTAAGGTAGCTAGAGGTATATTACATGTAAGGTAGCTAGAGGGATGTAACATGTAAGGTAGCTAGAGGGATGTAACATGTAGGGTAGGTAGAGGGATGTAACAAGTAAGGTAGCTACAGAAATATAATATTTAAGGTAGTTCTAGCGAAGTAATATTGAAGTGGATATACTACTAGCTCTATAAGTAAATTATGTAAAACATCAAGAATAAGAGTAACGCGACATTGAAGTATACAATATACTTTGCATTTCTTTTCTTTCTTTGGTGACAAAAATCATTTAGGGGACACAATTTATGTCAGTCTACAGACAGTGGGCTGCGTATTTGCATAATATGATAAAAATAACATATAATGTACAGTAATTTTGTTTCAGTATTATATATTTTTGTATGTATTTCATCCTGATTGAACATTTCAGTGAAACACCCGCCGAGTCTTTGTTATACAACGGGTATTCGTGCAATGAAGAAAGCATGTGTGGAGTTCTATGACGTATCCTCCAGGCACGGATGCGTAAAATTGACGGGGAAAATCTCTTCTAGAGTAAGTACTCATGTTGTACTTGTACTTTACTTTGGTCACCTTGACCTCAATCAGCTCATGTTGCAAGGGCACTAGACTTTCGTCACATTGACCTCTATCAGGTCATTTTGTACTGGTACTTTACTTTGGTCACCTTGACCTCAATCAGCTCATGTTGTACGGGTACTTTACTTTGGTCACCTTGACCTCAATCAGCTCATGTTGCACGGGCACTTTACTTTGGTCACCTTGACCTCAATCAGGTCATTTTGTACTTGTACTTTACTTTGGTCGCATTGACCTCAATCAGCTCATGTTGTACGGGTACTTTACTTTGGTCACCTTGACCTCAATCAGCTCATGTAGTACTGGTACTTTACTTTGGTCACCTTGACCTCAATCAGCTCATGTTGCACGGACACTTTACTTTGGTCACATTGACCTCAATCAGCTCATGTTGCACGGGCACTTTACTTTGGTCACCTCGTCCCCAATCAGCCCCTGTAGTACAGGTACTTTACTTTTGTCACCTTGACATCTCTCAGCCCCTGTAGTACAGGTACTTTACTTTTGTCACCTTGACCCTTATCTGTTCATGTAGTACAGGTACTTTACTTTGGTCACCTCGTCCCCAATCAGCCCCTGTAGTACAGGTACTTTACTTTTGTCACCTTGACCTCTATCAGCCCCTGTAGTACAGGTACTTTACTTTTGTCACCTTGACCCTTATCTGTTCATGTAGTACAGGTACTTTACTTTGGTCACCTTGTCCCCAATCAGCTCATGTAGTACAGGTACTTTACTTTTGCCACCTTGACCCTTATCTGTTCATGTAATAGAGGTACTTTAATTTGGTCACATTGACCCTTATCTGTTCATGTAGTAGAGGTACTTTAATTTGGTCACCTTGACCCTTATCTGTTCATGTAGTACAGGTACTTTACTTTGGTCACATTGACCCTTATATGTTCATGTAGTAGAGGTACTTTAATTTGGTCACCTTGACCCTTATCTGTTCATGTAGTAGAGGTACTTTAATTTGGTCACCTTGACCCTTATCTGTTCATGTAGTAGAGGTACTTTAATTTGGTCACATTGACCCTTATCTGTTCATGTAGTAGAGGTACTTTAATTTGGTCACATTGACCCTTATCTGTTCATGTAGTAGAGGTACTTTAATTTGGTCACATTGACCCTTATCTGTTCATGTAGTAGAGGTACTTTAATTTGGTCACATTGACCCTTATCTGTTCATGTAGTAGAGGTACTTTAATTTGGTCACATTGACCCTTATCTGTTCATGTAGTAGAGGTACTTTAATTTGGTCACATTGACCCTTATCTGTTCATGTAGTAGAGGTACTTTACTTTGGTCACCTTGACCCTTATCTGTTCATGTAGTACAGGTACTTTAATTTGGTCACATTGACCTCTAACGAGCAAAGTGACGGAAAACAAGCCAACCTGATTGAGGTTATAGGCATAAGTAGGTGAATTAATCCGCCATATTGTATTTCAAAACTATTCACTACAGTGGTGACAGTAAATGACATTGCCAGGGGTTGTTTCCCTTTATCCTTTCTAGGGTTCTCTCATTGTATCCCTTTTATATTATTAGTTATACAGGTTGTTGACAGGGTATATGGGGGAATATAACCAGTTTGTGTGCCATATAACCCGAGGCGTCAGCCGAGGGTTATATGAATCGCAGACTGGTTATATTCCCCCATATACCCTGTCAACAACCTGTATAACAAATTTATAATACTGCAATTCCGTGTTTTCATACAAATTTAGTTAAACAAGCGATGTTTCGATGCCTAGCTCTCTAGATCTAATAATTAGATCTGTGTATTTTTGGTGTTTTTGGTTCATAAAATTGTTTATAGTGTTTTAGTTTTGTAAAATATCAGTTATTAAAACGTATTCCTATAAAAATATATCGGGAATTACTTGTTGTAGATCAAATTTCTTTTATTTCACTCACACGTTATAATGCCTGAAAATTAATTGCATTACCCCGTAAGGTACCTCAATACACATGGTTAAGCGCGCGCTTGCACTCTAATTTTTATTTTCAAGCGTCTGATCTCATGGACTTTTTCGAACTGAATTTGGCTCAAACATTAAACAATCTATCGTTTTGAATATTAATACTAGCACACATGTACTCTGTTCAATATTTATTGAATCATGTGTGAATATCAACTGTCAATTTCTAGTAACTTGCGGATATCAAGAGATAAAAGTTTTCGAGTCGAGCTGTCAGCGAAAATTGTCACGAGGCGCATGAAGGGAAAACGTCATATACCCTGTCAGCGCCGTGTATATAGAATCCTATACGCGAGCCTTTAACCAATGAAATTACTGGATTTTTCTTTGCAGTATTATAAATGAATATATAGTACAAGCGGCTTAAATTGTACTTCAAACATGAAATTCGATGCATGAATAATTTACAAGCAAATAACGCCTACTTAATGCAAATCCATAAAGAATTTCACCTCAGAAATGCACCAAAACGCGCACATATTTTTCGTTTTCAACCTGAAGACGGTAAAAACGCATGTTTTAGTCCCAATTTTCTATCTTTTCTTTCAGGTAGATAATAAAATGTACATTTTTCATTGAAACCGTCTTAAACGTTCCACATGCAGCAGTAATTTCATGCTGAATTTATTTACACACGTCAACATATTAAGTTGCACCTGGCTGTTCTTCCGCTGATTGATCTCCACCGGAATTCTTTGTATGACGTCAAACAGAGCCAATGATGAGAAATAAAAACCGATTGGTCACTGGTACCATTGATAGATTTGTTGACTAATCAGATATCAGTTCACAACATCGAAGCTAAAAGCACGTTGAATTCAATTCATTTCTCCTGAAATTCCTTAAATAATCTTACGAGTATTAATACTTTAAGTGATAAAATAACTGTGTAATTTGGCGTGCGGAGGACTTTTCTAACGAAAAACGTACCTTTATGTTCAGTGAAATCCATCAAGATATCACGCGAACACAGCTGTTTTTTCACGTCTTAGGATGTTTAGTTTTTCAAGTACGCATTTTGTTGCATTTCTGGCGAGAACTTCGCCAATAACTGAAGACTGGCATAAATAATGGGGTTATATTATAGATAAATGATTCCTGTCTAGAATGTGGTGCACATCTTAGATATGTTTTGCTCTATTATAATTTGAAATAGCTCTCGCAGGTTAACACTGTTGACCAATGTATATTTTTATAGTGTCGAGCGTAGAGAGTTAATATTTAAATGATGATTATCTAAATATTAAATGAGTGTTAAAGGTAACACTTTGGTATCATGATTAAGGTGAGTTTAAATACTTGTAGGACGTCTTGACAGCAAGATGTGTTGTCATTTTCTTCGCATGTGTATCTTAATGCTAACACATGATTGAACGTTTCTGTATTTTCCTATGTTGACATTATTTAGTGAAGGCGGACAAAAGCAACCAGCAAGTGTACAGCTACAAAGCATTCTTAAAACAATATGATCAATAAGCAAACAAATTAGATAAAATTTTATATATTTAATGTTTAAGTTTTGGCAACGTTTGGCCACGGCTTACAATATTTGGGCTGCCGACAACATACAAAGGCTAGCCCCAACAACATCAAAGACAATTCAAATCAATATCAATCAACAAATTCACAATCAATATCAATAAACAAATTCACAATCAATATCAATAAACAAATTCATAATGAAGTGTTTGAGCCCAACCCTTGGTAACAGAAATTGGGCTGACCCTTAATTATTATATGAAAATGATTTCGCTGTCTGCTTAGCAAAGAAGTCATTATCAGACAAGTTTAAACACGAAAGTCAATGTATAAATGTGGTTTGAAACCACCACTGTGGATGCTCCAGAAGAAGCCGTGACGAAGGATTTTTCTAAGATCTTATGACTGTCATATGTGGATCTGAAATACATGATAAAAGCAGCACAGTATCTCTTATCAAAACAATGAGCTTGCATTACAAGTTGATATTCTAGCATACAATTAAGCATGGGTGGCAACCATAGCCCGAAATGAACCTACGTCCCCTACCTCTCGATAGACCCAGCTTATTATTAAGGGAGTGGAAGGGTGGGTGTCAAAGAAATTAAAGCTTCCAACTTTCTCGATTCTTATCTTCACAGAAAGGAAGTGGTGAGCGTGCAAATTACACAACATCACAAACAACAAAGGTTAAACCCCTAATTGTTGGAAGGCATAGGACCGTAAATGTTTAGCCGCCCCACAAATAACAAGCACCTATCCTATAGTGATAGCTGCTATTAACTACACTTCATCCAACGACAAACAACACTCAGTATCCTATTCACAGTCACGCCTATTCGAAAACCTTTACAATTTTTGGATGCATTAAAATAATTCATATTTTGGAAGAAAAGCATACATGCTGGTTCTCGATCCGTCCACTAGACTTGTAGACAACACGTTCTAGTTGATATAGCCCACCACAAAGCCACCACACAGTCACCACACAGCAACCACACAGCCTCCACACAGCCACCACACAGTCACCACACAGTCACCACACTGTCACCACACAGCCTAAACGCAGTCACCACACAGCCAACACACTGTCACCACACAGTCACCACACAGCAACTACACGGCCACCACACATCCACCACACAACCACCACACTGTCACCACACAGTCACCACACAGCAAATACACGGCCACCACACATCCACCACACAACCAGCACACAGCCACCACACAACCACCACACTGTCACCACACAGTCACCACACAGCAAATACACGGCCACCACACATCCACCACATAACCAGCACACAGCCACCACACAACCACCACACTGTCACCAAACAGTCACCACACAGCAAATACACGGCCACCACACATCCACCACATAACCAGCACACAACCACCACACTGTCACCACACAGCAACTACACGGCCACCACACATGCATCACATAACCAGCACACAGCCACCACACAACCACCACACTGTCACCACACTGTCACCACACATCCACCACACTGTCACCACACTGTCACCACACAGCATCTACACGGCCACCACACATCCACCACATAACCACCACACTGTCACCACACTGTCACCACACAGCAACTACACGGCCACCACACATCCACCACATAACCACCACACAACCACCACACTGTCACCACACTGTCACCACACAACAACTACACGGCCATGACACATCCACCACATAACCACCACACTGTCACCACACAGTCACCACACAGCAACTACACGGCCACCAAATATCCACCACAAAACCACCACACAGCCATCACACTGTCACCACACAGCCACCACACAACCACCACTGTCACCACACTGTCACCACACAGCAACTACACGGCCACCACACATCCACCACATAACCAGCACACAGCCACCACACTGTCACCACACAGCAACTACACGGCCACCAGACTGTCACCACACATCAACTACACGGCCACCACACTGTCACCACACAGCAACTACACGGCCACCAGACTGTCACCACACAGCAACTACACGGCCACCACACTGTCACCACACAGCAACTACACGACCACCACACAGTCACCACACAGCAACTACACGGCCACCACACTGTCACCACACAGCAACTACACGGCCACCAGACTGTCACCACACAGCAACTACACGGCCACCACACTGTCACCACACAGCAACTACACGGCCACCACACTGTCACCACACAGCAACTACACGGCCACCAGACTGTCACCACACAGCAACTACATGGCCACCACACTGTCACCACACAGCAACTACACGTCCACCACACTGTCACCACACAGCAACTACACGCCAACCACACATATATCGCACAACCAGCACACATCAACCACACAACCACCACACTGTCACCACACAGTAACTACACGGCCATCACACTGTCACCACACAGCAACTACACGGCCACCACACTGTGACCACACAGCAACTACACGGCCACCACACAAACATCACATAACCAGCACACATCCACCACACAACCACCACACAGCCACCACACAGTCACTACACAGCCACCACACTGTCACTACACAACCACCACACATACATCACACAACCAGCACACATCCACCACACTGTCACCACACTGTCACCACACAGCCACCACACAGCAACTACGTGGCCACCACACATACATCACATAACCAGCACACAGCCTCCACACTGTCACCACACTGTCACCACACAGCCACCACACAGCAACTACGCGGCCACCACACATACATCACATAACCAGCACACATCCACCACACAACCCCCACACGGCCACCACACAGCCACCATACTGTCACTACACAGCCACCACACAGTCACTACACAAGCACCACACTGTCACCACACAGCAACTAAACGGCCACCACACATACATCACATAACCAGCACACAGCCACCACACTGTCACCACACAGCAACTACATGGCCACCACACTGTCACCACACTGTCACCACACAGCCACCACACAGCCACCACACTGTCACCACACTGTCACCACACAGCAACTACACGGCCACTACACTGTCACCACACTGTCACCACACAGTCACCACACAGCCATCACACTGTCACCACACAGCAACTACACGGCCACCACATATACATCACACAACCAGCACACAGCCACCACACAACCACCACACATAACATGGCTTATAGCGATAATATATGATATCGATTGTCGGTGATACGACGTGAATGTACAAGCATGAGTGTGCAGGAATTCAGCTTGAAAATATAACATTATCAGAGCTAACGTGCTTTATTCATGAACTCTTTAAATCTGCATATTTCAGCACTTCAGCACATCAGTCGATCTTCAACTTGGATGTTTTACCATTCCTGCAAGCGAAATCGACGAGTAACACGACATGTGTCGATGACGTCACAAAATGTGTCACTAGTGACGTATTATACTCAAGGGCGATACTAAATTGCATTTCTGTCGACTGTTCTGTTTCTATAAATTAATAAAATAATCCAATAATTGTGTACCCCATTTGGAACACTTTGGTCATTACGGGAGCGATGCTATACGGTGACATGTTGTTTTTGGCGGGGTTTATTCTAAGTAATAGTTAGTAGATTTTAAGTAAAATCTTATTGATTAAGAAGGGGCGGAGCGAGCGTAGCGAGCGAGCCCTCTTCTTAACCAATAAGATTTAACTTAATATCTACTAACTGACTTAGAATGTAACCTACATTTTGATTGGCCGATACGCATGCAAATTTCAAATAAAAGCTATAACGGACAAGAACAGTAAATTTCCAAATATAATAACGCTCAAACAGATTCGCAGTAGGCGGAGCTTAAAAAGCCCGCGAAAAGTCGAAATTTTTAATGAATAAGCGTAGTACTTAACTACTGTCATTTCATTGGCTGAAAATGTAGGTTGCATTCTAACGTATCAAAATTCGAATGGCTAATAATACCGCGCTGGTAGGTAAATGCAGTTACATAAGTCGTAAGAAAATACGAAATTTATCAAACGAGTTTTCAGAAAACGAATTTAAGAAATTCAAGTAATCTATGAACGTGAGTGCAAATCTAGATCTAGATTTAATATATCTATTTCATTCCTATCATAATTTGCAAATAAACATTTACAGTTAAATTTAACATTTTCGTGTATGAAAGAAGCGACCAACGCTACCGTTATCTCAAATAGACTCTTATACATGAATGGTAAATACGCGTCTGTGACATGACTTAGCATTGTTGAATAATAAGATTTCGATTGTCATCAAACCGTCTAAACTTGACGACGACGTATTATGCTTTCCTGTAATGATCGAGGAGTTCCGGATGACCCCGTCATCTCTATGGTGACAGTAACAAACCAACCCTCAACATGTGTAGTATAAGTGACTATGTTATTTTGATCCACCATTATTAGTGAAGTGCACATATCAGCTACATACAGAACTGGATTTCTCCAACTTTTCAAATCTATTTTCATTTAGAAACTCTGTTATAAAATACACCGTGGACACCGTTACGGAAATTTAGGGCATTTAGATTAGTTATTTATCAACGAACGGCTGACGATGGAACGTAAACCTACATATTTTTATTGACATTCTATGTTTTGAATTTAGTGGTAATTCTACATTTTCTTCAAACATTCAAGAAAACCGACTGATAAGTCAGACAATAATTATTGAAGAAGTACAATTTGTTCTCGAATGATTGGAGAAAGTGTAGTATTACAGGGCAAAATCTCATTACAACGAGAATATTTAATGATCTGACACTCGTGCAGGCTACATCCGTATTTGATATAAGTAAAATTTCATTACAAATAAACATGTTACACTCTATCGTTTGTTTTATAAAATTTCTGTATTAAATGCCGTTAATACCGTACTTTTCCGTGGACGGTGGCCACGGTCAAATATATATGCTGACATTGTCATAAGGAACTGTTAAGTAACTATATAGTATATTCACATGTTTTATACCTCCAGTCTATTTCTGTACTGAATAAAATTTGTCTTCGATCCGATTGTTGTATTCATTCTAAGAAAGTGCTGTCACGTGTATATATAAACTTAAACTACGGTCACGTGTATGTATATACTCGAATTACGGCCTCGTGTATGTATATACTCGAAGTACAGTCACGTGTATGTTTATACTCGAAGTACTGTCACGTGTATGTATATACTCGAAGTACAGTCACGTGTATGTATATACTCGAAGTACTGTCACGTGTATGTATATATTCGAAGTATTGTCACGTGTATGTATATATTCGAAGTACAGTCACGTGTATGTATATATTCGAAGTACGGTCTCGTGTATGTATATACTCGAAGTACAGTCACGTGTATGTATAAACTCGAAGTGCTGTCACGTGTATGTATATACATGAAGTACAGTCACGTGTATGTATATACTTGAAGTACAGTCACGTGTATGTATATACTTGAAGTACAGTCACGTGTATGTATATACTTAAAGTACATGTACCGTCACGTGTATGTATATACTCGACGTACAGTCACGTGTATGTATATACTTGAAGTACCGCCACGTGAATGTATATACTTGAAGTACTGTCAAGTGTATGTATATACCTGAAGTTCAGTCACGTGTATGTTTATACTTGAAGTACAGTCACGTGTATGTATATACTTGAAGTGCTGTCACGTGTATGTATATACATGAAGTACAGTCACGTGTATGTATATACTTGAAGTACAGTCACGTGTATGTATATACTTGAAGTACAGTCACGTGTATGTATATACTTAAAGTACATGTACCGTCACGTGTATGTATATACTCGACGTACAGTCACGTGTATGTATATACTTGAAGTACCGCCACGTGAATGTATATACTTGAAGTACTGTCAAGTGTATGTATATACCTGAAGTTCAGTCACGTGTATGTTTATACTTGAAGTACAGTCACGTGTATGTATATACTTGAAGTACTGTCACGTGTATGTATATACTCGACGTACAGTCACGTGTATGTATATACTTGAAGTACCGCCACGTGTATGTATATACTTGAAGTACCGTCACGTGTATGTATATACTTGAAGTACTGTCACGTGTATGTTTATACTCGAAGTACCGTCACGTGTATGTATATACTCGAAGTACTGTCACGTGTATGTATATACTTGAAGTACTGTCACGTGTATGTTTATACTCGAAGTACGGTCTCGTGTATGTATATACTCG
This sequence comes from Mactromeris polynyma, assembly GCA_032209605.1. Lineage (NCBI taxonomy): Eukaryota > Metazoa > Mollusca > Bivalvia > Venerida > Mactridae > Mactromeris > Mactromeris polynyma. Next base: position 469,933 of record JASFXZ010000068.1, read on the forward strand.
AAGTACAGTCACGTGTATGTATATACTCGAAGTACTGTCACGTGTATGTATATACTTGAAGTACCGTCACGTGTATGTATATACATGTATTCGAAATACAGTCAAGTGTATGTATATACTCGAAGTACCGTCACGTGTATGTTTATACTCGAAGTACAGTCACGTGTATGTATATACTTGAAGTACAGTCACGTGTATGTATATACTTGAAGTACAGTCACGTGTATGTATATACTTAAAGTACAGTCACGTGTATGTATATACTAGAAGTACAGTCACGTGTATGTATATACTTGAAGTACAGTCACGTGTATGTATATACTTGGAGTACTGTCACGTGTATGTATATACTTGAAGTACGGTCACGTGTATGAATATACTTAAAGTACATGTACCGTTACGTGTATGTATATACTTGAAGTACAGTCACGTGTATGTATATACTTCTTGTTATAGCTTGTTTTGGCGTAGTTGTCTTTCAATAGTATATTATGATGGGAAAGTCGGTCCGATTTAAGGATTGCAAGAATGTCCCTATCACCACATCACGCACGTGCTATCGTTCCCTTACTGTTGGAAATAAATAAAGGGTCGTCATTTTTCACTACGTACAACCGTGAACTTTTCAAAAATGTACAAAAACATACATGGACATTTCGCTAACATAAATTATTTAACTTTTCAATTGCAGTAAATGGACAATTTCAACAGTTTACGTACGATATATTAAAAAACGTTTACATAAACGGACATTTTTATCCACGGTTCCTAAATCATTCACATTTCATAACATACCGGATTTCGTATAAACATGGAATATGTGCTTCTAAGAGAAAAGTATATGCTGTTGATAACACGTTTTGTGAAGCCGAAAGAAATAGTCGCGAAATCATATGGCTAAGATCAGATTAAATACTAGATTTATTACATAATGTATGATTGTTGTGAAATAAATCAGGCCAACAACAAACTTCACGAGCTAGCAGTAGTTACAAACAACCGACGATATCAGAAAGTTCCAATCTAGTTTCCTTAATGTATTGGCGATCTACATATCGAATGACACGGTATAAATGAATGTATTCACAAGTTATCTAAACTTAACAATGAATGGTTTGGACGAGTTTAACGTTGGCACTATGTGGATCACCACTGGGACGTTCTTCGTCCATATAATGAACGAGACAACTAACGTGTTATTGGTTATGTCCCTTACATAATGTCGACATTGAGAGTTGTTGCTATAGTGATTGCACCTCTCTCCGCCATGTACAGTGTAATATAATCAAACCAACGTCTAGGCTTCCACGCAGCTCTTTGAATACTACTACATGTATCACATTCAGATAACAGGGTCCGCTCGCTTAGCTCTGTTGTTGGCGCGCTGTCAACCGGGAGGTCTTGGTTCGATTCCACCGTGACTTCGGTCATTTGTGGAAATTGTCAGCTGCTTGTGGAAGGGCAACTTAGTACTGATGTGTAATTAATTTCAGAAAACTGGTTAAGCCAACTAACCCTTATAAATAATTATAACCGTTAAATCCACAACAACAACACCTGTAATTATGAAAGCGACGTAAGGACGACTGGACGGTGATATAGGTCAAAGTCAGACAAAGAGTGCGCAGGGAGAAGTGAAAGAGGTGCCAGATTGTTCTCACACAAACCACTCGGGTACCCTTAAAACAAGACGGGCCGAGATTGTTCTTACACCAACCACTCGGGTACCCCTCCAACAAGACGGGCCGTGATTGTTCTTACACCAACCACTCGGGTACCCCTACAACAAGACGGGCCGTGATTGTTCTTACACCAACCACTCGGGTACCCCTACAACAAGACGGGCCGTGATTGTTCTCACACCAACCACTCGGGTACCCCTACAACAAGACGGGCCGTGATTGTTCTCACACCAACCACTCGGGTACCCATACAACAAGACGGGCCGAGATTGTTCTCACACCAACCACTCGGGTAACCCTACAACAAGACGGACCTAGATTGTTCTTACACCAACCACTCGGGTAACCCTACAACAAGAAGGACCTAGATAGTTCTCACACGAACCACTCGGGTACCCCTTCAACAAGACGGACCTAGGTCGCGGTCCAGTGGTTAGTGCGCTGGACTTGTAACCCGGCGATCTAGGTTCGATTCCCGGTCGCGGCAGGTCATACCCTTCCATGAAGATTTGACAAAAATGTCGATTTTCCTCCACATGTGGAGAAGTTGCCGGCTCCTTGTGGAAGGGTAAGTTAGTACTGGTAAGAATTAAGTCCAGGAAAAACTGGTAAGTTGAACCAGCCGCCGTATATAACTGAAATACCGTTGAGAAACGGCGTTAAACCCGATGAAACAAGACGGACCTAGATTGTTCACACACCAACCACTCGGGTAACCCTACAACAAGACAGGCCGAGATTGTTCCTACAACAACCACTCGGATACCCCTACAACAAGACGGACGGATATTGTTCTCACACAAACCATACTGGTACCCCTACAACAAGGTGGACCGAGATTGTTCTCACACGAACCATACTGGTACCCCTACAACAAGGCGGACCGAGATTGTTCTCACACAAACCAAACTGGTACCCCTACAACAAGGCGGACCGAGATTGTTCTCACACAAACCATACTGGTACCCCTACAACAAGACGGACGGATATTGTTCTCACACAAACCATACTGGTACCCCTACAACAAGGTGGACCGAGATTGTTCTCACACGAACCATACTGGTACCCCTACAACAAGACGGACGGATATTGTTCTCACACAAACCATACTGGTACCCCTACAACAAGGTGGACCGAGATTGTTCTCACACGAACCATACTGGTACCCCTACAACAAGGCGGACCGAGATTGTTCTCACACAAACCAAACTGGTACCCCTACAACAAGACGGACCGATATTGTTCTCACACAAACCATCCTGGTACCCCTACAACAAGACGGACCGATATTGTTCTCACATGAACCATCCTGGTACCCCTACAACAAGACGGACCGATATTGTTCTCACATGAACCATCCTGGTACCACTACAACAAGGCGGACCGAGATTGGTCTCACACAAACCATACTGGTACCCCTACAACAAGGCGGACCGAGATTGTTCTCACACAAACCATCCTGGTACCCCTACAACAAGGCGGACCGAGATTGTTCTCACACATACCATCCTGATACCCCTACAACGATACGGACCGATATTGTTCTCACACAAACCATCCTGGTACCCCTACAACAAGGCGGGCCGAGATTGTTCTCACACAAACCATCCTGGTATCCCTACAACAAGGCGGACCGAGATTGTTCTCACACAAACCATCCTGGTACCCCTACAACAAGGCGGACCGATATTGTTCTCACACAAACCATCCTGGTACCCCTACAACAAGACGGACCGATATTGTTCTCACACGAACCATACTGGTACCCCTACAACAAGGCGGACCGAGATTGTTCTCACACGAACCATCCTGGTACCCCTACAACAAGACGGACCGATATTGTTCTCACACGAACAATCCTGGTACCCCTACAACAAGGCGGACCGAGATTGTTCTCACACGAACCATCCTGGTACCCCTACAACAAGGCGGACCGATATTGTTCTCACACGAACCATCCTGGTACCCCTACAACAAGGCGGACCGATATTGTTCTCACACGAACCATCCTGGTACCCCTACAACAAGACGGACCGAGATTGTTCTCACACAAACCATCCTGGTACCCCTACAACAAGACGGACCGAGATTGTTCTCACACAAACCATCCTGGTACCCCTACAACAAAGCGGGCCGAGATTGTTCTCACACAAACCATCCTGATACCCCTACAACAAAGCGGGCCGAGATTGTTCTCACACAAACCATCCTGGTATCCCTACAACAAAGCGGGCCGAGATTGTTCTCACACAAACCATCCTGGTACCCCTACAACAAAGCGGGCCGAGATTGTTCTCACACAAACCATGCTGGTACCCCTACAACAAAGCGGGCCGAGATTGTTCTCACACAAACCATCCTGGTATCCCTACAACAAGGTGGACCGAGATTGTTCTCACACAAACCATACTGGTACCCCTACAACAAGACGGACCGAGATTGTTCTCACACAAACCATCCTGGTACCCCTACAACAAGACGGACCGAGATTGTTCTCACACAAACCATACTGGTACCCCTACAACAAGACGGACCGATATTGTTCTCACACAAACCATACTGGTACCCCTACAACAAGGCGGACCGAGATTGTTCTCACACAAACCATACTGGTACCCCTACAACAAGACGGACCGATATTGTTCTCACACAAACCATACTGGTACCCCTACAACAAAGCGGGCCGAGATTGTTCTCACACAAACCATCCTGGTATCCCTACAACAAAGCGGGCCGAGATTGTTCTCACACAAACCATCCTGGTATCCCTACAACAAAGCGGGCCGAGATTGTTCTCACACAAACCATCCTGGTATCCCTACAACAAAGCGGGCCGAGATTGTTCTCACACAAACCATCCTGGTATCCCTGCAACAAAGCGGGCCGAGATTGTTCTCACACAAACCATCCTGGTACCCCTACAACAAAGCGGGCCGAGATTGTTCTCACACAAACCATCCTGGTACCCCTACAACAAAGCGGGCCGAGATTGTTCTCACACAAACCATCCTGGTATCCCTACAACAAAGCGGGCCGAGATTGTTCTCACACAAACCATCCTGGTATCCCTACAACAAAGCGGGCCGAGATTGTTCTCACACAAACCATCCTGGTACCCCTACAACAAAGCGGGCCGAGATTGTTCTCACACAAACCATCCTGGTACCCCTACAACAAAGCGGGCCGAGATTGTTCTCACACAAACCATCCTGGTATCCCTACAACAAAGCGGGCCGAGATTGTTCTCACACAAACCATCCTGGTATCCCTACAACAAAGCGGGCCGAGATTGTTCTCACACAAACCATCCTGGTATCCCTACAACAAAGCGGGCCGAGATTGTTCTCACACAAACCATCCTGGTATCCCTACAACAAAGCGGGCCGAGATTGTTCTCACACAAACCATCCTGGTACCCCTACAACAAAGCGGGCCGAGATTGTTCTCACACAAACCATCCTGGTATCCTTACAACAAAGCGGGCCGAGATTGTTCTCACACAAACCATCCTGGTACCCCTACAACAAAGCGGGCCGAGATTGTTCTCACACAAACCATCCTGGTACCCCTACAACAAAGCGGGCCGAGATTGTTCTCACACAAACAATCCTGGTACCCCTACAACAAGGCGGACCGAGATTGTTCTCACACAAACCATCCTGGTATCCCTACAACAAAGCGGGTCGAGATTGTTCTCACACAAACCATCCTGGTACCCCTACAACAAAGCGGGCCGAGATTGTTCTCACACAAACCATACTGGTACCCCTACAACAAAGCGGGCCGAGATTGTTCTCACACAAACCATCCTGGTATCCCTACAACAAAGCGGGCCGAGATTGTTCTCACACAAACCATCCTGGTACCCCTACAACAAAGCGGGCCGAGATTGTTCTCACACAAACCATCCTGGTACCCCTACAACAAGACGGACCGAGATTGGTCTCACACAAACCATCCTGGTACCCCTACAACAAGACGGACTGAGAATGTTCTCACACAAACCATCCTGGTACCCCTACAACAAGGCGGGCCGAGATTGTTCTCACACAAACCATCCTGGTACCCCTACAACAAGGCGGACCGAGATTGTTCTCACACAAACCATCCTGGTACCCCTACAACAAGACGGACCAATATTGTTCTCACACGAACCATCCTGGTACCCCTACAACAAGACGGACCGAGGTCTCTAAGTTATTCTGTTTTAGTTCTAGTTATTGTTGTATTTTAGAACTAACTGTGATTTCATATACATGGCGACCGTAGTGTTAGGTGGAGGATTATTATGTTCCGGATTTCCATCATGTACCAGCGTTAACTTCCACAAGCAATGGACAAATATGGGAAAGGGGAAACCACTTTTGTTATACTCATTTCAACTATAATTGCTTATCTCTCCTGTACTGACAAATATTATGTGACACGAAAGTTATAAATATTTCGTGTAGTATATACATTAGTGTTGTCGCAAATTGTTTTATATTTCATAACAAAATATATATATTTCAACTTCAAACTCATGAAAAGGAGTGAGAGGTGTCGTCCGCACGACACCGATGATCGAACCTTGTCAATTTTAACATCGCCCTATTTGCGTACATCGGATGTCTCACGTGGTGTAGAGATAACACGTGATATTTAGTTAGAGGCGTGTCGCGAAATTCTTTGTGAAACTCATGATCTGATACAGATCACACAACACATCTATTCGTTGTATTTACTAGTGATGGGCCGACGGTCGGCGACAATCGAATAATGGTCGGCGTGAGTATTACGATTTGTGTGCGGGCGAGTACTCGCATAGTCTTAACGTTTCTTGTTTTTAAACGAACCTTGTTATAAATCATTTGATTGCCACTTGGACAGGCTTGCAAGCAAGCATTACATATACGCGGTGTATGAACAACAAACAGTTTTTCTGAGTTATGTTTGAACAGTTTGAAACAATCTTAAACTAATCCCAACGATGTGTCAGATGTGCTTTCGGACAAAACACATTTCGGACATGTTGAAATGTTACCTTTATGTTTTGAATGCATAAACATGGCAGATCAATACATCAATTTTTCTTAATATCGGGAGTGCTTGCATTATGATGCATCATTTAATCGTCTCATCTTCATTATAGATACATACATGTAGTTGTGCATCCTTGTTTCGATATGCTCAGAAAATGTTTCACTGAGTTATTGCTATTTGATGGTTTGATGAATATTTGCATGTGTCGTACAAGCAAATTTGAATCAATTCATACAATCAAATGAAATAAATATCAATGTTTGTGAATGCTTACAAGCTTTTTGAATAAGCATTATTTGGGAAATAATTGTGGCTTAAACAATTACATAAGAGATTTGTAAGTAAAGAGTTTACAAGCTTTGCAAGTTTCTTTTATTTTCGATACTTATTACTTTCAGAATTATTATTTACTTTACACTTTTAATGAAACATAAGCATGCACATACCCACACAATCCATGACACGACATCAAGCATTGTTTCCCATCAGAGGATATGGTCGTATTCAAAGCGCCATCTACTCGAGTAATTATGACACATTTTTAATATGCCGTAAAGTCCAAATGGTGGATTATGGTCATATCGTCTGCTACTACGGCGAGCTGATAATTTTATTAAATAAGCGCAAAGCAAGTTTGGATTACTCTGTTCTAGTTCATTGATGAGTCCATTATTAAAACATATATATAACATTGGTGAACATTTTCTCCCTAATAACTGTTCCTTGTAAAATACATTCAATAGAAACGATTGTGATATGTCACTGGGGTTTCTCTAAGCACAAATAAAGTCATTAAACATCCAAATTCTCCTTGAAATCCACCCTGTTGTAAATTTAACGACGTTGTATTTTTTCTTTACAACTTTCAATTATAACCTCTGTAGTGGCAGGAAAATCATACATATATTGCGCTGTATTGTATAAACGTATGTATAGCTTACATGTAAATAATGTTTACAGTGTACTTGGGTTGTCGAAACTGAAAGCTTGGAAAATAATATTGGTTTGTCAGCAACCCAATCAGTTGAAAATGTAAATATATTTAAAAGTAAGGTGAAACTTATTCTTCAGGATCGATTTAAGCAATCATGGCTGAGTGATATTAACACGTACTCTAAATGTACTAATTATAGAGTATTCAAAACTGAATTTAAGTTGGAATACTACCTAACAAATGTTTGATGGAGCCTTGCTCATCGGATAAGTAGATTTAGATGTCTAAACAATTCTATTCCTGTTGTAAGTGGTCGCTTTGGAAATATTGATAGGAATCTCAGGATGTGTACGTTATGTAACTCTTATGATGTTGGTGATGAGTTTCGTTATATCTTCAGATGTTCTTTCTTTAATGATACTAGGGAAAGGTTTTTGGACAGATTTTATTTTCACTTTCCAAATACTTTACAATTTCAGATACTGTTGAGTAGCACAGACACACAAACTGTTAGTAAACTGGCAAATTTTATCAAATTGTTCTATCTGAATTCAGGAGATAATTATATTTTGTTTCTCAACTGCATTCTTCCTTTAAACTACTCTCTCATTGTGAATTACTTTTATATGTTACAAATGAATAATTATAAAAAGGCTACTAGTAATTGGATAGGTATTAGAAAAAGTAACATTGTGTCAGTCTATATACTCCATTTAGTTGTGTATTACTCTTATATATTTGTATGCTGTTCTTGTTATGATATGTATCATGTGTATACAATTCATTGTTCTTCGCTTCGCCTTTTTATGTTTTATGATTTCAATCTGTATTATTGTTAACTCTGTATGCCTGTAATGGGCCATGTGTATTTGAATAAAAATTATAAAAGTGGACGCCGCCATTTTGTTCGCTATGGGAAATCCACGATTACGTCATACATCAAGGAAAATATTTGTTTAGCATTTTGTTTTGTTGAACTGTATTTTCTACCTGTCGTTTTTTAATATTTCAATCATTAATATTTGACAGTTGACAATAAAGCAATAAGTATTCAATTTAGAACATGTTCCGTAAATCGTCGATATTCAACGGAACAATGACGGAAACTTGCATTTCCCATGCACTTGACGCGAGATACGTAAATGATCAATTGCGTGGCTGCGGCACAGGAATACTTTTTTTTCTGTAATTGCGATATTTCAACTGCAAATTTCTTTCAAATTTCTTTGGGATTCTTTCAATTGCGTAAGTGATTTCAGCTCAAATCCGTTTTCCAGCTAATATCACAAAAAGACGCTCAGATGTTGGACTATTTTTAAACCCATTCACTCATGAATATTGTATTCTTGCGCCGCTTCCGGAAGAAAGTAGTTTCCGTAGTTAAGCGATGCGACTGTCGACAATTGCCAAAGAACTAGTTTTTCTACCGAACAACTAAAAACGGATGTGAATCAGCCCATGATAATTACGAATAACCCGAATATTAATGTGCACCAAATTTTACGTTACGACCTATGCAAGGCCAATCAAGAGCTGTGTGGGAAATATTTACAATGAATCGTTGTTTTTTCTGGTGGACAATCTTCAGGTAGAATATTTGAGGAGTTTGTGTATCCTTAACTGAGTTGTGGACAAGCAGTGCATTTTGTTTAAAACACGATTATAGGGTAAATGTATGTACATTACGTTTATAAGTATCCACATAAACGTAAGTATATAAATTACGTCATCTGTCAATCCTTATCTTAGACAAATATAACAATGTGAACGCTTTGTAAATAAAGTTTTATTTCCACCACTTGTATTTCACATTGTATTGCATAACGTGATAGTTTACTACGTCCGTTCACGACGGAACGCCATTTTACTTTGTTTCATCGAGTGGGGGTAGATAAAACTATAATACTGCATCCCTTTGTCATCACCGCTACCCGGTGTGAGGTATTGTCCGTTTAGGTTTGCTGTAAAACAAACTTTGTACCACCATGCTCCATGGAAGGTAGTCGCACAATCCCTGGAGTCAGAATCAACATCATGATCGTACGTACTGAATGCGTGGCCATTGGTGTAAGGACCAAACCGTCTGCTGCTGCCAACTGAAGTAAAACAAAATCAAAATTGACGTAGGTGAACGTCATGTGCTAAATCCCTGAAAGTCTGACAGTTCTAGAGTTCTAGAAATCTACCCTAAGTTTGAAATAAATATATAAATTACGAAAAGATCCAGACAAATTAAATTATGATTGGGATTGTACCAGTCATATTGTAGTAATATCAATCAGTTTCATCCCCTGCCTCGTCCGCATAACAAGCCAGGGTCCGGTGAAATTAGATGGCGACCGATGCGTGAATTTAAAATTACTAAGTATAACAATGGAATGTATAACACAATAACAAATAGAAATAACATGTAAAATATATACATTGAATAAATGTGTATTATACATGCTGTATATCCTTAATGCAAACTGCGCCAATATATGCCTGGATTACATATCGTACAGCAATCGAATTTTCTGAATTAAAACATAAAAATGATGGTCGGTAATTACGTCACCTGATTATCAAGAACGTCTCACTGTTATATTATTTAGCGAGAAACTTATGCCCTCGAAAACTAGCAGAATGCTAGAATCAGCAACAACGCCAACATATTCATCATAGGCAATCAAACTTCATCAGTAGCTTCAAGAATTATGCTCGAGTAAAATAGGTTTCAAATAAGCGAAACACAACATCTGATGCAACGTCAAGTTAATGGCATGGTTGGTTATGATTAATGACAAACAGCGTGAGATACATGTATGTGCAACAGGACGGGAAATAGACAAGATAACAATTCAATATACTGTATGCACCGATGTTATTTAAGTAAATGATATTTATTGCTAATAAGATTTAGACTCTAAGGTCAAACTGTAGTTGCAAGTAATTGCGGCTAGTAGCATAACGTCAAAATGACGTCAAACATTTACCAATTATCTAACAGAGTGTTACATTACAGAAAAGAAGAATTCTTAAAATAACGAATAAATGTATTTGTCTCTATCACTCTAATAGCTCTATCATGTTTTGAAGACATTTATAATGTAAGCTGGTGAGAGGGAATGTGGAACCAGTACGACTATTTAATGGTAAAGATCATATCGATACATATTAAATCAAAGCGCTGAAAGCGCAGAAAGACTGGGGCAGTCTTAGTTTCTTGTGTTTAGTAAAGACTTGTCAACCACAGATTTTAGAAGCATTGCACAGTCTCACTCGGGATGGAAAGAGGGACTGGTTCACTTACAAGCAATGGTAATATTAAAGCGTGCAGGTATGACTATTTTAAACTGGACCATCGATAAGACAGGTTTTAAACCTGTGCGGGCGAGTACTCCACCGGTCTTAACGTTTCTTGTTTTTAAACGAACCTTGTTATAAATCATTTGATTGCCGCTTGGACAGGCTTGCAAGCGAGCATTACATATACGCGGTGTATGAACAACAAACAGTTTTTCTGAGTTATGTTTGAACAGTTTGAAACAATCTGAAACTATTGCCAACGATGTGTCAGATGTGCTTTCGGACCGTACACATTTCGGACATGTTGAAATGTTACCTTTATTTTTTGAATGCATAAACATGGCAGATCAATACATCAATTTTTCTTAATATCGGGAGTGATTGCATCATGATGTATCATTTAATCGTCTCATCTTCATTATAGATACATATAGTCAACTAGTGACCTGGTACAGGTTGATACTAGGTCATAGAAAACTATTACAGAAATTTATTGACTAGGTATATATACATTCCAGGTCAATATATGACTATATATTGAATTTACCCCATAATTAACATGTTTGTTTACCAATACTCACAAGGGAGACAATCCGGAAACATAGAAAAGACCATCCAACATCTTGCATCTGCTATTAGGGTCCCCTCTATAGACTGACCATAACATTACGCAGATGATTTTTAAAACATTTTACTATTCTATGTAAACTCTGCTGTGTTTCAGTTTGGTATTTGTAGCTTTTCAGAAAAATGCTTGCTCTAAAATGTATGGGAAGTTGTGATTGTAAACAACACACTGCGTATACGCAGTTTGGCTCCAAAATGTGGTACAGTCAAGGCCAGAAGAATTCGTTCTAGTTTACCAATATGCGGACACCATCGTACACTGTTTGAGATTTGATTTTAAATAGCCACATGTAATGAGGAATGAGGCGATACAGCGAATATCAGTACATAAACCCACAGCATGTCGATATGAGCTGGTCGAATGTTGCAACAAAATAGTTCCGTCATATAGCACAAACCTTATATAGAACCGTTATCATTTGTAAAACGACTTCTTATTGGTCGATTTGTTTCAAGTAACCAATAGTTTATTTTGTACTAGAGCAGCGTTCAGTTTGATAAAAAAAAATGGCGGATGAAAAAAAGGAAATTTTACGTTAAATTGCATGAGAGGAATTCTAAAAATCGCTCAAAGGAGGGAGTGCTTCATGAAAGGTGTCGTTCTGAGAGGGAATGCAGTAAGGATACAAAAATATTTCAATGATTAGTAATAAATTTTGGAAACAAAATGGCTATAAAAATTATAATTACATGTACATTCTTTATTTGGTAATTGAATTGTATACGTATCGTATCGGAAAATATCGTATCAGCATGTAGTTTTCTCGATTCATATAGTATCGTGTGATGACCGTATCGTCTCATGCCCTACATGTAATACCCGTTGAGAGTGACAACACTGTTTTGGTTTCACAATCTGACTTTGTCTGCTTGTCATCGAGTAAAAAAACCGGAATTGTTTACAATAGGCTGAATAGGGTAGTGTCCGCATACTAGTGAGTCGGCATACTGTATAAACAGATACCCAGGCATTTGCTTGATCATGAGTTTAGCCGAAAAAAGATATACGTCTCCATAAACCCTTTATTTGTTTAGTTTCATGAGGTTTTACGCAGGTTTTCAGAAACAAATTCAGTCATATACAGCGGTCAATTGACCTAACCAGTTTCCCTTGAAGTAATTATCAGTACTGCCAACTTCTCCACATGTGCAAGACATTATCGTAGCCAGTGTCACAGAAGAACATAACATGCCCAACACTGGGAATCGAACCCGGATCTGCTGGGTGATAGTCTATCGCTCTACCAACTGAGCTAGCATGACTGGCTTCCTATTTTTGTAAAATGCAAATTATAATAATGTCAGAAGTTGGTGGGAAAAACTAACAGACTCACATGACAGACGATCTTAATTCGTCCCTCCGATATCGATGGTCAACACTAAGTAATTAAGCTAGCATTTAATCAAATCTCATAGTCATAGACATCGCGACCATTTCCTTCCGCGTCACAGAACGCCATATGTATCGGGATGACGATAGCGAACAATATTCTCTTAGAAAATATTTTCCAAGTTTATACGAAATCCGGTATGGTTGTCAGTTTATGTATTCCTGTTTCCATTCTATATCTCCATTCATCGCGGTTTAATAGTGAGAATTGCATCCCATTCGTTACCAGCACACATGTTTACTTCTAGCGCGACCTTGAATTCTACGTTTAGTTGCAACATCTCGGCAATTTCAGTACAGTTCGGAAATCAGACTTTAGATGATGTGATCCGATTGCTCTACCTCATTCCCAACAATACGGAATCACGTACATGGTTTATAAATCCGCGACGGAATGAATTGTTTTTAAACCATACAATAGAGATAAACAGTAACTGCAGCTATTATTTAACGATTTGCTGCAGTAAAATAATGGTCAGAATCAGATTCCAGAATATTGTTCCAACTCGTCTGCCGAGCGCGTCCAGGTACAAGGTATTTCCTTCGTTGTCCATATTGCATGTTCAGTATTTTCAAAATTCTGTTTGTGTTATTACGCCACGTTTGTTTAATTTTTTCTACATTATTCCCATGATTTAACAACAATTATTTGGCTTAACATTTTTCCGGCGACGTTGAAACCTTGCATCAACTTTATCTTGTATTTAAACCGTTTAAATGCAAGGGTTGCATTAACAAACAAATGTCCTCTTGAGTATTGTAATAATAGAATATACGATCATAAGTGTCGTGTGTTCTCAAATTTGACCTGGCCTCTCCTTTGGCAAGGTTATCGGCTGGTTGTCTGTTGTATGTCTCCAGGTAAGACTTCACTACAAATTTTTTTACCGTAGCGCATTCTAATAATTATTGTAAGACTGAGAGCAGTGTAAGACTGAGAGCAGTGTAAGACTGAGAACAGTGTAAGACTGAGAGCAGTGTAAGACTGAGAGCAGTGGTAGACTGAGAGCAGTGTAAGACTGAGAGCGGTGTAGGACTGAGAGCAGTGTAAGACTGAGAGCAGTGTAAGACTGAGAGCAGTGTAAGACTGAGAGCAGTGTAGGACTGAGAGCAGTGTAGGACTGAGAGCAATGTAGGACTGAGAGCAGTGTAGGACTGAGAGCGGTGTAAGACTGAGAGCGGTGTAGGACTGAGAGCGGTGTAGGACTGAGAGCGGTGTAGGGCTGAGAGCAGTGTAAGACTGAGACTGTATGTTGAAGAAACTGCGAGTTGGTCAACCAATCAAATATATATTGTAAAAGGTTGACCTGTTGACATAATCTACACAATAACGGTATTCTCAACTAATTTTGAATCGATCGTATATATCGCTTGCCCCATTTCAAAGACTGACCGTGTACATATACAAGCAGACATGTACATATACAAGCAGACATGTACATATACAAGCAGACAGTACACTTTCAAGCAGACATGTACATATACAAGCAGACAGTACACCTTCAAGCAGACATGTACATATACAAGCAGACAGTACACCTTCAAGCAGACATGTACATATACAAGCAGACAGTACACCTTCAAGCAGACATGTACATATACAAGCAGACAGTACACCTTCAAGCAGACATGTACATATACAAGCAGACAGTACACCTACATGCAGACATGTACATATACAAGCAGACAGTACACCTTCAAGCAGACATGTACATATACAAGCAGACAGTACACCTTCAAGCAGACATGTACATATTCAAGCAGACAGTACACCTACATGCAGACATGTACATATACAAGCAGACATGTACATATACAAGCAGACATGTACATATACAAGCAGACATGAACACCTACATGCAGACATGTACATATACAAGCAGACATGTACATATACAAGCAGACAGTACACCTTCAAGCAGACATGTACATATACAAGCAGACAGTACACCTACATGCAGACATGTACATATACAAGCAGACAGTACACCTTCAAGCAGACATGTACATATACAAGCAGACAGTACACCTTCAAGCAGACATGTACATATTCAAGCAGACAGTACACCTTCAAGCAGACATGTACATATACAAGCAGACAGTACACCTTCAAGCAGACATTTACATATTCAAGCAGACAGTACACCTACATGCAGACATGTACATATACAAGCAGACATGTACATATACAAGCAGACATGTACATATACAAGCAGACATGAACACCTACATGCAGACATGTACATATACAAGCAGACATGTACATATACAAGCAGACATGTACATATACAAGCAGACATGAACACCTACATGCAGACATGTACATATACAAGCAGACATGTACATATACAAGCAGACAGTACACCTTCAAGCAGACATGTACATATACAAGCAGACAGTACACCTACATGCAGACATGTACATATACAAGCAGACAGTACATCTTCAAGCAGACATGTACATATACAAGCAGACAGTACACCTTCAAGCAGACATGTACATATTCAAGCAGACAGTACACCTACATGCAGACATGTACATATACAAGCAGACATGTACATATACAAGCAGACATGTACATATACAAGCAGACATGAACACCTACATGCAGACATGTACATATACAAGCAGACATGTACATATACAAGCAGACAGTACACCTACAAGCAGACATGTACATGTACAAGCAGACAACTACATCTACAAGAAGACATGTACATATAGAAGCAGACATGTACTACAAGCAGACACGTACTACAAGCAGACACGTACATCTACAAGCAGACATGTACTACAAGCAAACATGTACATCTACAAGCAGACATGTACTACAAGCAAACATGTACATATACAAGCAGACATGTACTACAAGCAAACATGTACATCTACAAGCAGACATGTACTACAAGCAAACATGTACATCTACAAGCAGACATGTACTACAAGCAAACATGTACATCTACAAGCAGACATGTACTGCAAGCAAACATGTACATCTACAAGCAGACATGTACTGCAAGCAAACATGTACATCTACAAGCAGACATGTACATCTACAAGCAGACATGTACATCTACAAGCAGACACGTACATCTACAAGCAGACATGTACATCTACAAGCAGACATGTACTACAAGCAACATGTACATCTACAAGCAGACATGTACTACTAGCAAACATGTACATCTACAAGCAGACACGTACATCTACAAGCAGACATGTACATCTACAAGCAGACATGTACTACAAGCAAACATGTACATCTACAAGCAGACATGTACTACAAGCAAACATGTACATCTACAAGCAGACACGTACATCTACAAGCAGACATGTACATCTACAGGCAGACATCGGAGTAAGGAATGTTTGTCATGTTATAATAGTGAATTGATGAATGAATTAGAAAACAATAAGTTTTTCATGATGTTTATTTTACTTCACGATATCATGATATTGCTACGTATGACCAGTTATCCGTGTTCGTTAGTGTACACAGTTATCATTACAGAAATCTTTGTTACAACAATTATAACAACGATTGTGGGTTTTAGCGACTATCTGAAGACTATGGCATTGCTGAAATTGAAAAGTACGCTAGGTAAAACAATATTTATTCATAAGTATGTATAATAACAATTTTAAATGTACAAACATTATAGAATAAAATCAACGAATCGAGAAGCAAGCTGGGAGCTTGTATTAGGTTCTCTTCGTAATCAATGTATGCCATGTATATGTTGTACTTGCTCAATGCAAGCCAGGTATATGTTGTACTTGCTCAATGTAAGCCAGGTATATGTTGTACTTGCTCAATGTAAGTCTGGTATATGTTATACTAGCTCAATGTAAGCCAGGTATATGTTGTACTTGCTCAATGTAAGCCATGTATATGTTGTACTTGCTCAATGTAAGCCATGTATATGTTGTACTTGCATAATGTAAGCCATGTATATGTTGTACTTGCTCAATGTAAGCCATGTATATGTTGTACTTGCTCAATGTAAGCCATGTATATGTTGTACTTGCTCAATGTAAGCCATGTATATGTTGTACTTGCTCAATGTAAGCCAGGTGTATGTTGTACTTGCTCAATGTAAGCCATGTATATGTTGTACTTGCTCAATGTAAGCCATGTATATGTTGTACTTGCTCAATGTAAGCCATGTATATGTTGTACTTGCTCAATGTAAGCCATGAATATGTTGTACTTGCTCAATGTAAGCCATGTATATGTTGTACTTGCTCAATGTAAGCCAGGTATATGTTGTACTTGCTCAATGTAAGCCATGTATATGTTGTACTTGCTCAATGTAAGCCAGGTATATGTTGTACTTGCTCAATGTAAGCCAGGTATATGTTGTACATGCTCAATGTAAGCCAGGTATATGTTGTACATGCTCAATGTTAGTCAGGTATATGTTGTACTTGCTCAATGTAAGTCTTGTTTATGTTGTACTTGCTCAATGTTAGTCAGGTTTATGTTGTACTTGCTCAATGTAAGTCTGGTATATGTTGTACTTGCTCAATGTAAGCCTGGTATATGTTGTACTTGCTCAATGTAAGTCTGGTATATGTTGTACTTGCTCAATGTAAGTCTGGTATATGTTGTACTTGCTCAATGTAAGTCTGGTATATGTTGTACTTGCTCAATGTAAGCCTGGTATATGTTGTACTTGCTCAATGTAAGTCTGGTATATGTTGTACTTGCTCAATGTAAGTCTGGTATATGTTGTACTTGCTCAATGTAAGTCAGGTATATGTTGTACTTGCTCAATGTAAGTCTGGTATATGTTATACTAGCTCAATTTGAGCCATGTATATGTTGTACTTGCTTAATGTAAGCCAGGTATATGTTATACTAGCTCAATGTTAGCAAGGTATATGTTATACTATCTCACTGTAAGCAAAGTATATGTTATACTAGCTCAATGTAAGCTCGGAATATGTTATGCTAGCTCAATGTTAGCAAGGTATATGTTATACTAGCTCAATGTAAGCAAGGTATATGTTATACTGTCTCAATGTAAGCAAGGCATTTGTTATACTAGCTCAATGTAAGCCTGGTATATGTTATACTAGCTCAATGAAAGCCCGGTATATGTTATACTAGCTCAATGTAAGCTCGGAATATGTTTTACTAGCTCAATGTAAGCTCGGAATATGTTTTACTAGCTCAATGTAAGCCGGGTATATGTTATGCTAGCTCAATGTAAGCAAGGAGGTATATGTTACACTAGCTCAATGAAAGCCAGGTATATGTTGTACTAGCTCAATGTAAGCTCGGAATATGTTTTACTAGCTCAATGTAAGCTCGGTATATGTTTTACTAGCTCAGTGTAAGCCTGTTATTAACATTATATCTATAACAAATGTGCTTCACTGATTACTGGTGTAAGTCGACTGCCATTGATAATAGGATTTTTCGAAATTAGCTTAAGTGTCGCATACAATGGTAATGGTTTCCGAAATATGACGAAGTATCATCTGCTCGAGGAATGCATATGAACCAGACGGATAAATACTGATTTTTGAATTATCATTGTTAAAGATAAAAAGGTGTACTTACTAATTCATGTATGCACTCTGATCTGTACAATATACCAGCAGCCTGATTGTGGTCTACGATTTGATAAGTGGCACAAACCTAAAGATATTTAATACAATTTAACATAATTTCTCTAATTAAAGTGAGAATAATTTGGTTTTCATCACATTTTTTTAACAATATTTCAGTCACAATATTTATGACTATTTTAACGCATTTTATCAAGTTTCCATTTGTTTAAGAAAGGATACTGTAACCGACAATTACCTCTCTTTGTAAACAATGACATTTACCTACCTACGTGTACAGTCTATCATATGACATGACAACACTTACCTCCCCTTGTTGACTAAGTATCACATGACAACACTTACCTCCCCTTGTGGATACTGTATCACATGACAACACTTACCTCCCCTTGTACACACTGTATCAAATGACAACACTTACCTCCCCTTGTTGACACTGTATCACATGACAACAATCACCTCCCCTTGTTGACACTGTATCACATGACAACACTTACCTCCCCTTGTTGACACTGTATCAAATGACAACACTTACCTCCCCTTGTTGACACTGTATCACATGACAACAATCACCTCCCCGCGAGGACACTGTGCCACGTGACAACACTTACCTCCTCTTGTGGACACTGTATCACATGACAACAATCACCTCCCCTTGTTGACACTGTATCACATGACAACACTTACCTCCCCGCGAGGACACTGTGCCACGTGACGACAATTCACGGGATCATTTTCTTCGTGGCATTGAAGACAGAATGGACCTCTTTGTGATAATACCGGGGCTGTTTAAATATATACACAGATAATTTTGATTTAGTACCGCATATATGACAACATTATTCAGATGAGGCATTTAATTAATCTTATCAAGAGTGTTGCACAATATATTGCTGAAGATAATTGGTGGTTCTACAGATGTGTATATCTCTTTGTAAACATCTGTAGGAATTGTTTGTTTTCGTTAGATTTGACATTAAGCTAGGATTTCATTCTTCAGTTATTCTAATCTACTGTCCCCCTTTTCCGCCCAAAATAGGTATATTAACAATGGTATGTAAAAAGGCAAGTCCGTGTGAGTCGTATGTACGTCTGATAGAAGGATCTACTAATTACAACAACACGTACAGTGACAGAATAAGACATGAAATCTCGGCGATATGAACCAGATTAGACCGTGTTATACACTCATAACTCTGCAGTTAACACTTGGTTACCTTGGACTCCGCATCCATTGACGTTACAGAAATCTGCACTACAACATTGTTCACACACCAGGATGTCGCTCTGTCTCTCCGCTAGGTGGCGTTCTTCCTCTTCCTCTGCTGCGTGCTTATCAAGCATTGTACGTATATCTTCTACTGATCGTTTTCCCAGATTGTCGCATCTCTGTTCGTGATTGAAGCAGATGTAAGCAGAGCAGGATGTATTCCATTTCATTTTGATATAAAGCTCTTTGGTGCAGATATTGCACGGCGGCAAAGTTATTTGCGCTAAATATTGCACGGGGACATAGTTCTTTGGGGCAGATATTGCACGGCGGCAAAGTTATTTGGGCTATAAATTGCACGGCGACACAGTTCATTGGGGCAGATATTGCACGGCGACAAAGTTCTTTGGGCTAAATATTGCACGGGGACATAGTTCTTTGGGGCAGATATTGCACGGCGACAAAGTTATTTGGGCTAAATATTGCACGGCGACACAGTTCATTGGGGCAGATATTGCACGGCGACAAAGTTATTTGGGCTAAATATTACGAGGGGACATAGTTCTTTGGGGCAGATATTGCACGGCGACAAAGTTCTTTGGGCTAAATATTGCACGGGGACATAGTTCGTTGGGCTAAATATTGCACGGCGACAAAGTTCTTTGGGCTAAATATTGCACGGGGACATAGTTCGTTGGGCTAAATATTGCACAGGGACATAGTTTGTTGGGCTAAATATTGCACGGGGACATAGTTCGTTGGGCTAAATATTGCACGGGGACATAGTTCGTTGGGCTAAATATTGCACGGGGACATAGTTCGTTGGGCTAAATATTGCACGGGGACATAGTTCGTTGGGCTAAAAATTGCACGGGGACATAGTTCGTTGGGCTAAATATTGCACGGGGACATAGTCCGTTGGGCTAAATATTGCACGGGGACATAGTTCGTTGGGCTAAATATTGCACGGGGACATAGTTCGTTGGGCTAAATATTGCACGGGGACATAGTTCGTTGGGCTAAATATTGCACAATGATAAAGCTCGTTGTGGTACATATTGCAGGATAATATAGTTCATTAGGGTAGAAACTGTACGTTGATATAATTCAATGCGGAAGATATTACACGGCGATATAGATTTGCACGAGTATTTTGTTTTTTTGGGTGGATATCGTGCGGTATATGAGCGATAGAAAACAGTTTATTAATGTCAAAAGAAACATACATATCTTATTTGCATTAAAACTTGCTTATAAAGAACTCTAATACCGGTATAAAGAACGCTTTGATATAAGGAACACATTAAATCCCCAAATGCACATGTGCATTTAAATTATGAATAGAGAGAACAGTTGAAATATAAAACAGTTTTTCCAAGTTCCAAATAACCTTTCTAAACATGTTTTATTGTATATATGATTGTATTGGTCTTTTATTGATACTAATTGTAACCAATAGATACAGTTGACACACATACGGGTACGTCTCCGTTAAATGTTTCCATGTTACCTCGTTATGTCAATGTATACACACAATGCCGGCTCACCTGTTTAGACTCACAGCCAGACCCGTACAGAACCTGTCCACCAGTTGATATATACTGCTTCACTACACATTGCTGTCACACAAAGTATAGCATTAAATATCAGCATCAACCTATAATCTATAACTACGTAAAATGTTGCCGAGTAACTTAAATAATATGACAAATTACCCGGTATGCATGTTACCAAATTACTTGTATTTAGATATATCAACAATGCCTTAGTTATTATAAAACGCGTTCACATTATAAACATAAAAGTACAAAATATAAAATATGAAATAAAGTTTATATACGATACTAATATCATGAAAATTTTGCCAGAATTGTTGGTATTTACAATGGCGCATCAATCACGTGGCTAAAAGTTCGCGCACTGAGCAAGTTAGTAAATTAACCGAAACACATGCGAATGTCATTCGACAAACCATATTTGTGATACTGTAATTAAAATGGCGTGAAGAACATTGCCATGGAAATAAAACAAACCTCCGAGTCAGCACAAAATGTGATAACACCACAATCCGCCGGGTGGGGTACATCATTACACTCGAAACATCGCTTTATACCAGCTACAGGTTTAAACAGTAAATATCATATGAACATGAATATTTAAATAATTTGGGATAAGGTCGCTGTTGTGACATCATTAAAGTGACGTCGACGTCAATTTCCAAATCCAATTGACAATGTACGCAGGTGAAATGTTAAGCATATCAAAATTGATATCACGTGACAATGATGAATTTAGATATTGTTATTGTTTAACTTATAAGGTAATAATATATTTTGAAAAACGACGACAAAGTGGTCAACACTTACTGATATCCAGTTCTCAAATTGATTCACTTTTAAATAAATACGTAGGCCGGATAGTTCGGTTACATGATAACTGTAGTTCTAGTTACGTAAGCCGGATAGTTCGGTTACATGATAACTGTAGCTCTAGTTACGTAGGCCGGATAGTTCGGTTACATGATAACTGTAGCTCTAGTTACGTAGGCCGGATAGTTCGGTTACATGATAACTGTAGTTCTAGTTACGTAAGCCGGATAGTTCGGTTACATGATAACTGTAGTTCTAGTTACGTAGGCCGGATAGTTCGGTTACATGATAACTGTAGCTCTAGTTACGTAGGCCGGATAGTTCGGTTACATGATAACTGTAGCTCTAGTTACGTAGGCCGGATAGTTCGGTTACATGATAACTGTAGCTCTAGTTACGTAGGCCGGATAGTTCGGTTACATGATAACTGTAGCTCTAGTTACGTAGGCCGGATAGTTCGGTTACATGATAACTGTAGCTCTAGTTACGTAGGCCGGATAGTTCGGTTACATGATAACTGTAGCGTAGGCCGGATAGTTCGGTTACATGATAACTGTAGCTCTAGTTACGTAGGCCGGATAGTTCGGTTACATGATAACTGTAGCTCTAGTTACGTAGGCCGGATAGTTCGGTTACATGATAACTGTAGCGTAGGCCGGATAGTTCGGTTACATGATAACTGTAGTTCTAGTTACGTAGGCCGGATAGTTCGGTTACATGATAACTGTAGTTCTAGTTACGTAAGCCGGATAGTTCGGTTACATGATAACTGTAGCTCTAGTTACGTAGGCCGGATAGTTCGGTTACATGATAACGGTAGCTCTAGTTACGTAGGCCGGATAGTTCGGTTACATGATAACTGTAGCTCTAGTTACGTAGGCCGGATAGTTCGGTTACATGATAACTGTAGCGTAGGCCGGATAGTTCGGTTACATGATAACTGTAGCTCTAGTTACGTAGGCCGGATAGTTCGGTTACATGATAACGGTAGCTCTAGTTACGTAGGCCGGATAGTTCGGTTACATGATAACTGTAGCTCTAGTTACGTAGGCCGGATAGTTCGGTTACATGATAACTGTAGCTCTAGTTACGTAGGCCGGATAGTTCGGTTACATGATAACTGTAGCTCTAGTTACGTAGGCCGGATAGTTCGGTTACATGATAACTGTAGCTCTAGTTACGTAGGCCGGATAGTTCGGTTACATGATAACTGTAGCTCTAGTTACGTCGGCCAGATAGTTCGGTTACATGATGTCATAACTATAGCTCTAGTTACGTAGGCCGGATAGTTCGGTTACATGATGTCATAACTATAGCTCTAGTTACGTAGGCCGGATAGTTCGGTTACATGATAACTGTAGTTCTAGTTACGTAGGCCGGATAGTTCGGTTACATGATAACTGCAGCTCTAGTTACGTCGGCCGGATAGTTCGGTTACATGATGTCATAACTATAGCTCTAGTTACGAGCCTATTAATGTTTAAGTAGGCTTGTAACGTTCAATAAGCATAATTACATTTTAAGATAATGAAAAACCTATTTATATTGTACTCGTTTAGAAAGTTCGACATAAAAATCACAACTTACAAACATGTCCCAGAAAAGCCAGAAACAGAATGCATGCACGCATCGTGGTGAACATGTAATCAGAGAATTCCAGTCTGAAAACGTGATAACATTGGACAACAAGTACTATGTTCGTCACCAAAAACACAATTCGGAACACCTCGGACAGTATCACACAGACCAACAATTCGGAACACCTTCTCTCGGACAGTATCACACAGACCAACAATTCGGAACACCTCGGACAGTATCACACAGACCAACAATTCGGAACACCTTCTCTCGGACAGTATCACACAGAACACCTTCTCTCGGACAGTATCACACAGAACACCTTCTCTCGGACAGTATCACACAGAATACCTTCTCTCGGACAGTATCACACAGAACACCTTCTCTCGGACAGTATCACACAGACCAACAATTCGGAACACCTTCTCTCGGACAGTATCACACAGAACACCTTCTCTCGGACAGTATCACACAGAACACCTTCTCTCGGACAGTATCACACAGACCACCTTCTCTCGGACAGTATCACACAGACCACCTTCTCTCGGACAGTATCACACAGAACACCTTCTCTCGGACAGTATCACACAGAACACCTTCTCTCGGACAGTATCACACAGAACACCTTCTCTCGGACAGTATCACACAGAACACCTTCTCTCGGACAGTATCACACAGACCACCTTCTCTCGGACAGTATCACACAGAACACCTTCTCTCGGACAGTATCACACAGACCACCTTCTCTCGGACAGTATCACACAGACCACCTTCTCTCGGACAGTATCACACAGACCAACAATTCGGAACACCTTCTCTCGGACAGTATCACACAGAACACCTTCTCTCGGACAGTATCACACAGACCACCTTCTCTCGGACAGTATCACACAGAACACCTTCTCTCGGACAGTATCACACAGAACACCTTCTCTCGGACAGTATCACACAGACCACCTTCTCTCGGACAGTATCACACAGACCACCTTCTCTCGGACAGTATCACACAGACCACCTTCTCTCGGACAGTATCACACAGACCACCTTCTCTCGGACAGTATCACACAGAACACCTTCTCTCGGACAGTATCACACAGACCACCTTCTCTCGGACAGTATCACACAGAACACCTTCTCTCGGACAGTATCACACAGACCACCTTCTCTCGGACAGTATCACACAGAACACCTTCTCTCGGACAGTATCACACAGAACACCTTCTCTCGGACAGTATCACACAGACCACCTTCTCTCGGACAGTATCACACAGACCACCTTCTCTCGGACAGTATCACACAGAACACCTTCTCTCGGACAGTATCACACAGAACACCTTCTCTCGGACAGTATCACACAGAACACCTTCTCTCGGACAGTATCACACAGAACACCTTCTCTCGGACAGTATCACACAGACCACCTTCTCTCGGACAGTATCACACAGAACACCTTCTCTCGGACAGTATCACACAGACCACCTTCTCTCGGACAGTATCACACAGAACACCTTCTCTCGGACAGTATCACACAGACCACCTTCTCTCGGACAGTATCACACAGACCACCTTCTCTCGGACAGTATCACACAGAACACCTTCTCTCGGACAGTATCACACAGAACACCTTCTCTCGGACAGTATCACACAGAACACCTTCTCTCGGACAGTATCACACAGACCACCTTCTCTCGGACAGTATCACACAGAACACCTTCTCTCGGACAGTATCACACAGAACACCTTCTCTCGGACAGTATCACACAGACCACCTTCTCTCGGACAGTATCACACAGAACACCTTCTCTCGGACAGTATCACACAGAACACCTTCTCTCGGACAGTATCACACAGACCACCTTCTCTCGGACAGTATCACACAGAACACCTTCTCTCGGACAGTATCACACAGAACACCTTCTCTCGGACAGTATCACACAGACCAACATGTGGGAACACCTCGGACAGTATCACACAGACCACCTTCTCTCGGACAGTATCACACAGAACACCTTCTCTCGGACAGTATCACACAGACCACCTTCTCTCGGACAGTATCACACAGACCACCTTCTCTCGGACAGTATCACACAGACCACCTTCTCTCGGACAGTATCACACAGACCACCTTCTCTCGGACAGTATCACACAGAACACCTTCTCTCGGACAGTATCACACAGACCACCTTCTCTCGGACAGTATCACACAGAACACCTTCTCTCGGACAGTATCACACAGACCACCTTCTCTCGGACAGTATCACACAGAACACCTTCTCTCGGACAGTATCACACAGAACACCTTCTCTCGGACAGTATCACACAGACCACCTTCTCTCGGACAGTATCACACAGACCACCTTCTCTCGGACAGTATCACACAGACCACCTTCTCTCGGACAGTATCACACAGAACACCTTCTCTCGGACAGTATCACACAGAACACCTTCTCTCGGACAGTATCACACAGACCACCTTCTCTCGGACAGTATCACACAGAACACCTTCTCTCGGACAGTATCACACAGAACACCTTCTCTCGGACAGTATCACACAGAACACCTTCTCTCGGATAGTATCACACAGAACACCTTCTCTCGGACAGTATCACACAGAACACCTTCACTCGGACAGTATCACACAGAACACCTTCTCTCGGACAGTATCACACAGACCACCTTCTCTCGGACAGTATCACACAGACCACCTTCTCTCGGACAGTATCACACAGAACACCTTCTCTCGGACAGTATCACACAGAACACCTTCTCTCGGACAGTATCACACAGAACACCTTCTCTCGGACAGTATCACACAGACCAACATGTGGGAACACCTCGGACAGTATCACACAGAACACCTTCTCTCGGACAGTATCACACAGAACACCTTCTCTCGGACAGTATCACACAGAACACCTTCTCTCGGACAGTATCACACAGAACACCTTCTCTCGGACAGTATCACACAGAACACCTTCTCTCGGACAGTATCACACAGAACACCTTCTCTCGGACAGTATCACACAGAACACCTTCTCTCGGACAGTATCACACAGAACACCTTCTCTCGGACAGTATCACACAGAACACCTTCTCTCGGACAGTATCACACAGAACACCTTCTCTCGGACAGTATCACACAGAACACCTTCTCTCGGACAGTATCACACAGAACACCTTCTCTCGGACAGTATCACACAGACCACCTTCTCTCGGACAGTATCACACAGAACACCTTCTCTCGGACAGTATCACACAGAACACCTTCTCTCGGACAGTATCACACAGACCACCTTCTCTCGGACAGTATCACACAGACCAACATGTGGGAACACCTCGGACAGTATCACACAGAACACCTTCTCTCGGACAGTATCACACAGACCAACATGTGTTTCATATATAAGTTCATTTCATATTTCGTTGGACAAAGAAATATGATTTAGCGTTTTTCTTCATTGTTTATTAGTGAATAACATGTGAAATAGTCCAGACGTGACGTCATAGCGCAGATCTTGGTAAAATAGCGTTCCTATCCAAGCAACTTAATTGAAACATTCTGTAATAACTAATACGCACAATATTAGTTAATGATGTTTCGTATTGAGTTCATATTACACCCAATACACTAGCACCAGTAGTAACAATGTATCAGACATCTACACGACTTTGTTCCTTCAAAATGACGAAGGATGCCACATATATGGAACATTCCCATATTGTCAGAGTATGAATAGAATGTCATTGTTTGATATATCCCAGATAGATTGGATAGATCCAATATAAGTTTTTGTGATAATTTAAATACAATAAGAATACAAAGTACAATTAACTTACCACGAGAGTGTGAAGACAATGTTAACCTTACACGCTCTAAATGAATGTACTACTCGACCATCGTTATCTCTGACATATCGTCGAGGAAGACTGTATTTAGACAAGTAGGAACACGTAAAGTGAGATTTACTATTCCCACAATACCAAATTACATAAATGACAGCGCACGGTCTAAGCTACGGTCAAAACCTGGATTCGGTCGCCCGACGGCGGGTTTGAGTGTAATGTTTAGCGGCGTCCGTGCGGGTTTTTATACGACCCCTGATGCCCCGGTCACAACCGGCCACACACATGTATGTGGCGGGTCTACGACAGATTTCCCAGAAAATCCGTTTGTTGGACGCACAGGGCCGGGTCCGCACGTTTCTTAAGCCCACAGGAGCACGCAGGCCTCCACAGGAGGCTGTTGGACATGTCCAACAGTTCTGCGGTTGGCTACGTTTTTTCGTGAACGCACGTGACACGTGCAGTCATCGCAAGGAGCATGGAGCTGCACGTCCATCTTGCAGTGACTGCAAGGTTTGTTACTGGCACTAGATGCCTATTTAATCTGCGGTTGCTGCACGATTACTGCACAACCAACGTACTTGCACTGTGCAAACGAAGCAAGGTGACCGCACACCTTACGGCAAACTTGCGCTCGCTGTAGAGAAGAAGTACGATCATCTTAGAGATGGAACTGGAGTCTGAGATCCAAGACCAGAAACGCCTCTTGGTTCTCCTGTGGTGCCGACGCAGTCGATGGGGTAAGATCGGACCCGGCGTCCTCAAGTCAGTCTTCTTGAAGCCAAAATGACCTCTTGAACACGCATAGAATATATATACACTCGAAATATTGGCACGTGACTGGTGAAGGTCACGTACGCACATCTTGCGAACATCTCATGGGCTTCTTGCAATCGTCTTGCGGAGCCGTGCGGAGTCCTACACAGCAGTGCGGAGCCGCACCTTGCCGTACGTGAGTTGCACGTCACCTGCACGGGGTTGTACGCTCAACTTGCGGGTATTATGTATGTGTTTCGTGCGGACGCTGCATGACACCCTCAAGGGTCCGTACGGCGAACGTAAGTGGCCTGTATGAAGTCTGTACAGTTGCTACAGTCGTGTCTTATCGCAAAGAACCGCAGGGATTTGCCCGCAACCCGACCGCAGCTGCGAAAAAGTACGTGCAACAAACCGCACGGTGAGTTGTAACCGAGGCTTGACATGTCGATACGACCGCAACAGACATTAATGCAAGCGCTTAAGTTGTTGCGGCGCCAACTTGCGTGTGGTATCCTTACGGGCTCCATAAGAGCACTGCTGCTGCTGCTGCATGTTACCTACTGATGTGACATGTTACCTACTGATGCTTCTGCTACATGTTACCTACTGATGTGACATGTTACCTACTGCTGCTGCTGCTACATGTTATCTACTGATGTGACATGTTACCTACTGATGCTGCTGCTACATGTTACCTACTGATGTGGCATGTTACCTACTGATGCTGCTGCTACATGTTACCTACTGATGTGACATGTTACCTACTGATGCTGCTGCTACATGTTACCTACTGATGTGGCAAGTCACCTACTGCTGCTGCTGCTACATGTTACCTACTGATGTGGCATGTCACCTACAGCTGCTGCATGTTACCTACTGATGCTGCATGTTACCTACCTATTGCTGCTTTATGTTACCTACTGCTGCTACTGCATGCTACCTACTGCTGCTGCATGTTGCCTACTGCTGCTACTGCATGTTGCCTACTACTGCTACTGCATGCTACCTACTGCTGATGCATGTTACCTACTGCTGCTACTGTATGCTACCTACTGCTGCTACTGCATGCTACCTACTGCTGCTGCATGTTGCCTACTGCTGCTACTGCATGCTACCTACTGCTGCTACATGTTACCTACTGCTGCTACTGCATGCTACCTACTGCTGCTACTGCATGCTACCTACTGCTGCTGCATGTTACATACTGCTGCTACTGCATGCTACCTACTGCTGCTGCATGCTACCTACTGCTGCTACTGCATGCTACCTACTGCTGCTGCATGTTACCTACTGCTGCTACTGCATGCTACCTACTGCTGCTACTGCATGTTGCCTACTGCTGCTACTGCATGTTGCCTACTGCTGCTACTGTATGCTACCTACTGCTGATGCATGTTACCTACTGCTGCTACTGCATGTTGCCTACTGCTGTTGCATTTTACCTACTGCTTCTGTATGTTACCTATTGCTGCTGCATGTTACCGACTGCTGCTGCATGTAACCTACTGATGTGGCATGCTATCTACTGCTGCTGCTATATGTTACTTACTGCTGTTGCATGTCATCTACTACTGCTGCATGTTACCTTCTGATGATGCATGTTACCTTCTGATGATGCATGTTACCTTCTGATGATGCATGTTACCTTCTGATGATGCATGTTACCTACTGATGTGGCATGCTATCTACTGCTGCTGATGCATGTTACCTACTGATGTGGCATGCTATCTACTGACGTGGCATGCTATCTACTGATGTGGCATGCTATCTACTGATGTGGCATACTATCTACTGATGTGGCATGCTATCTACTGACGTGGCATACTATCTACTGATGTGGCATGCTATCCACTGATGTGGCATGCTATCTACTGCTGCTGATGCATGTTACCTACTGATGTGGCATGCTATCTACTGACGTGGCATGCTATCTACTGATGTGGCATGCTATCTACTGATGTGGCATACTATCTACTGATGTGGCATGCTATCTACTGACGTGGCATACTATCTACTGATGTGGCATGCTATCCACTGATGTGGCATGCTATCTACTGCTGCTGATGCATGTTACCTACTGATGTGGCATGCTATCTACTGACGTGGCATGCTATCTACTGATGTGGCATGCTATCCACTGACGTGGCATGCTATCTACTGATGTGGCATGCTATCCACTGATGTGACATGCTATCTACTGACGTGGCATACTATCTACTGATGTGGCATGCTATCCACTGATGTGGCATGCTATCTACTGACGTGGCATGCTATCCACTGATGTGGCATGCTATCTACTGATGTGGCATGCTATCTACTGATGTGGCATGCTATCCACTGATGTGGCATGCTATCTACTGATGTGGCATGCTATCTACTGATGTGGCATGCTATCTACTGATGTGGCATGCTATCTACAGATAAGACATGCTATCTACTGATGTGGCATGCTATCTACAGATGTGACATGCTATCTACAGATGTGACATGCTATCTACTGATGTGGCATGCTATTTACAGATGTGACATGCTATCTACTGATGTGGCATGCTATCTACAGATGTGACATGCTATCTACTGATGTGGCATGCTATCTACAGATGTGACATGCTATCTACTGATGTGGCATGCTATATACAGATGTGACATGCTATCTACTGATTTGGCATGCTATCTACAGATGTGACATGCTATCTACTGATGTGGCGTGCTATCTACAGATGTGACATGCTATCTACTGATGTGGCATGCTATCTACAGATGTGACATGCTATCTACTGACGTGGCATGCTATCTACTGATGTGGCATGCTATCTACATATGTGGCATGCTATCTACAGATGTGACATGCTATCTACAGATATGACATGCTATCTACTGATGTGACATGCTATCTACTGATGTGGCATGCTATCTACTTTCTTGGCTTGCTATCTACAGATGTGACATGCTATCTACTAATGTGGCATGCTATCTACTGATGTGGCATGCTATCTTCTGATGTGGCATTCTATCTACAGATGTGACATGCTATCTACTGATGTGGCATGCTATCTACTGATGTTGCTTTCTATCTACTGATTTGACATGCTATCTACTGATGTGACATGCTATCTACTGATGTTACATGCTATCTACTGATGTGACATGCTATCTACTGATGTTGCTTGCTATCTACTGATGTGACATGCTATCTACTGATGTGACATGCTATCTACTGATGTGACATGCTATCTACTGATGTTGCTTGCTATCTACTGATGTGACATGCTATATACTGATGTGACATGCTATCTACTGATGTTGCTTGCTATCTACGGATGTGACATGCTATCTACTGATGTTGCTTGCTATCTACAGATGTGACATGCTATCTACTGATGTTGCTTGCTATCTACTTGTGGCATGCTATCTTCTGATGTGGCATTCTATCTACAGATGTGACATGCTATCTACTAATGTGGCATGCTATCTACTGATGTGGCATGCTATCTTCTGATGTGGCATTCTATCTACAGATGTGACATGCTATCTACTGATGCGGCATGCTATCTACTGATGTTGCTTGCTATCTACTGATGTGACATGCTATCTACTGATGTTACATGCTATCTACTGATGTGACATGCTATCTACTGATGTTGCTTGCTATCTACTGATGTGACATGCTATCTACTGATGTGACATGCTATCTACTGATGTGACATGCTATCTACTGATGTTGCTACCTATCTACTGATGTGACATGCTATATACTGATGTGACATGCTATCTACTGATGTTGCTTGCTATCTACGGATGTGACATGCTATCTACTGATGTTGCTTGCTATCTACAGATGTGACATGCTATCTACTGATGTTGCTTGCTATCTACTTGTGGCATGCTATCTTCTGATGTGGCATTCTATCTACAGATGTGACATGCTATCTTCTGATGTTGCTTGCTATCTACTGATGTGACATGCTATCTACTGATGTGATATGCTTTCTACTGATGTGACATGCTATCTTCTGATGTGACATGCTATCTACTGATGTTGCTTGCTATCTACTGATGTGACATGCTATCTACTGATGTTGCTTGCTATCTACTGATGTGACATGCTATCTAATGATGTGGCATGTTACCTTCTGATGTGGCATGTTGCCTTCTGCTGATGCATGATACCTACTGATATTCTAAGTTTGACAATTACATGTACATGTATGTTTTATACGAAAAAGCTGCGCCTGTCACTTTCATCAAATATTTCTAATCTACTGCTATCTACTGATGTGGCATGCTATCCACTGACGTGGCATGCTATCTACTGATGTGGCATGCTATCCACTGATGTGGCATGCTATCTACTGACGTGGCATACTATCTACTGATGTGGCATGCTATCCACTGATGTGGCATGCTATCTACTGACGTGGCATGCTATCCACTGATGTGGCATGCTATCTACTGATGAGGCATGCTATCTACAGATGTGACATGCTATATACTGATGTGGCATGCTATCTACAGATGTGACATGCTATCTACAGATGTGACATGCTATCTACTGATGTGGCATGCTATTTACAGATGTGACATGCTATCTACTGATGTGGCATGCTATCTACAGATGTGACATGCTATCTACTGATGTGGCATGCTATCTACAGATGTGACATGCTATCTACTGATGTGGCATGCTATATACAGATGTGACATGCTATCTACTGATGTGGCATGCTATCTACAGATGTGACATGCTATCTACTGATGTGGCATGCTATCTACAGATGTGACATGCTATCTACTGATGTGGCATGCTATCTACAGATGTGACATGCTATCTACTGACGTGGCATGCTATCTACTGATGTGGCATGCTATCTACAGATGTGGCATGCTATCTACAGATGTGACATGCTATCTACAGATGTGACATGCTATCTACTGATGTGGCATGCTATCTACTGATGTGGCATGCTATCTACTTTCTTGGCTTGCTATCTACAGATGTGACATGCTATCTACTAATGTGGCATGCTATCTACTGATGTGGCATGCTATCTTCTGATGTGGCATTCTATCTACAGATGTGACATGCTATCTACTGATGTGGCATGCTATCTACTGATGTTGCTTGCTATCTACTGATGTGACATGCTATCTACTGATGTGACATGCTATCTACTGATGTTACATGCTATCTACTGATGCGACATGCTATCTACTGATGTGACATGCTATCTACTGATGTGACATGCTATCTACTGATGTTGCTTGCTATCTACTGATGTGACATGCTATATACTGATGTGACATGCTATCTACTGATGTTGCTTGCTATCTACTGATGTGACATGCTATCTACTGATGTTGCTTGCTATCTACAGATGTGACATGCTATCTACTGATGTTGCTTGCTATCTACTTGTGGCATGCTATCTTCTGATGTGGCATTCTATCTACAGATGTGACATGCTATCTTCTGATGTTGCTTGCTATCTACTGATGTGACATGCTATCTACTGATGTGACATGCTTTCTACTCAATTGACATGCTATCTTCTGATGTGACATGCTATCTACTGATGTTGCTAGCTATCTACTGATGTGACATGCTATCTAATGATGTGGCATGTTACCTTCTGATGTGGCATGTTGCCTTCTGCTGATGCATGATACCTACTGATATTCTAAGTTTGACAATTACATGTACATGTATGTTTTATACGAAAAAGTTGCGCCTGTCACTTTCATCAAATATTTCTAATCTACTGCTATCTACTGATGTGGCATGCTATCCACTGGCGTGGCATGCTATCTACTGATGTGGCATGATATCCACTGATGTGGCATGCTATCTACTGACGTGGTATACTATCTACTGATGTGGCATGCTATCCACTGATGTGGCATGCTATCTACTGATGTGGCATGCTATCTACAGATGTGACATGCTATCTACAGATGTGACATGCTATCTACTGATGTGGCATGCTATTTACAGATGTGACATGCTATCTACTGATGTGGCATGCTATCTAGAGATGTGACATGCTATCTACTGATGTGGCATGCTATCTACAGATGTGACATGCTATCTACTGATGTGGCATGCTATATACAGATGTGACATGCTATCTACTGATGTGGCATGCTATCTACAGATGTGACATGCTATCTACTGATGTGGCATGCTATCTACAGATGTGACATGCTATCTACTGACGTGGCATGCTATCCACTGATGTGGCATGCTATCTACTGATGTGGCATGCTATCTACAGATGTGACATGCTATCTACAGATGTGACATGCTATCTACTGATGTGGCATGCTATTTACAGATGTGACATGCTATCTACTGATGTGGCATGCTATCTAGAGATGTGACATGCTATCTACTGATGTGGCATGCTATCTACAGATGTGACATGCTATCTACTGATGTGGCATGCTATATACAGATGTGACATGCTATCTACTGATGTGGCATGCTATCTACAGATGTGACATGCTATCTACTGATGTGGCATGCTATCTACAGATGTGACATGCTATCTACTGACGTGGCATGCTATCTACTGATGTGGCATGCTATCTACAGATGTGGCATGCTATCTACAGATGTGACATGCTATCTACAGATGTGACATGCTATCTACTGATGTGGCATGCTATCTACTGATGTGGCATGCTATCTACTTTCTTGGCTTGCTATCTACAAATGTGACATGCTATCTACTAATGTGGCATGCTATCTACTGATGTGGCATGCTATCTTCTGATGTGGCATTCTATCTACAGATGTGACATGCTATCTACTGATGTGACATGCTATCTACTGATGTTGCTTGCTATCTACTGATGTGACATGCTATCTACTGATGTGACATGCTATCTACTGATGTTACATGCTATCTACTAATGTGACATGCTATCTACTGATGTTGCTTGCTATCTACTGATGTGACATGCTATCTACTGATGTGACATGCTATCTACTGATGTGACATGCTATCTACTGATGTTGCTTGCTATCTACTGATGTGACATGCTATATACTGATGTGACATGCTATCTACTGATGTTGGTTGCTATCTACTGATGTGACATGCTATCTACTGATGTTGCTTGCTATCTACAGATGTGACATGCTATCTACTGATGTTGCTTGCTATCTACTTGTGGCATGCTATCTTCTGATGTGCCATTCTATCTACAGATGTGACATGCTATCTACTGATGTGGCATGCTATCTTTTGATGTGGCATTCTATCTACAGATGTGGCATGCTATCTTCTGATGTTGCTTGCTATCTACTGATGTGACATGCTTTCTACTGATGTGACATGCTATCTTTTGATGGGACATGCTATCTACTGATGTTGCATGCTATCTACTGATGTGACATGCTATCTACTGATGTTGCATGCTATCTACTGATGTGACATGCTATCTACTGATGTGGCATGCTATCTACTGATGTGACATGCTATCTACTGATGTTGCTTGCTATCTACTGATGTGACATGCTATATACTGATGTGACATGCTATCTACTGATGTGACATGCTATCTAATGATGTTGCTTGCTATCTACTGATGTGACATGCTATCTACTGATGTTGCTTGCTATCTACTGATGTGGCATGCTATCTACTGATGTTGCTTGCTATCTACTGATGTGACATGCTATCTACTGATGTGACATGCTATCTACTGATGTTACATGCTATCTACTGATGTGACATGCTATCTACTGATGTGACATGCTATCTACTGATGTGACATGCTATCTACTGATGTTGCTTGCTATCTACTGATGTGACATGCTATATACTGATGTGAAATGCTATCTACTGATGTTGCTTGCTATCTACTGATGTGACATGCTATCTACTGATGTTGCTTGCTATCTACAGATGTGACATGCTATCTACTGATGTTGCTTGCTATCTACTTGTGGCATGCTATCTTCTGATGTGGCATTCTATCTACAGATGTGACATGCTATCTTCTGATGTTGCTTGCTATCTACTGATGTGACATGCTATCTACTGATGTGACATGCTTTCTACTCAATTGACATGCTATCTTCTGATGTGACATGCTATCTACTGATGTTGCTTGCTATCTACTGATGTGACATGCTATCTACTGATGTTGCTTGCTATCTACTGATGTGACATGCTATCTAATGATGTGGCATGTTACCTTCTGATGTGGCATGTTGCCTTCTGCTGATGCATGATACCTACTGATATTCTAAGTTTGACAATTACATGTACATGTATGTTTTATACGAAAAAGCTGCGCCTGTCACTTTCATCAAATATTTCTAATCTACTGCTATCTACTGATGTGGCATGCTATCCACTGGCGTGGCATGCTATCTACTGATGTGGCATGCTATCCACTGATGTGGTATGCTATCTACTGACGTGGCATACTATCTACTGATGTGGCATGCTATCCACTGATGTGGCATGCTATCTACTGATGTGGCATGCTATCTACAGATGTGACATGCTATCTACAGATGTGACATGCTATCTACTGATGTGGCATGCTATTTACAGATGTGACATGCTATCTACTGATGAGGCATGCTATCTAGAGATGTGACATGCTATCTACTGATGTGGCATGCTATCTACAGATGTGACATGCTATCTACTGATGTGGCATGCTATATACAGATGTGACATGCTATCTACTGATGTGGCATGCTATCTACAGATGTGACATGCTATCTAATGATGTGGCATGCTATCTACAGATGTGACATGCTATCTACTGACGTGGCATGCTATCTACTGATGTGGCATGCTATCTACAGATGTGGCATGCTATCTACAGATGTGACATGCTATCTACAGATGTGACATGCTATCTACTGATGTGGCATGCTATCTACTGATGTGGCATGCTATCTACTTTCTTGGCTTGCTATCTACAAATGTGACATGCTATCTACTAATGTGGCATGCTATCTACTGATGTGGCATGCTATCTTCTGATGTGGCATTCTATCTACAGATGTGACATGCTATCTACTGATGTGACATGCTATCTACTGATGTTGCTTGCTATCTACTGATGTGACATGCTATCTACTGATGTGACATGCTATCTACTGATGTTACATGCTATCTACTGATGTGACATGCTATCTACTGATGTTGCTTGCTATCTACTGATGTGACATGCTATCTACTGATGTGACATGCTATCTACTGATGTGACATGCTATCTACTGATGTTGCTTGCTATCTACTGATGTGACATGCTATATACTGATGTGACATGCTATCTACTGATGTTGGTTGCTATCTACTGATGTGACATGCTATCTACTGATGTTGCTTGCTATCTACAGATGTGACATGCTATCTACTGATGTTGCTTGCTATCTACTTGTGGCATGCTATCTTCTGATGTGGCATTCTATCTACAGATGTGACATGCTATCTACTGATGTGGCATGCTATCTTTTGATGTGGCATTCTATCTACAGATGTGGCATGCTATCTTCTGATGTTGCTTGCTATCTACTGATGTGACATGCTTTCTACTGATGTGACATGCTATCTTTTGATGGGACATGCTATCTACTGATGTTGCATGCTATCTACTGATGTGACATGCTATCTACTGATGTTGCATGCTATCTACTGATGTGACATGCTATCTACTGATGTGGCATGCTATCTACTGATGTGACATGCTATCTACTGATGTTGCTTGCTATCTACTGATGTGACATGCTATATACTGATGTGACATGCTATCTACTGATGTGACATGCTATCTAATGATGTTGCTTGCTATCTACTGATGTGACATGCTATCTACTGATGTTGCTTGCTATCTACTGATGTGACATGCTATCTAATGATGTGGCATGTTACCTTCTGATGTGGCATGTTGCCTTCTGCTGATGCATGATACCTTCTGATGTGGCATGTTGCCTTCTGCTGATGCATGATACCTACTGATGTGGCATGTTGCCTTCTGCTGATGCATGATACCTACTGATGTGGCATGTTGCCTTCTGCTGATGCATGTTACCTTCTGATGTGGCATGTTGCCTTCTGCTGATGCATGATACCTTCTGATGTGGCATGTTGCCTTCTGCTGATGCATGTTACCTTCTGATGTGGCATGTTACCTTCTGCTGATGCATGATACCTACTGATGTGGCATGTTGCCTTCTGCTGATGCATGATACCTACTGATGTGGCATGTTACCTTCTGCTGATGCATGATACCTACTGATGTGGCATGTTGCCTTC
Organism: Mactromeris polynyma; assembly: GCA_032209605.1. Taxonomy (NCBI): domain Eukaryota; kingdom Metazoa; phylum Mollusca; class Bivalvia; order Venerida; family Mactridae; genus Mactromeris; species Mactromeris polynyma. Next base: position 508,495 of record JASFXZ010000068.1, read on the forward strand.
TGCTGATGCATGATACCTACTGATGTGGCATGTTACCTTCTGCTGATGCATGATACCTACTGGTGTGGCATGTTGCCTTCTGCTGATGTATGATACCTACTGATGTGGCATGTTGCCTTCTGCTGATGCATGATACCTACTGATGTGGCATGTTGCCTTCTGCTGATGCATGATACCTACTGATGTGGCATGTTACCTACTGCTGCTGCATGTTACCTTCAAATAGGAGGCTAGCTTGATCCAGACTCCATCCTACATTGGGGATGTGTAGCGTATATTGCAATGGACATCATCAATGTCTAGCATTTAAATGCTCACATGATAATATTCTCACAGAATGTTCATTCAGATATTAATTATTGATATTGATTTAACTTCTACTACACCTCTCTAATATTCTAAGTTTGACAATTACATGTACATGTATGTTTTATACGAAAAAGCTGCGCCTGTCACTTTCATCAAATATTTCTAATAAGAATTCAAATTTCTAAAACTTTTAGCGGCGGAAGAATATCAACCTTGAAATAACTTCTTTAATCAGCCGAAAGAGCGATATAAAACATTCAAACTTTGTATATTCAAACGAACGTGGCATCAATTTTCACCTTATATAAACCTAATGCGACTACTTTCTTATCTGACCTTCGTTCGTCCACACATGGTAGCATAGTACATAGATATATGTATTTAATAATGAATGTATTTATTTTATGATATTATAGTGTTCATTGTTATGAATTTATTTACTTTTACGATTGAATCTCCAAAAATGAACGAAGTCAAGTAAAAATACTATTACTATTACTTAATCCAAAATGATTATACGTCAATCGGTCATATTACCAGACAAACCCGACTGTTCTAATTTCTTATCTTATTGTAACATGTAGATATGCGTTAACATCCCTCTTATCAGTCATTCCGCTCTTGTTCCGACATTGTGTTGAATTTAGCCGATCTGCCAACCAGGATACATGTAAGTTGCCATAATCATATTATTGTTATATTTGATTGACCTATCCAAACACCACATTTTCCCATATCAACATTATTTCTTCTAATGGTCAGTAGAATTTGGCGGATTATGTGTTATTCAATTTCAGAATTGCATTTCTTTTTATCCACCTACACGGAAACCATTTGGTAACCGCAATCTGGTTATGCTAAAAATTTAACATGCATAAATAAAGTTCATGGATTTATGATAACAATATATATCGTCTCTATTAGAAAACTACGAGCCAATAACATGACGTCATCAGTTTTAATGTAATGTATCGTTATGATTGTATTCGACTGTATTAAGATATTTAAACTAAACACATGTATGATCTAAAACTGATTGTATGACTGAGTAATCTGAATGAATGGTGTATGTATGACTGGGTTGTCTGAATGAATGGTGTATGTATGGCTGGTTTGTCTGAATGAATGGTGTATGTATGACTGGGTTGTCTGAATGAATGGTGTATGTATGACTGGGTTGTCTGAATGAATGGTGTATGTATGACTGGGTTGTCTGAATGAATGGTGTATGTATGACTGGGTTGTCTGAATGAATGGTGCATGTATGACTGGGTTGTCTGAATGAATGGTGTATGTATGACTGGGTTGTCTGAATGAATGGTGTATGTATAGCTGGGTTGTCTGAATGAATGGTGTATGTATGACTGGGTTGTCTGAATGAATGGTGTATGTATGACTGGGTTGTCTGAATGAATGGTGCATGTATGACTGGGTTGTCTGAATGAATGGTGTGTGTATGACTGGGTTGTCTGAATGAATGGTGTATGTATGACTGGGTTGTCTGAATGAATGGTGTATGTATGACTGGGTTGTCTGAATGAATGGTGCATGTATGGCTGGTTTGTCTGAATAAATGGTGTATGTATGGCTGGGATGTCTGAATGAATGGTGTATGTATGACTGGGTTGTCTGAATGAATGGTACATGTATGACTGGTTTGTCTGAATGAATGGTGTATGTATGACTGGGTTGTCTGAATGAATGGTGTATGTATGACTGGGTTGTCTGAATGAATGGTGTATGTATGACTGGGTTGTCTGAATGAATGGTGTATGTATGGCTGGGATGTCTGAATGAATGGTGTATGTATGACTGGGTTGTCTGAATGAATGGTGTATGTATGGCTGGGTTGTCTGAATGAATGGTGCATGTATGACTGAGTAATCTGAATGAATGGTGTATGTATGACTGGGTTGTCTGAATGAATGGTGTATGTATGACTGGTTTGTCTGAATGAATGGTGCATGTATGACTGAGTAATCTGAATGAATGGTGTATGTATGACTGGTTTGTCTGAATGAATGGTGCATGTATGGCTGGGTTGTCTGAATGAATGATGTATGTATGACTGGGTTGTCTGAATGAATGGTGTATGTATGACTGGGTTGTCTGAATGAATGGTGTATGTATGGCTGGGTTGTCTGAATGAATGGTGTATGTATGACTGGGTTGTCTGAATGAATGGTGTATGTATGACTGGGTTGTCTGAATGAATGGTGTATGTATGGCTGGGTTGTCTGAATGAATGGTGTATGTATGGCTGGGATGTCTGAATGAATGGTGTATGTATGACTGGGTTGTCTGAATGAATGGTGTATGTATGACTGGGTTGTCTGAATGAATGATGTATGTATGGCTGGGTTGTCTGAATGAATGGTGTATGTATGACTGGGTTGTCTGAATGAATGGTGTATGTATGACTGGGTTGTCTGAATGAATGGTGTATGTATGGCTGGGTTGTCTGAATGAATGGTGTATGTATGGCTGGGATGTCTGAATGAATGGTGCATGTATGACTGGGTTGTCTGAATGAATGATGTATGTATGACTGGGTTGTCTGAATGAATGATGTATGTATGACTGGGTTGTCTGAATGAATGATGTATGTATAGCTGGGTTGTCTGAATGAATGATGTATGTATGACTGGGTTGTCTGAATGAATGGTGTATGTATGACTGGGTTGTCTGAATGAATGGTGTATGTATGACTGGGTTGTCTGAATGAATGGTGTATGTATGACTGGGTTGTCTGAATGAATGGTGTATGTATGACTGGGTTGTCTGAATGAATGATGTATGTATGACTGGGTTGTCTGAATGAATGGTGCATGTATGACTGGGTTGTCTGAATGAATGATGTATGTATGACTGGGATGTCTGAATGAATGGTGTATGTATGACTGGGTTGTCTGAATGAATGGTGTATGTATGACTGGGTTGTCTGAATGAATGGTGTATGTATGACTGGGTTGTCTGAATGAATGGTGTATGTATGACTGGGTTGTCTGAATGAATGGTGTATGTATGACTGGGTTGTCTGAATGAATGGTGTATGTATGACTGGGTTGTCTGAATGAATGGTGTATGTATGACTGGGTTGTCTGAATGAATGGTGTATGTATGGCTGGGATGTCTGAATGAATGGTGTATGTATGACTGGGTTGTCTGAATGAATGGTGTATGTATGACTGGGTTGTCTGAATGAATGGTGCATGTATGGCTGGGTTGTCTGAATGCATTGTGCATGTATAGCTGGGTTGTCTGAATGAATGGTGTATGTATGGCTGGGTTGTCTGAATGAATGATGTATGTATGACTGGGTTGTCTGAATGCATTTTTTATGTATGGCTGGGTTGTCTGAATGCATTTTGTATGTATGGCTGGGTTGTCTGAATGCATTGTGTATGTATGTTAAGGTTGTCTGAATGCATTTTGTATGTATGGCTGGGTTGTCTGAATGCATTTTGTATGTATGGCTGGGTTGTCTGAATGCATTGTGTATGTATGTTAAGGTTGTCTGAATACATTGTGTATGTATGTTAAGGTTGTCTGAATGCATTGTGTATGTATGTTAAGGTTGTCTGAATGCATTGTGTATGTATGTTAAGGTTGTCTGAATGCATTGTGTATGTATGTTAAGGTTGTCTGAATGCATTGTGTATGTATGTTAAGGTTGTCTGAATGCTTTGTGTATGTATGTTAAGGTTGTCTGAATGCATTGTGTATGTATGTTAAGGTTGTCTGAATGTTTGTTTGATGCAGCTTTAGCTTGTGTGATTGAATGTTTTGTTGAATGCTTAATGTCGGTATATTTGTTTTAAACTTATGTAGAACGAATTGAAAATGTTCGTGTGCGTGCAATTAGAATTATATAATCAGTTAACGGAAGTATGTCGTGTCTAATGAAAGAAAAGTTCTTTCTAAAAACAGAATGACACAATTACTTATTCGTCTTATCACAACGCACGACTTGCACTGAGTGCATGAGACCAGTATTGTCAGATACCATTCGCCACGGAACACCAACCCATAACTTGACACTCAAATTATGCACTCATCAATATTTTGCCCCTGGGGTAACTGACCCAAGGAAGGTAGACACTTCTATAGGATCTATTAAAAATCCTGCCAAAGTCAGTTTCCTGGCACCCGGAATCATACGGCGTGTCAAATTTCCACCTCTTGTAAAAAGTGTCTGACTAAAGTCCCGAGTATCTTCCTTGGGGCAAAACATTGATAAGTGTATAACACACTAACTTGGAACACAACGCATGATAAAAACGCAAAGCCGATCTCGATGGTTATCACCGTTTATTGCGATAATGTCTTAATTATTGAAATAAATACTGACAGTGTGAAAAACTGTTTAAGGTTTGTATTAAAATGTTTAATCCCATTAACAAATTATGATATGAAAATGTTCATTTTCTAAATTTTCCTCGAATTCTGTTATTTAATTGTTGTATATTGACATCTGACAGCTGCCGTTATGGTTTATGCCTTAAATCTATAAGTTATTACAACACATGGATACGCCTTACTTATACATTGAATTTCACATAAGTTTTTGCTGTACTTTCTGATCAAGTTCAAAGTAACAACAGATAAATGAATAAAATGTTCACATAGTGGATAAATAACTTGAGTGAGATATGAACTTTGAACTCGGCCAGCCTTGGTTCTTCTCTTCTCTGATTGCTCCAGTATTAATGTGACGGAAGGACAAGACCTGCCCAGCACAGGAATCAAACCTGGATCTCCTAGATGACAGCTTAACGGTTGTCAGGAACCTACTGAGTTCATCGAGAGGACTTCATCATTTCATGACAGTACTGTAGGAATGTTGTCACGTGATTGTATTGTACACAAATATGAAGTTGAATTCTAGTGATACATTTATCATATTTCTCTTTACAAGTAATACAATGCTATAGTTTCAACTTGTTTCATCAATACAACTATGGAACTAATACAACTATGGAAGTAATACAATGCTATAGTTTCAACTTGTTTCATCAATACAACTATGGAATTAATACAACTATGGAACTAATACAACTATGGAACTCAAACAACTATGGAACTAATACAACTATGGAACTAATACAACTATGGAACTAATACAACTATGGAACTAATACAACTATGGAACTAATACAACTATGGAACTAATACAACTATGGAATTAATACAACTATGGAATTAATACAACTATGGAACTAATACAACTATGGAACTAATACAACTATGGAATTAATACAACTATGGAATTAATACAACTATGGAATTAATACAACTATGGAATTAATACAACTATGGAACTAATACAACTATGGAACTAATACAACTATGGAATTAATACAACTATGGCACTAATACAACTATGGAACTAATACAACTATGGAATTAATACAACTATGGAACTAATACAACTATGGAACTAATACATCTATGGAACTAATACAACTATGGAACTAATACAACTATGGCACTAATACAACTATGGCACTAATACAACTATGGCACTAATACAACTATGGAACTAATACAACTATGGCACTAATACAACTATGGCACTAATACAACTGTGGAACTAATACAACTATGGCACTAATACAACTATGGCACTAATACAACTATGGAATTAATACAACTATGGAACTAATATAACTATGGAACTAATACAACTATGGAACTAATATGGAATTAATACAACTATGGAAGTAATACAACTATGGAACTTATACAACTATGGAACTAATACAACTATGGAACTAATTCAACTACGGAACTAATACAACTATGACACTAATACAACTATGGCACTAATACAACTATGGAATTAATACAACTATGGAACTAATACAACTATGGAACTAATACAACTATGGCACTAATACAACTATGGAACTAATACAACAATGGAAGCAATACAACTATGGAACTTATACAACTATGGAACTAATACAACTATGGAACTAATACAACTATGGAACTAATACAACTATGGAACTAATACAACTATGGCACTAATACAACTATGGAACTAATACAACTATGGAACTAATACAACTATGGAACTAATACAACTATGGAACTAATACAACTATGGAACTAATACAACTATGGAACTAATACAACTATGGAACTCATACAACTATGGAAGCAATACAACTATGGAACTAATACAACTATGGAACTCATACAACTATGGAACTAATACAAGTATGGAACTAATACAACTATGGCACTAATACATCTATGGAACTAATACAACTATGGAACTAATACATCTATGGAACTAATACAACTATGGAACTATCACAACTATAGAACTAATACAACTATGGAACTAATACAACTATGGAACTAATACAACTATGGAACTATCACAACTATGGAACTAATACAACTATGGAACTAATACAACTGTGGAACTAATACAACTATGGAACTAATACAACTATGGAACTAATACGACTGTGGAACTATCACAACTATGGAACTAATACAACTGTGGAACTATCACAACTATGGAACTAATACAACTATGGAACTAATACAACTATGGAAGTAATACAACTATGGAAGTAATACAACTATGGAAGTAATACAACTATAGAACTAATACAACTATGGAACTAATACAACTATGGAACTAATACAACTATGGAATTAATTCTTAAATGTGCAGAAAACATTCTGCTGTCAATGGAATCGAATATGTTATAAGCAAATTAGTTTTAAATTAAACTATTGCAATCCGTTTTACTTTTCTATTAGAATGGATGCTATGGTAACCACTACTAAAGCAAGGTCACATAAAACTGTAACATTTAGTCTAGCACGATATGAAAACCTGTCCGAAATAAATGTCTTTGGGTAATACTATTTCCTTGATGCCACAAGTTCACCTTTAGAAACGTTGATATACTGCAAAATTACCCCACCCACTTTGAACATATTATGTAAAAAAACATTTACCAAATAAAGCCAATAAACATCATGCTTTTTGTAGGAAATGGATTATACTTATAGTTATAAAAATACCACTTACTTTACTGTATACGTGTTGAGAGGTAGTACCGTAAAGATTGTAAATCAATGCTGTAATTTTGTTATTGTTTTACCTGTATTTTTAAGTATTTTAAAGGAAAATGCAGAAAACATTGAGTATTTTTATAAATTTGCATAATTTTAGATTTTTTAGTCTCCCTGTGATATTCAATTACCATTTATGAAGTAACCATAAACCTTCTCATTCTACTCATTACACAGATGTGTTATTTTCTAATATTTGACGGCCATTTTGGCGGCCATCTTGGATTTCTCAAAACGTACCATGATGTCACGTGTATACCCAAATGTTTTGGAAACTTCAACCATTAAGCTTCACAATGATATAAAAAATATCCGTGGACCTTTTTTGCACACGGGACGTTCTCAGGGTAGATGTAGTAACTCGATATTTGCATTTTCAATTCACAAAACGAATTTCTATTACTTTGATGTCGACGTGCTTATTAACCGAAATACTTAGTAGTCGAAATACTTTTGTGCCCTAAAATTATACATTTTTAACAAATCCGAGAGGATTTTTAACCGAACTGCAACGGACATAAGGTTTCATTATATTATCCATACATGTACATACAGTTTGTCACACGTGTTTCATTTCAGATATTCAATAGGATATCCCTATAGGAATGTGTATTTCGGTAGAAAGGTTGCAGTTAAATGTCTGATTTCTGCAAAAACTAACAATTCTTTGAAATAATTTTGTCGGCAGAGATGTCATTCCTAATCAAATTTGTGGAAAATATGTTATAACATACATTATGTTCATAATAATCTTGTATTGTCGCTTTATTGACGAAATGGTTAAAATATGCATTCAAACATGTAAACATTTAAAGTATCGATGATCATCTTGTTATGATTACAGGCGTACCATGTTTGGTATAATTCTAGTCGTCTGCGTGGCAAGTCTTACCCAGACAGGTAAAACTTTATTTCAGCACTTTAAACAATTTTCAAGTTCCCAGACATGAATTTACTAGGTTAACTTGTTATACAAACATGAACATGGTGGTCAGCGGACCTAACCAGTTTACTTGGAATGAATTATCAGCCAGTACTAACTTACCCTTCCAACATCTGCTGACAGCTTCCCCGTGTGTATCACAGTACTAACTTACCCTTCCAACATCTGCTGACAGCTTCCCCGTGTGTATCACAGTACTAACTTACCATTCCAACATCTGCTGACAGCTTCCCCGTGTGAATCACAGTACTAACTTACCCTTCCAACATCTGCTGACAGCTTCCCCGTGTGTATCACAGTACTAACTTACCCTTCCAACATCTGCTGACAGCTTCCCCGTGTGTATCACAGTACTAACTTACCCTTCCAACATCTGCTGACAGCTTCCCCGTGTGAATCACAGTACTAACTTACCCTTCCAACATCTGCTGACAGCTTCCCCGTGTGTATCACAGTACTAACTTACCCTTCCAACATCTGCTGACAGCTTCCCCGTGTGTATCACAGTACTAACTTACCCTTCCAACATCTGCTGACAGCTTCCCCGTGTGTATCACAGTACTAACTTACCCTTCCAACATCTGCTGACAGCTTCCCCGTGTGTATCACAGTACTAACTTACCCTTCCAACATCTGCTGACAGCTTCCCCGTGTGTATCACAGTACTAACTTACCCGTCCAACATCTGCTGACAGCTTCCCCGTGTGTATCACAGTACTAACTTACCCGTCCAACATCTTCTGACAGCTTCCCCGTGTGTATCACAGTACTAACTTACCCTTCCAACATCTGCTGACAGCTTCCCCGTGTGTATCACAGTACTAACTTACCCGTCCAACATCTACTGACAGCTTCCCCGTGTGTATCACAGTACTAACTTACCCTTCCAACATCTGCTGACAGCTTCCCCGTGTGTATCACAGTACTAACTTACCCGTCCAACATCTGCTGACAGCTTCCCCGTGTGTATCACAGTACTAACTTACCCGTCCAACATCTGCTGACAGCTTCCCCGTGTGAATCACAGTACTAACATACCCTTCCAACATCTGCTGACAGCTTCCCCGTGTGTATCACAGTACTAACTTACCCGTCCAACATCTGCTGACAGCTTCCCCGTGTGTATCACAGTACTAACTTAACCGTCCAACATCTGCTGACAGCTTCCCCGTGTGAATCACAGTACTAACTTACCCGTCCAACATCTGCTGACAGCTTCCCCGTGTGTATCACAGTACTAACTTACCCGTCCAACATCTGCTGACAGCTTCCCCGTGTGTATCACAGTACTAACTTACCCGTCCAACATCTGCTGACAGCTTCCCCGTGTGGATCACAGTACTAACTTACCCTTCCAACATCTGCTGACAGCTTCCCCGTGTGAATCACAGTACTAACATACCCTTCCAACATCTGCTGACAGCTTCCCCGTGTGTATCACAGTACTAACATACCCTTCCAACATCTGCTGACAGCTTCCCCGTGTGAATCACAGTACTAACATACCCTTCCAACATCTGCTGACAGCTTCCCCGTGTGAATCACAGTACTAACATACCCTTCCAACATCTGCTGACAGCTTCCCCGTGTGTATCACAGACGTAGGACTGTAGAATAATATTACTGCAGGACATGACTGGACGCACCTACGGATATCGAACCCGAACCTCCAGGATAACGCCTCAGCGCTCTACCAACTGTGCTAAACGGATGGGCTGATAAATCTTCAAGTTGTACATAATTAGAGATGTCAACGAATACTCGTTCGTACGTCCGAATATTCGATTACTGATTTGGCATTCGGATATTCGATATGAAATATATAATTTCAATAAAAAAGCTAAATTTAAGCAAGAGCATTACTGTTCAATGGTCAGGTCCATCATTGAATTGAATGAGATATTACGCGGCGCCATCTACAGATGATTATACATGTCAAGTTGTACATTAGGGGGCAAGCGACGGATGACACTTATGGTATTGTTGTCATTAATTAAGTACAATTATCCCCCGATTGTTTACCACTCGATTGATCAATTTAACACTTTAATGTTGCATTAAAATTTCTACAAAAATGGTCTTCTGTTAAAAAGTTGTGCAATGGTCTAAATACTGGAATATTCAACTTCTACATAAGTCTATATCATCAACTACAGTTGGCTTTACTTAATTGATTTACATCCTTACGTACAGTTAGTTGGGACAATCTATCAGAATATTAAGACGAATTTACTATATTTCATTTTGCTTTCACTTTAATAAACGTGTTGCAGTAAGAGTAATGATGAATAATTGTATATAATTGCCGATATCAGAGCTAATCTGGAAATAAGTGTATATTATTAGTTATACAGGATGTTGGCATGGTATATGGGGGAATATAACATGTCTGTGTGCCATATAATATTATATGAATCGCAGACAGGCTATATTCCCCATATACCCTGTCAACAACATGTATAACGAATCTATAGTACTGCAAAAATCTATCGTTTTGAATATTAATACAAGCACACATGTAATCTTTTCCATATTTTTTTACTCGTGTATGAAGATCAATTGTCAATTTCCAGTAACTTGCGGACATCAAGCGATAAAAGTGTTCAAGTCGAGCGGTCACAGCAAAAATGGTCATGAGGCGCATGAAGGGGAAATTAGTTCGCACGTCATATACCCTGTCAGCGCCGTGTATATAGAATACTATACGCGAGTCTTTAACCAATGCAATTACTGGATTTTTATTTGCAGTATTATAAAATTACCGATATCAGAGCTAATCTGATCATCCAGCATAGACAGCGGGGCCATGTTGCACATTCGTTCGGAAGATTGACCGAATATTCGAATACCAAAATTGCCATTCGTTGACCTCCTTAATAAATAAACATGAAGTTTTAAAGCTTGATCTTACCATACCAAGGTGACGATTTTGTCACGTGTTTGTATAACGGGAATGCATTATCTGTGTGACATTATTGTATATATGCATTTGTGAACACTGTGCAGTCAAATTCTTCCAAAAACAATTCTAACAGGGTTTTATATCTCTGACACAGATGTCGAATGTTTTGATCATTACAATTTAGATGTTCAGAGTGTTGAACCGAGAAGTTATCTTGCAATCACGTCTAGATCTGTTCCACATTGTTTTATTGTTAACACACCGAGTATTCCCATTTAAACAAAACGTGTAACAAACACAGTGACAGTTGCCAGGCAACACTCCTATATTGCAGCATCATTTATGTTTGTATAGTAACCCTTCAGCTGTTGTAGTTGTCTCCGTGTATACATGTTCCTGTCTCCGTGTGCTTTGTGCTGCTACATGTATACATGTTCCTGTCTCCGTGTGCTTTGTGCTGCTACATGTATACATGTTCCTGTCTCCGTGTGCTTTGTACTGCTACATGTATACATGTTCCTGTCCCTGTGTGCTTTGTGCTGCTACATGTATACATGTTCCTGTCTCCGTGTGCTTTGTACTGCTACATGTATACATGTTCCTGTCTCCGTGTGCTTTGTACTGCTACATGTATACATGTTCCTGTCTCCGTGTGCTTTGTGCTGCTACATGTATACATGTTCCTGTCTCCGTGTGCTTTGTGCTGCTACATGTATACATGTTCCTGTCTCCGTGTGCTTTGTGCTACTACATGTATACATGTTCCTGTCTCCATGTGCTTTGTACTGCTACATGTAAACATGTTCCTGTCTCCGTGTGCTTTGTGCTGCTACATGTATACATGTTCCTGTCTCCGTGTGCTTTGTACTGCTACATGTATACATGTTCCTGTCTCCGTGTGCTTTCTGCTGCTACATGTATACATGTTCCTGTCTCCGTGTGCTTTGTGCTGCTACATGTATGCATGTTCCTGTCTCCGTGTGCTTTGTGCTGCTACATGTATACATGTTCCTGTCTCCGTGTATACATGTTCCTGTCTCCGTGTGCTTTGTGCTGCTACGTGTATACATGTTCCTGTCTCCGTGTGCTTTGTACTGCTACATGTATACATGTTCCTGTCTCCGTGTGCTTTGTACTGCTACATGTATACATGTTCCTGTCTCCGTGTGCTTTGTACTGCTACATGTATACATGTTCCTTTCTCCGTGTGCTTTGTACTGCTACATGTATACATGTTCCTGTCTCCATGTGCTTTGTACTGCTACATGTATACATGTTCCTTTCTCCGTGTGCTTTGTACTGCTACATGTATACATGTTCCTGTCTCCGTGTGCTTTGTGCTCCTACATGTATACATGTTCCTGTCTCCGTGTATACATGTTCCTGTCTCCGTGTGCTTTGTGCTGCTACATGTATACATGTTCCTGTCTCCGTGTGCTTTGTACTGCTACATGTATACATGTTCCTGTCTCCGTGTGCTTTGTGCTGCTACATGTATACATGTTCCTGTCTCCGTGTGCTTTGTACTGCTACATGTATACATGTTCCTTTCTCTGTGTGTTTTGTGCTACTACATGTATACATGTTCCTGTCTCCGTGTTTACATGTTCCTGTCTCCGTGTGCTTTGTACTGCTACATGTATACATGTTCCTGTCTCCGTGTGCTTTGTACTGCTACATGTATACATGTTCCTGTCTCCGTGTGCTTTGTGCTGCTACATGTATACATGTTCCTGTCTCCGTGTGCTTTGTACTGCTACATGTATACATGTTCCTGTCTCCGTGTGCTTTGTACTGCTACATGTATACATGTTCCTGTCTCCGTGTGCTTTGTGCTGCTACATGTATACATGTTCCTGTCTCCGTGTGCTTTGTACTGCTACATGTATACATGTTCCTTTCTCCGTGTGCTTTGTGCTGCTACATGTATACATGTTCCTGTCTCCGTGTGCTTTGTACTGCTACATGTATACATGTTCCTTTCTCCGTGTATACATGTTCCTGTCTCCGTGTGCTTTGTACTGCTACATGTATACATGTTCCTTTCTCCGTGTGCTTTGTGCTGCTACAAGTATACATGTTCCTGTCTCCGTGTGCTTTGTGCTACTACATGTATACATGTTCCTGTCTCCGTGTATACATGTTCCTGTCTCCGTGTGCTTTGTACTGCTACATGTATACATGTTCCTTTCTCCGTGTGCTTTGTACTGGCTAGGTATTGCGAAACAAAGTCGACGCTTGACAAAAATAAAACACAGTATGGCCTTACCTCAAACATGTAATATTAAGATACGTATTAGGATGCATAATGTGTCCATAGTATGCGGCATCGTCAGCTCCATGTCATCAGTGTTTTTGTAGGAAACGACAAACTGTTTGCTGTCAAACGTTTTACAAAGCTAACTTTGTTATTATAGCTACTGCCGAAAGATGTTTCGAATGTTCGGATATGCCTCACCCAGAGGATTGTGAGATTGTCACCATGTGTTCACAGTACGAGCATTGTCACGTGGAACAATATGTCACCAGTGGTGGCATTGTCTTGTACAACTCAGGTTGCATAGCAAAAGAGGTGAACTGTTATATGATTTACATTATTTCCTATAATTCATATTTATCGCGCGCGACGAAAATGCATTTATAAATGTTTTGTCCCGGGGGGGGGGGGGGGTGGCGGAGATAAAATATTTTGGCTATCGAGACCACTCCCTGAAACTCTCGGTCAGTTACGTCACGTGGTCGTAACCATGGATACACAGATGATTGAATTCACTTCTTCCTTTGTTCTAATGGTATACCGTGTCATGACTGGCTTGTTGTGGTGGAAGATATACACTGAAACGTAGATAATGTATGCGACTTTTATCCGATCCGAAGAAAGTTGGCTTTAGTTGTGAGGTGGTCTGATGATCGAGTTAAGATATAGAAGAACAATGACGAACTGGTCCGTGCTATTATTTATGAGTGAGTCTCCATTTCGAGGTGTTCTTTAAATGAGATTTCCTTTTATATGTAAAGCTAACTCAAGACTCATTCTGATAAACAAACAGTAAAGGTGATTTACTAATGTTAAAGCAATTGTTGCATTCCAAATGTATTCGGTAAAAATCAAACTTTTTAATCGTCAGAAGCATTCAAAGAATGTATTTCTTTTAAATATGCATAGTAGCCGGAGAGGCCAAGATTTCGACACCCATTTATTTGTAAAGTTTTATTTGTAGAAATGTACGGCAGGAACTAAGAGAGCAAGCTTTATAAACGTGATGGAGAAACGTCGACCATTAACTAAGAGACAAGATCCAGTGTCCATCACTGATATAGCAACTTGCATCCAGTGCTGTAATGGAGACTTCTGTAATTATGAAGGTTGTGGAACCGTTGGTAAGTGGTCAACCAATGAAGTACCCCAGACCCAATCCATTCTTATGTCTTTGTATTTATAACCTGGTCTTGTTGTGTCGTTACTTAATACATGTACTCACTAGGATTACCTCCCTTACATTGTTGTGAGGAACCGATAGACTCGAATCCAAACCATGCAACAGTACGATTTTAATCATGTGTTGTGAAACTTTGAAGTTCAAAATATGTCAACAGTCAAAGTGACATTTTCCGGCATGTTTTTCTCTCGTTAAACTACATTGCATTTCAAAGTCTGGACCAGACCACACGAGCCAAATAACACGTTAAACTACATTGCATTTCAAAGTCTGGACCACGCGAGCCAAATAACACGTTAAACTTCATTGCATTTCAAAGTCTGGACCAGACCACGCGAGCCAAATAACACGTTAAACTACATTGCATTTCAAAGTCTGGACCACGCGAGCCAAATAACACGTTAAACTACATTGCATTTCAAAGTCTGGACCAGACCACGCGAGCCAAATAACACGTTAAACTACATTGCATTTCAAAGTCTGGACCACGCGATCCAAATAACACGTTAAACTACATTGCATTTCAAAGTCTGGACCACGCGAGCCAATTAACACGTTAAACTACATTGCATTTCAAAGTCTGGACCACGTGATCCAAATAACACGTTAAACTACATTGCATTTCAAAGTCTGGACCAGACCACGCGATCCAAATAACACGTTAAACTACATTGCATTTCAAAGTCTGGACCACGCGATCCAAATAACACGTTAAACTACATTGCATTTCAAAGTCTGGACCACTCGATCCAAATAACACGTTAAACTACATTGCATTTCAAAGTCTGGACCAGACCACGCGAGCCAAATAACACGTTAAACTACATTGCATTTCAAAGTCTGGACCAGACCACGCGAGCCAAATAACACGTTAAACTACATTGCATTTCAAAGTCTGGACCACTCGATCCAAATAACACGTTAAACTACATTGCATTTCAAAGTCTGGACCAGACCACGCGAGCCAAATAACACGTTAAACTACATTGCATTTCAAAGTCTGGACCACTCGATCCAAATAACACGTTAAACTACATTGCATTTCAAAGTCTGGACCAGACCACGCGAGCCAAATAACACGTTAAACTACATTGCATTTCAAAGTCTGGACCACTCGATCCAAATAACACGTTAAACTACATTGCATTTCAAAGTCTGGACCAGACCACGCGAGCCAAATAACACGTTAAACTACATTGCATTTCAAAGTCTGGACCAGACCACGCGAGCCAAATAACACGTTAAACTACATTGCATTTCAAAGTCTGGACCAGACCACGCGAGCCAAATAACACGTTAAATTACATTGCATTTCAAAGTCTTGACCAGACCACGCGAGCCAAATAACACGTTAAACTACATTGCATTTCAAAGTCTGGACCAGACCACGCGAGCCAATTAACACGTTAAACTACATTGCATTTCAAAGTCTGGACCACGTGATCCAAATAACACGTTAAACTACATTGCATTTCAAAGTCTGGACCAGACCACGCGATCCAAATAACACGTTAAACTACATTGCATTTCAAAGTCTGGACCACGCGATCTAAATACAATTTAAACTACATTGCATTTCAAAGTCTGGACCACTCGATCCAAATAACACGTTAAACTACATTGCATTTCAAAGTCTGGACCACGCGATCCAAATAACACGGACATGATAAAAAGACCGCAGTATGATGCTGCCATGTTCGGTGTCATTACTTTGTTGCATGGTCCCATAGATTGTCAACAAATATGTATACATTCAAAGTATAATATGTATTTAGTCTATTAAGAGTGTAAAACAGGACAAATAGAATGTTCCACATGACAAACAGAATGTTACACAGGACAAATAGAATGTTACACAGGACAAATAGAATGTTCCACATGACAAACTGAATGTTACACAGGACAAATAGAATGTTACCCATGACAAATAGAATGTTACTCATGACAAATAGAATGTTACACAGGACAAATAGAATGTTCCACATGCAAACTGAATGTTACACAGGACAAATAGAATGTTACACAGGACAAATAGAATGTTCCACATGACAAACTGAATGTTACACAGGACAAATAGAATGTTACACATGACAAATAGAATGTTACACAGGACAAATAGAATGTTACACAGGACAAATAGAATGTTACACAGGACAAATAGAATGTTCCACATGACATACTGAATGTTACACAGGACAAATAGAATGTTACACAGGACAAATAGAATGTTACTCATGGCAAATAGAATGTTACACAGGACAAATAGAATGTAACACAGGACAAATAGAATGTTACTCATGACAAACTGAATGTTACACAGGACAAATAGAATGTAACACATGACAAATAGAACGTTACTCATGACAAACTGAATGTTACACAGGACAAACTGAATGTTACACAGGACAAATAGAATGTAACACAGGACAAATATAATGTTACACAGGACTAATAGAATGTTACACAGGACAAAAAGAATGTTACACATATCTAATAGAATGTTCTGAATGTTACACGCGACATTTTGACAACAAAAGATTTTATGAGAACAAATAATATGCTTACTGACTTTGAAAATGCAAACAGTGTAGTAGCTCGTTTTACCAGGAAAGCAAAATCATTAATTGTTTTGTAATACACCATTTTAAAAGTCAACATAATGTCGTCATTTTTATACCAACATGTTTGAAATCAGAGTGTTAAATTATAAATTGTACGATGAAACAACAGTACAGAAAACGAAAGTCACACTTATGGCCCGATGGAGATTGTTAGCGTAGTTGAATGTATCCAACTTATGGCCCGATGGTGATTGTTAGCGTTGTTGAATGTATCCAACTTATGGCCCTATGGTGATTGTTAGCGTTGTTGAATGTATCCAACTTATGGCCCTGTGGTGATTGTTAGCGTTGTTGAATGTATCCAACTCGTGCGCCGTTAGTTCAATGTAAAGTAGCCCACGATTGTTCTTCTGTTACAGTGTTTGTGTAACGTGTAGCACAAGGAGTCTAACACTTTCCTTTCACAACTGACTTCATTCATCAGTCGAAATTGCGCTTCAAAATGTGTCCAAGAACTACAACGTGCCATAACCATGAATAACTTATCTTCCATACGACATATACATGTACTTAATGCAAATATGTCAAGAATTGACCGAGTTCTCTCCAGAAATACATGAAACTGCGCGCTTGATAAAAACCTCGTCGATTTGTTCTAACAACCAAAAACGTGAAAAAACAGCTATTTTCGCGGGACTTTGGGTCGTTTCAGCAAGATAGACGATACACGATACAGTTTACATTTTGCTTTCCTGGTACAAACCAATTCACCGCACTGTTGCGTTTCCAAAGTGCCCAAGTATATAAATGAAAACCTGTAATTAAATGTTCATATTGTAATGAGTGCTTACCGCAAATATAATCACTTGTATCAACTTCACACACTTACCGCAAATATAATCACTTGTATCAACTTCACACACTTACCGCAAATATATTCACTTGTATCAACTTCACACACTTACCGCAAATATAATCACTTGTATCAACTTCACACACTTACCGCAAATATAATCACTTGTATCAACTTCACACACTTACCGCAAATATAATCACTTGTATCAACTTCACACACTTACCGCAAATATAATCACTTGTATCAACTTCACACACTTACCGCAAATATAATCACTTGTATCAACTTCACACACTTACCGCAAATATAATCACTTGTATCAACTTCACACACTTACCGCAAATATAATCACTTGTATCAACTTCACACACTTACCGCAAATATAATCACTTGTATCAACTTCACACACTTACCGCAAATATAATCACTTGTATCAACTTCACACACTTACCGCAAATATAATCACTTGTATCAACTTCACACACTTACCGCAAATATAATCACTTGTATCAACTTCACACACTTACCGCAAATATAATCACTTGTATCAACTTCACACACTTACCGCAAATATAATCACTTGTATCAACTTCACACACTTGATTTCCAATAGCTCAACCTAAAAGCAGCCGAGGTACGAAATGTTTCACCTGTACTGCACAGGCAAATCCTGAATCGTGTAGAAGAATTCAGACATGTGACAGATCTGAGGTAATGTGTCACTTTATCACCTTTAATACAGCTGTCAAGATTATTTTGAACCGATCAAGAAAAGCATCACTTTACAATTTTTCAAAGATCTAAAGTGACTGGAATTTCGAAATAGGGTTAAACTATTAGACGGCAGTTACAGCTTTCAAATATGTTAATAATAAGGTACCTTCATATATGACCGAGGTTTTGAATTTTTCAAGGTACCTTCATATATGACCGAGGTTTTGAATTTTTCAGAGAATAAATTATATACTTTACGTTCAGTATCAAACAACGATGTTGTTTTGTGTGCAAACCTCGCGAAAATTACCATAACGATCCGTTGTCTTATTTTAGCATTAATGTTTGGAATACCTGCTAACATTACGCAAGCCAGGACATTGCAAACAAATCCAGTGATTATATCGAGTTAATATCTTGTATCACATTTTCAAATTGTTGATAATCAACGCATATTCTGAACACTGTTGACATGTAACTGTTCTTGTTTTCGTTTGTGTTACACGAAGGCCTTTACTTATTTCAGGCTCTACTCGTTGTTGTTTGTACTAAATGAAGCCAAATCTGTTATAAGCAGCAAGTTAATGAATTCGTTAAATGTGACCAATTTAAGCAGGTGGCTGTTTAACAAAGGTGTATTTAATATTAATATGGCCAGTGTGATTGAACTGTAGTTATTTGACACCAATACTGGCAGATCAGGCTGTACTTTCGTTCATTTCTTGTAAATATTGGTTCTAATTTAACCACACCATTAAACAATGTTACAGACCACTCCAAAATTGTAAAACTAAACTGAGAAACGTCCAATTCCTAGCAATAGCTCGAGTTTTCGACAACAAAAAATCGTAAAGCAACGTTTTATTACCTGTAGGTATGTGCTATACTGAAATCTACCCATAATCTGCTGGAGGAAGCTTGGGAAACATCATGTATGAGAGAAATTGTAAGTTTGTTTTACCAATTAGTGACACAGCGTGTGTGGGAATAATCGTATGAAAAATTCTTTAAATGCAAGAATACGATTCGAATTAACTCCCCTGTTCTTCAATTAATTGACGGTGAAAACCGAGGACATTCGATAAAAGGATGAGTGATGTCTAGTAGCTGCCTTGAATTAATGTCGATTAGCAAGTCTGATTGTTAAAATAACTCATAAAACAAAGCATAAGATAAATTAATAGGTTGACATGTAGATAGACAGGTAGATAGACAGGTAGACTCACAGGTAGATAGACAGGTAGATAGACAGGTAGACTCACAGGTAGATAGACAGGTAGATAGACAGGTAGATTCATAGGTAGATAGACAGGTAGATAGACAGGTAGATAGACAGGTAGATTCATAGGTAGATAGACAGGTAGATATACAGGTAGATAGACAGGTAGATTCATAGGTAGATAGACAGGTAGATAGACAAGCAGATAGGCAGGTAGATAAACAGGTAGATATACATGTAGGTAGACATGTAGGTAGACAGATAGATAGACAGGTATATAGACAGGTAGATAGACAGGGATGTAGACAGGTAGATAGACAGGTATATAGACAGGTAGATAGACAGGGATGTAGACAGGTAGATAGACAGGTATATAGACAGGTAGATAGACAGGTAGATAGACACGTAGATTCATATGTAGATAGACAGGTATATAGACAGGTAGATAGACAGGGATGTAGACAGGTAGATAGACAGGCATATAGACAGGTAGATAGACAAGCAGATAGGCAGGTAGATAAACAGGTAGATATACATGTAGGTAGACAGGTAGGTAGACAGGTAGGCAGACAGGTAGGTAGACAGATAGATAGACAGGTATATAGACAGGTAGATAGACAGGGATATAGACAGGTAGATAGAAAGGTAGGTAGACAGGTAGATAGACAGGGATGTAGACAGGTAGATAGAAAGGTAGGTAGACAGGTAGGTAGACAGGTAGGTAGACAGATAGATAGACAGGTATATAGACAGGTAAATAGACAGGGATGTAGACAGGTAGATAGAAAGGTAGGTAGACAGATATATAGGCAGACAGATAGAAGCAGGCATTAATTGTAACATCAATTGTTATATGTTTGTGACTTCTGTTGTAGCAATGCAATGCTATGGTTCAAGTTCAATCTCACAATTTCGGTGGTCTGGTTGGACGACGAGCATCGACTGTAGTGAACCATTGCCCTAGATGTTGTACATCCGACTTCTGTAACCACAGCTGTAGACATTTGATATCTTACAATACTACCACGTCAATACCAGTACCTACAACACAACGTCCAACAACTATCGTCCACCACAGTGCAACATCGCCAACCACCAAACACACACATCCACCAACCACTAAGCATACTGTTAAACACGTTACAACACCCAAACCAACAACAACAACACACAAACCAACAACACACAAACCGACAACACACAGGCCAACAACACACAAACCAACAACACACAGACCAACAACACCAAAACCAGCAACACACAAACCAACAACACACAGACCAACAACACCAAAACCAACAACACACAAACCAGCAACACATAAACCAACAACACCCAAACCAACGACAACAACAGAGCGAACTACGATTATAACAACAACAACAACTCCTAAACCGACCACTGATCCCGCTGGTGAGTTTACTAGTATGGGATTTACCAAACAATTTTTTGCAGACAGAAGCATTTTCATTATTATAGATCTACCGAGTAAAATCGCCACTTTGATTGGCCCAGAGCATAATTACCATGTGCTATGTGACAAACAGAATGTTACTTGCAACGTGACACCCTAATATTTTCAATGCCACCCGATTAAGTACGTTCAGTAGTTATTAATCTGTTACTCGCGTTCATTGCGTCTAGGTGATCGATATGATCTAGGTGATCGATATGATCTAGGTGATCGATATGATCTAGGTGATCGATATGATCTAGGTGATCGATATGATCTAAACACCAAACGACAAATGTCGAGTCCAGGGCGTTTTTCTCTGCTTTTGATGAAGATTTGAGAAATTTAGACGGTTAAAGAGATTCAAAGAGTATGAGTTGTTCACGTTTTGATGATGGAGAGTTGAAATATTAATTTCAGTTTTTTTTGTTGCAATATATTACAGTGGGATGTAAAATAGACGGCTACACTTATAACGCTCACTTCCGCCTATGCTTGAAATTCTTCGAGAATGAACGTCTCAACTGGACTGATGCACAGACTTACTGTAACCGTTCCAAAGGACAACTGGCCATCATCACAGGACAGCAGAAAATAGACGACGTTCTTTCATTATACAAAAGTGGCGGATGTAAGTAAACCCTCGGAAATTCTCGGATACTATCGGTCACTATTACCATTCTGAATTCCTGGGTCAATATATCGTATTAAATCTCGAATGTGTACCTTTATAGACCAATTTGTCACACTGTTGAACTTTTTATTATAAACGCATGTGAGATATTATAATTTAATTCATCATTCCAATAATGAGTGGGGTGTAAGAAGGGCAATATGACTAATATAACACTTTTTATATTGCCCTACTTTGAATGCAATGTTCCAAAATCAAGATTTCGCCAGTTCTTTAGACTTATTCCAAAACAAAATTATTACACACATAAGAAATAAGCATAACTGTTAGCGGGTAATATGGAAATGAGAACCAAAAGTACTGATTCGGACATTTGATATAAAACTGACAGAAAAGAACGAATAATATAAGACATTTGTATATTGGTGTATTGGCGAGTACAGTGTATTGGTGAGTACAGTGTATTGGTGAGTACTGTGTGTTGGTGAGTACAGTGTATTGGTGAGTACAGTGTATTGGTGAGTACAGTGTATTGGTGAGTACAGTGTATTGGTGAGTACAGTGTATTGGTGAGTACAGTGTATTGGCGAGTACAGTGTATTGGCGAGTACAGTGTATTGGCGAGTACAGTGTATTGGCGAGTACAGTGTATTGGTGAGTACAGTGTATTGGCGAGTACAGTGTATTGGCGAGTACAGTGTATTGGTGAGTACAGTGTATTGGTGAGTACAGTGTATTGGTGAGTACAGTGTATTGGTGAGTACAGTGTATTGGTGAGTACAGTGTATTGGTGAGTACAGTGTATTGGCGAGTACAGTGTATTGGCGAGTACAGTGTATTGGCGAGTACAGTGTATTGGTGAGTACTGTGTATTGGTGAGTACAGTGTATTGGCGAGTACAGTGTATTGGCGAGTACAGTGTATTGGTGAGTACAGTGTATTGGTGAGTACTGTGTGTTGGCGAGTACAGTGTATTGGTGAGTACAGTGTATTGGCGAGTACAGTGTATTGGTGAGTACTGTGTATTGGTGAGTACAGTGTATTGGTGAGTACAGTGTATTGGTGAGTACAGTGTATTGGTGAGTACAGTGTATTGGTGAGTACAGTGTATTGGTGAACAGAGTGTATTGGTGAGTACAGTGTATTGGTGAGTTCAGTGTATTGGCGAGTACAGTGTATTGGTGAGTACAGTGTATTGGTGAGTACAGTGTTTTGGTGAGTACAGTATATTGGTGAGTACAGTGAATTGGTGAGTACAGTGTATTGTTGAGTTCAGTGTATTGGTGAGTACAGTGTATTAGTGAGTACAGTGTATTGGCGAGTACAGTGTATTGGTGAGTACAATGTATTGGTGAGTACAGAGTATTGGTGATTACAGTGTATTGGTGAGTACAGTATATTGGTGAGTACAGTGTTTTGGTGAGTACAGTATATTGGCGAGTACAGTGTATTGGTGAGTATAGTGTATTGGCGAGAACAGTGTATTGGTGAGTATAGTGTATTGGTGAGTACAGTGTATTGGTGAGTACAGTATATTGGTGAGTACAGTGTAGTGGTGAGTTCAGTGTATTGGTGAGTCCAGTGAATTGGCGAGTACAGTGTATTGGTGAGTTCAGTGTATTGGTGAGTACAAAGTATTGGTGAGTGAGGGTATTGGTGAGTACAGTGTATTGGCGAGTACAGTGTATTGGTGAGTAGAGTGTATTGATGAGTGCAGTGTATTGGTGAGTACAGCGTACTGAGATTTGTCAATCTGGTGATAACTCTGAAATAAAAAATAAAGTTGTTACTTATAAGCAATATCAAATGATAAAATATATATGGTTATGCCTGCATATGTATAATTTTAGATTCATCACCATTATGGGTGGGAGCGACTGATCTTGGTAACGGTCACGTGTTCACATTCACAGATGGTTCCAAGCTGACAGTGGACCCGTCTGAGGGACATGATCTCACTGAAGCCAACTGCTTGTACGTAAATAACGGCTCGTATAAGGGCTATGGTCCTTGCAAAGAAAAACATGGATTTATTTGTGAAAGAAGTAGCTCAATTCGTGAAAAATAAACTTGCTTGACATTTGAAAATATTGGTTTTAACTAGAGACAATAAGACAAAAACAACATCTAATCAACAACTATAACAACAGATATAATTAAAACAACATCAAGAACATAATATTAACAACAGTTTTAACAACAGCACAAGCGCTATAAGTATGATAACTTCAACATTTCAACAGCAACAACATATATATCTCAAACAACAACATATATATCAACAGCAACAACATATATATCTCAAACAACAACATATATATCGACAACAACAACAACAACTTATATATCTCAAACAACAGCATATATATCTACAACAACAACATATATATCTCAAACAACAACATATATATCTACAACAACAACATATATATCTCAAACAACAACATATATATCTACAACAACAACAGATATATCTCAAACAACAACATATATATCTACAACACCAACATATATATCTCAAACAACAACATATATATCTACAACAACAACATATTTATCTACAACAACAACTTCTACGTCTACAACAACATCATCTATATCTATAATAACAACTTTTCTTATCTACAACAACAGCATCTATATCTACTACAACAACATATATATATACAATAGCAGCAACTATATCTACAACAACAACAACAATAACTTCTACATCTACAACAACATCTGCATCTACAACAGCAGCATGTATGACTACAACATCAACAACAACATCTATGTCTACAAAATCAACAGTAACATCTACATGTATGTATATAACATCAACAGCAGCATGTTTGACTACAACATCAACAACAGCATATGTATCTACAACATCAACAACAACATATATGTCTACAACATCAACAACAGCATCTGTATCTACAACATCAACAACAACATCAATGCCTACAACATCAACAACAGCATCTATATCTACAATAACAACATCTTTATCTACAACAACAACAATAACTTCTATATCTAAACCATCAACATATATATCTAAAACAGCAGCATCTATGTATACAATAATAATATATATATCTACAACATCAACAACATATATATCTACAACATCAACAACATCATATATATCTTAAACATCAATAACAGCATATATGTCTAAAACATCAACAACTCCCTCTTTATCCATAACATCATATATATCTACAACAACATCAACAACATCTACATCTACAACATCAACAACAACATAGTTATCTACAACAGCAACATCTATATCTACAACAGCAACATCTATATCTACAACATCAACATCTATATCTACAACAGCAACATCTATATCTACAACATCAACATCTATATCTACAACAGCAACATCTATATCTACAACAGCAACATCTATATCTACAACATCAACATATATATCTACAACAGCAACATCTATATCTACAACAGCAACATCTATATCTACAACATCAACATCTATATCTACAACATCAACATCTATATCTACAACATCAACATCTATATCTACAACAACAACATAGTTATCTACAACAGCTACATCTATATCTACAACAACAACAACATCTATATCTACAACAACAACATCTATATCTACAACAGCAACATATATATCTACAACAGCAACATCTATATCTACAACATCAACATCTATATCTACAACGAAAATAACAAATTCTTTATCTAAAACAATAACTTATATATCTACAACAACAGCATCTATATCTACAACAGCAACATCTATATCTACAACAGCAACATCTATATCTACAACATCAACATATATATCTACAACATCAACATCTATATCTACAACAGCAACATCTATATCTACAACAGCAACATCTATATCTACAACATCTATATCTACAACATCAACATCTATATCTACAACAGCAACATCTATATCTACAACAGCAACATCTATATCTACAACAACAACATAGTTATCTACAACAGCTACATCTATATCTACAACAACAACATCTATATCTACAACAACAACATAGTTATCTACAACAGCAACATCTATATCTACAACAGCAACATCTATATCTACAACATCAACATCTATATCTACAACATCAACATCTATATCTACAACAACAACATCTATATCTACAACAGCAACATCTATATCTACAACATCAACATCTATATCTACAACAGCAACATCTATATCTACAACATCAACATCTATATCTACAACATCAACATCTATATCTACAACATCAACATCTATATCTACAACAACAACATAGTTATCTACAACAGCTACATCTATATCTACAACAACAACAACATCTATATCTACAACAACAACATCTATATCTACAACAGCAACATCTATATCTACAACAGCAACATCTATATCTACAACATCAACATCTATATCTACAACGAAAATAACAAATTCTTTATCTAAAACAATAACTTATATATCTACAACAACAGCATCTATATCTACAAAACAGCATCTATATTTACAACAACACCTTCTGTATATATAACAGCGGCATCTTTGTCTACAACATCAACAACAACATATATATCTAAAACATCAACAATAACACCTATGTCTCCAACATCAACAACAACATCTATATCTACAACATCAACAACAGCATCTATATCTACAACAATAACTTCCTCACCTGGAACAACAAAATCTGTATATAACAGCAGCATCTATGTATACACCATCAACAATAACAACTATATCTACAACATCAACAACAACTTCTATGTCTACAACATCAACAACAACATATATATCTAAAACATCAACAATAACACCTATGTCTCCAACATCAACAACAACATCTATGTCTACAACATCAACAACAGCATCTATATCTACATCAAAACTTATATATATTCATCCAAAAGCTTAATAACAACAACAACACAGTTTTAACTATTACAACAAAACAAAAACACAACAGTAACCACAACTATAACTGTAACAGCAACAACAACAGCTATAACTAACAATAAATATCTTTAAAAAAAGATAAACGGTGTAGATAGAATGATGTCTTCCGGTATGTTAAATGAAAGCATATGATTGGTCAGATTTCAAAGCCCGCTTCGAGGAGAACATTTGGTTGGTCAAAATTGTAGGTCAAAATCAATGTTATACAGATACGCCGAAAAAACAGCTTCACAGCCAATGTGTGACACTTCTCTGACATTATATGCTGCATTTGCTGTTTTTGGACAGTACCGCTTAGGTACCGTCTATAGTAGTGGCAATTTTGAGAGGCATATAACAATTGGTTCCCGTTTTCAAAACGTAAAACAGACTGAAAGCCGGTAACATGTCAAAAACGTCCACATCGTCCTAATTACTACGCGACAAAAGTAGTTCCAAAGTTTACCGACCTTGATAATATCATAAACGTTTCAATCAAATGAAATGTTGAAAAGGTGACCTGCTAAAGTGGTTTGTGAACTAATTAGCTGTTTCTGTGGAGTTTAGATGGGGTTTAAAGCAATGTATTAATGCACACGAGTTTGTTTACAGTTTGCAATATCAGTACGACGGGAACCTGACTATCAGACGGGTACCCTACCATACCGGTTTTCAAGACTTAAAATGTCAGGTTAGCGCTATAAACGCGATAAATTCGCTAAGCAAACGCACGTAGAAGAGTGTACTAGGGTTCAGACTGCGTTTGAACGATATATATAAATCGACGACAAGTGATTACTGTTGTTGTTGTTCTTTACTGCGATTTATCGTAGATATGGTCTCGTTGTGCACGACTACGGTAATATTCGGTGTCATCTTTCTACGTACATCTCACTCTGTGCTTGGAAAATTAATTGGAAAATACCCCCACTACAACAAGATAACTCATAACCTATGGCAAGCTATGGCCGGGAGTGTTATCATAACTTTATGCCTGGGCATACTGATTTTACTCTAAGTTCGTGCTGATATAATTGAATATGTCATTTTATAATTAAATATTCACAAACGTTACATAAGGGGTCTGATATCTTTGTATTTCATTTATTTACAATCGTGACAAACATTTCACTTGTTTTACAATTTTAAGTTTCTACCATTATTACTGACCATTTTTCTTTATTTCGGTTTGAAAATCTAGCATTTCTAGAACAAGTCGGATTGAAGATCTCTTGGAAAAAATGTTTACTATAATTTTTTAAATAATTTTCTATTCTTTTTCGCATTTCTGTCTTATGTTTTAGTTTTATTCCATATTCCATGCAAACCATCTTACCTATTTACACATACTTGGATAATATAAAACTGTTTAGTTACAAAACGGAAACTTGTATTCAACGAGTTGCCAGATTGACTACAGAGACGAGTGGTACCGTCCCACACATTGCCAGAAATATTTAAGAATTTTACTTGATAGTCTGCCTTGATTATCCTTGATTCTCCAAGGTGCGAGACTAATTGAATTGTCTCCCTTAGACATCGGTCGCGGGGAATGCGTTACGGATAAAAAATCAATACTGGATCGATATTCGTTCGCGCCTTGATTAGCCACCCCGCTGTCTTTAGTCAGCATAATGAAATTGCCCCGGGCTGTACTAATTTATCAGAATGTATTATACATTTATGATACTTATATTGTAGCCTCTTTCGAAACAAATATATTGAATTATGCACCATAAGGTTTTGGTCTTGTTTTTTTTGCAGATGGTAGCTACTTAGTTTTCTTGCATCGCAAAGCTACATTTGTCTTTTTTCAACAGAAATTATAATGACACTGACAAAATACTACTACTTATCTTGTATGTTACATTTAAAAACATGATCTTGTATTTTTGACGATGGAATGCAATTATTTATACCGTCATCATATGTGCATTGGTGATAATATCTAATTGAAAGTAAATATAAATATAATTGTGATATATTATGTACAAGTGTGTACGCCGGAAATAAGTATAACATTTACGCCAATAGTTTGAATAAAGTATTCTGTTCTGTTCTATGTAGCTTTGCATTGTTTATATTCGGGTATTTGTTTAATATATTGCAAACAAACATTCAAGCTGCCATGTAGAAATGTGGTTGATTTTATTTCCAATAGTTCTGGTGATAAGCTCATTGATTTTTTAATTAACTGCAACATGTGTATTCTTAATGGCAGAAACTTTATTAAAAATGATTTTACATCTGTATCTGTTAAAGGTTGTGCAGTTGTTGACTACTGTATAGTACATCATGACAATCTCAATCATTTTAAGGAATTTACCGTAATAAGGAGCAGTGAAATTTTGAACAAGCTAAATCATAGTAATGGATTTATACCATCATCCGTGTCTGATCATTCAATTCTGTCTTGGAAGTTTGATACATTTTGTATGATGGACACATCCATTGGTGGGGCGGGTTGTGATTTTGCTCAGTCAAGTTCTATTGCTCCTTCTTATGAGAAATTTGATTTTACATCAGTTCCGCAAGACTTCTTACAATCTAATTATGCTGTTAAGTTACTGCATGACACTGTCTATAAGTTAGAACAAAGCTTAAGATTACAAGATGATATTGATTATGCATATTCTGATATTTGTTCTGTTATTAATAGTGAAATGTTTGATAAGTTGGACCATAAAAAAGTCTATGTAAAGTCTGGGGTCAATAACAAGAAAAGACGGGCAAGTAAATCCTGGTGGAGTGAGCACTTATCTAACCTGTGGAACTCTCAGTGTCAGGCTGAACGTAATTGGTTAAAATGTAACAATGCATCTACAAAGAAATATTTAAAGACACTTTTTATTGCTGCTAGACATGCTTTTGATCGGGAAGTTCAAAAAAGTAAGAGAGCATATTGGGTTTCCTTTCAAGCAAATTTACTATCTAAATGTGAGAATAGCTCAGAAGAGTTTTGGAAATCTATTGGTAGGATAGGTATTGCTCAGAACAGAAAGAAAACTATACCCATGGAAGTTGTATGTGAGGATGGTTCCATATCTAATAACGTTAATACAGTTTTAAATAAGTGGAAACAGGAGTTCAGTAGTCTATTTGTTGATAGTAATTTAAATACAGTCAATCAAAACTTACATAATGTAGATGACAATGCTCTGGGATACAATTGTGATGCTCTCAATGCTAATATTACGGTGCTAGAAGTTAAGAAAGCAGTAATGAAAGCAAAATTAGGGAAAGCTTGTGGGGTTGATTCTATACCAGTTGATATCTTAAAAAGTGACAGTTGTGTTAGTTGTCTTCATATTCTCTATAATGTCTGTTTTGATACAGGTGTACTACCATCAGACTGGGGAAGGACAATTATAAGCCCAATTCCGAAGTCTAGTACTGCGGATCCACGTGACCCTTTATCGTATAGGGGAATTGCTCTCTCATGCTCAATGTATAAACTTTAGTGTTCAATTTTAAATGATAGACTATCTTCATGGGCAGAAAATAATAATATAATTGTTGATGAACAAAATGGCTTCAGGAAAGAAAGAAGTACCATTGATCATTTGTCATCTATCACAAATATTGTTGAAACTAGGAAAAAACTTAAGTTGTCGACTTTTTGTGCATTCATTGATTTTAAAAAGGCGTATGACTTTATTGACCGTACTATTTTATGGAATAAACTGACTAGTTCTAAAGTTGGATTAGAAGGAAAAATCATTGTGGCTCTGAAATCACTGTATAACAATACATCATCTTGTGTTAGAATTAATGGATACTATACAGATAGTTTTGATGTTCATTGTGGCTTGAGACAGGGGTGTTCTTTGTCTCCTTTGTTATTTAATCTGTTTGTCAATGATTTAGCTGTTACAATTAAAGCCACAGGTAAAGGGATATCTATTGGAGAGGAAAAAATATGTATTCTGCTTTATGCAGATGATATTGTATTGTTATCTGAAAATGAAGAAGATTTACAGTTCATGTTGAATATGTTAAATAATTGGTGCATGACAAACAACATGGTTGTTAATCCGTCTAAGAGTAATATTGTTCATTTTAGATCATGTTCTGTCAGCAGAACTCCTGTTAGTTTCAAGTGTGGTGACCATAGTCTAGAAATTGTGGGCAAGTACACCTACCTTGGGCTTTTGTTGAGTGAACATTTGGACTATACCATTACTGCCAAATGTGTAGCCCAGAGTGCCAGTAGAGCACTGGGTCTGTTAATTGCCAAGTGTAAATCAATCGGTGGTATGCCATATGAAGTGTTTTGTAAACTTTATGATAGTACCATTTGGCCGGTTATATCATATGGTGCAGCAATCTGGGGCACAAAGTCGTATTCCTGCATAAACGCTGTTGAATGTAGAGCAATGCGTTTCTTTTTGGGGACTGGTCGTTATACACCAAACAATGGTCTTTATGGTGAGTTTGCTTGGAAACCGCCTCACTTGAAACAATGGAGGTCTGTTGCACAACTATGGCATAGAATTAGTAGGATGAGTCATGATAGAGTCAGCTACAAAGTATTTATTTTTTGTGATTCTAAAGGTAAAGCTCGTTGCAAGAACTGGCAATTTAATTTTAGGAACCATATGAACAAACTTGGAATGTCAATGCTACTTAATAGTTGTAGTAATTTTTCTTCTAAATATTTTTGTGAAAAAGTTTTAACATGTTCAGTTCAACAATTTATCTCAATATGGAAAGACAATATTAATAAGGATGTTGGGCGGTCAGGAAATGGGCGTAATAAACTTAGGACATATAAATTGTTTAAACAAACGTATGTGATAGAGAAATATGTCAAATGCCAAATACCTATGAAACATAGATCTGCCTTAGCCAAGTTTAGATGTGGGGTGGCCCCACTGAGACTAGAGACTGGAAGATATGAAAATATTCCTGAGAACCAACGTTTATGTCCAATCTGTAAAGCTGACATTGAAAATGAAATACATGTACTGTTTCACTGTAATGCCTACCAAAGGTTTAGAGATGCTCTTACACTTAAAGCATGTGAAGTGAATAGTAATTACCTAAACCTCTCTGACGAAGATAAGTTAATATTTGTACTGTCTAATGAAAATATGATTAGAGTTAGTGCCAAAACCTGTTTTAACATTTTAAAGAACAGAATCGACTTATTGTACACATGATAATCCCTCTGTTCTTCTTTTTTTATTATTTTTTATTTTTGTTATGCAATTATTTTACAGTGTATAAGACATGACATCATAGCTAGCTTTAACATACATGGAATAGCGAAAACTTATGAAGACAGCAGATTTAAAATTTTCTATAACAATTGCAATAATTCTGCTTATATTTGTATAGCTACGTTTGTAAGTTTTTAAGTTTTTGCTCTTCCACTTTCTCCTTCAATTAAAGTTAATTGCATTTGTCACATTTTGTATACAAATCGAAATTGATTTTGTGTGTTTTAATTACATATATGATACTTCATAATATTTTATCAATGTTGAAGTACAAACAACATTGCATTGTAGATATTCTGTGATATTGTGTTAATTAGTCAGTGTCTAGTAAGCCAAGTGTGGCTGAGCACAAAATATTTTTATGTTTTTTACTTTGTAAAATGTACTGTAATATTTTATGTTTGACACTATAATAAACTATATATATTCAATTAAAAAGCAGTCTATGATTAAAGAATAAAATCTGGATGCATTAATTTTCAAATATTACCACAAAGTCATAAATGATACGTTTTATCATTTTTGCAAAAACATCAAGCTACGCTGTCTTACTGTTGGAGTGAAAGTATGCATACGAAACGTGAATTATTTTAATTACATTATATTAAATATGAGTTATTCTCCATCCTTTTTATTCTGACAGAATTTAGGATGCATTCATTAACACCATTTGTACAAATCATGATACTTCGTGGAAACGGTCGCATATAATAGTCGTGCACGGAACACTACCTACTGAGTTGTAGTGTACGTATTTCAAGAACAATGCAGTAACAAAAACCAAATAACTTGTTCAGCAGCTCAACCCGGAGATCTTGCCATTCTTGGTAACGTGGGTCTTAAGGAGTTGATCAGCAGCTCAACCCGGAGATCTTGCCATTCTTGGTAACGTGGGTCTTAAGGAGTTGATCAGCAGCTCAACCCGGAGATCTTGCCATTCTTGGTAACGTGGGTCTTAAGGAGTTGTTCAGCAGCTCAACCCGGAGATCTTGCCATTCTTGGTAACGTGGGTCTTAAGGAGTTGATCAGGGGCTCAACCCGGAGATCTTGCCATTCTTGGTAACGTGGGTCTTAAGGAGTTGATCAGGGGCTCAACCCGGAGATATTGCCATTCTTGGTAACGTGGGTCTTAAGGAGTTGATCAGCAGCTCAACCCGGAGATCTTGCCATTCTTGGTAACGTGGGTCTTAAGGAGTTGATCAGGGGCTCAACCCGGAGATCTTGCCATTCTTGGTAACGTGGGTCTGAAGGAGTTGATCAGGGGCGATATTACAGAAACATCTTAAGTAAAATTTCATCTTTATCCATATAATTACATTTTCCTTAACTGGTTTATTTAACATGCAGGCTATTATAAAGTCAACTCAAGGGTGATAAATGAATAGTATTAATATGTTGTTGTCATTACCAGGGGCGTAGCTAGCCCTCTATCGATATGGATTCATATATGTGCTAGGGGGGTCCGGGGGCATGCCCACCCCCCGGAAAATGTTGAAAACAATATGGTGCAATCTGGTGCATTCTGGGCGTTTTTGTCAGAATCATGTGGATTCAGCCGCGTACTCGCGTATAGGCAGCTACGCCCCTGATTACCATTAAAAAGCGTAACAGTTTTTAATGTGGTTTTGGAATTACATCCATTTGAAGTTAAGTGAACTTATTTAAGATTCACTTAAGATGCTTCTGTAATACGAGACTAGTTCTATTTAACAAATATATTGTGAGAATTAATTCTCCATACGTCTCAACTTTATTAAAACTACGTTTACTTTTCGGTATTTTGTTTCACAATCTAAGATGGAACCTATTAAACACATCTAATAATTTAGTGAGCTAAAACCGCTTGGTAAACCAATTTTCATGATGTTAAAGATAATTCACCGCACCGGATGTGACGTCATGTTTGGTATATATAAAGAAGGAAAAACGATTTTCTACGTAAACAAGTATTTCATACGCCATTAGGCGTGATGTTGAAGGCGTCGCAAGCGATAGTTATAGACGAAAACTTTGGGCCGAAACCTTTAGAAGAGAAGGCAGATATGCCTGCACTACAATCCACAAACATGTGAGAATATTTTTGAGTAGTTTGATCGAATAAACCTTCTGCGTAGTGACCTTCGTCTTTAAACTGTTGGTACTGAAAAATCCAAAATGGCGATTTTTTTGTTTACTCCATTTTGGTATTTATCATTTTGTCAATTAGGATTACTAAATTGTCTTGTCTGTTAGTCATTAGACGTCGCTTGTAAGCGTTACATATACAGTATAATACACCTAGTTCAACTAAATTCTGATGTTATGATCCGGTTAAATTAAGAAACTAAGTACATTTTCGTATTTTGTGTCCGACTGTGAAGAGTTTTGTCTACATATTTGTCCAAGAATTCCTCGAAGAATGAAGATTTGTACATAAATGATACATCGTGTTGCCAAACCCCTTCTTACTCACTGATTGACCGTGTTCCAATTATGCTAGTTTAATCCAGTTCCACTTCTACGTAACATTACGCGAGGTTGACTTGATGAGTCAGTTAGTGGAACAATACTCAATAGGATTAATTATATTGATAAAAAAAGCAATGTTTGTGACATCTGTATGTCATACATTACATTTAAGTAATGAGGCAAGCAAAATTTAAATTATGTTTCTTAGACAATATTATTGATTTATTCATTTATAAGTAAACGTATAGTCCCATTTGACCCCAAGGATTCTGTCTAAAGTGTAAATATTTCTCTAAATTACAGGTAATTTGGTTATCAAAATAAATGGTAAAGTCTGGTCAAAATGACCCTTGACATTCAGCACCTAGTGTAACCCCTTGATTATATATAACTCAATTAAAGTTTGTTTCCTTATTTTCATTTCAGTCTTTCGTCAACACGGCAGTTTATACGTCTGGGTGCGGGGCCTCGGCAGTGTTCCTGATGTTCCCCACGCCGCCAACGTGTCATTCGTGACAGAGGGCAGCGGTGTGGGGGTTTCAAAAGAGCCCCCTGTCAATGTCAAGGTCATCAATACAGACAGTTGCTTTGGTTACAGCAGTGCCCTGACATCTGAGTCACAGGTATTGTAAAATCTTAGTATACTTGATTTCTTGCACAATTGTGATATTTCATGAACAATCTACGTATGATAAATGAACTATAGATTAAAGCCACAAATTTGATCTTGAAGACTGATGAATCTGAATATTTAGATGTGCATGACACTCTTGTCAATACTCAGGTTTCTTTATAAATTATTTGTCACTTGATTTGATTGGTTTTTATTCACTCATCTTGATACTACCAGTCTGTGTTCAGTTGAATCTTCTATCCATCATTTTTAAGCATTTGTTTTATGCAATTTCAGACCGCCTCGAATCTGTGTTTTATTGTGAATGTAGCCCACAATGTGGAGGTTGCCTGGGAGACTATTCATGTGGATAGAAAACTTTTTGTTGAAATCCCAGGCAGCATTCTCCCCGAGGGATCCAAGGAAAGGTATTGTACTAGTACTACTATAGATCTAACATCTTCTATTTGACATTCTACCAATAATTTATATTATGGTATCTGATTATGTATCCATGATGCTCAGTGAGTCTGTTAATGATCGAGCGCTTAACTGTTGTCTGCTTGGTTTGCCCCGTGGTCTGTTGATTTGAGGTCAGTTTGACAATATACAGAGGTATTTGCACTGGGTCATGCTTTATGACATTCTACATGTTATATGCATCTATGATAGTTAAAATATAAAGTTAAATACTGAATTTTTTTCTGGTGCATTATAAAATAATCGCCATATTTTGTCACTTAATGGAAATAAAAGTTCACTATGGCAAATGATGACAATGTCAACTGGCAACATGAACACTAGTGTGTCTTGTGTAGGATTAGCAAACTGTTGATTTGTAATGTTCTTCTTCTTGTTTCAGTCTTGTTACTCTACTGGAGTACGCAGAGGAAGTTCTGGAATGCAGTTATGTTATTCTGGTCTTTAAGAAAGCTAGAAATGATCGAGGTAATTATAGCTGTAATAATCTTGTTAAGTCTGTCCTACATGTTCTAAAATATTCTATTTTTCCTGAAACTATTTAGCAATATAAGACAGTGTTACAGGGCTTTTATTGCTGAGAAGTGGTTTCCAGGGGCTAATACTAATAGTATAGGAAACCAGTGTTACAGGGCTTTTATTGCTGAGAAGTGGTTTCCAGGGGCTAATACTAATAGTATAGGAAACCAGTGTTACAGAGCTTTTATTGCTGAGAAGTGGTTTCCAGGGGCTTATACTAATAGTATAGGAAACCAGTGTTACAGAGCTTTTATTGCTGAGAAGTGGTTTCCAGGGGCTAATACTAATAGTATAGGAAACCAGTGTTACAGAGCTTTTATTGCTGAGAAGTGGTTTCCAGGGGCTAATACTAATAGTATAGGAAACCAGTGTTACAGAGCTTTTATTGCTGAGAAGTGGTTTCCAGGGGCTAATACTAATAGTATAGGAAACCAGTGTTACAGAGCTTTTATTGCTGAGAAGTGGTTTCCAGAGGCTAATACTAATAGTATAGGAAACCAGTGTTACAGAGCTTTTATTGCTGAGAAGTGGTTTCCAGAGGCTAATACTAATAGTATAGGAAACAAATGTTCAAATTTTGTGTTTGTTGGAAATGCATTGCAGGAAAGAAGTGTTTGAAAAAAGTATATCCTAGAACTAGTCGACATTTTGCATGGAAAATGGACATGTTGACTTGATGGTTGAGGTATAGTTTGTCTAAGAGTAACTTGCACAGTATGTACACTGCCAATGCATTTTGTCCTTTCCTGGCTGGAAGCTTTCATATTATGCTTTTAAGACAAAGTGTAGATGGAGGCATTGTGGGGGAAGGATAGAGGCGTTGTGGGCGAGTGATAGAGCATCCACACCTGATCTGTTGGTTAAAGTTCACTATCCCTGACATTTGTGCAAGTACTGGTTAGTAACCCAGGAAGCAGTCATGACATTTGTGCAAGTACTGGTTAGTAACCCAGGAAGCAGTCATGACATTTGTGCAAGTACTGGTTAGTAACCCAGGAAGCAGTCATGACATTTGTGCAAGTACTGGTTAGTAACCCAGGAAGCAGTCATGACATTTGTGCAAGTACTGGTTAGTAACCCAGGAAGCAGTCATGACATTTGTGCAAGTACTGGTTAGTAACCCAGGAAGCAGTCATGACATTTGTGCAAGTACTGGTTAGTAACCCAGGAAGCAGTCATGACATTTGTGCAAGTACTGGTTAGTAACCCAGGAAGCAGTCATGGTACGTGTAGGTTGGAAAGAACGTGTTAAATTCTTCAATTTAAAGTAAGACACAAGTCTTCATATACTTACAGTTATACTCAAATCTATAAAACTTAAAATTTCATTTCTGATACAAATCGCTGCTGTTACTCTTTCGGCTCTTTGTGGTTTCAGCAAATTTGATCCGAACTTTCATGTTCCTTGGTTTCCAAGTTGTGGTACCCGGAGATCCGATCGTGCCAAACGCCAGTGATGTAATGTTTTTGGCTTACACGATTGACAACTATGATTCGGATGATTAAGAACAGAACAAAGACACAGATGGCAAAGTTGATCTTAACATTCTCTGTAAATCAATGCTTTATTTAAATATCTTAGTTTACAAACTATCAGGTTGAGTATCCATCTGTGAGAAATGTTTCTACTGTTTGATACAGTGAGCATGTTGTAAGATAGTGTTTGTTTTATCAAACAAGCTGTATGCATTTTACCTTTGTTCTTTTTGTTTTACAGAGAATGTTTGTAGATTGACTGTAAATTGAACAAACATTCAGATGTTTTAAATGATTGTTGTTGTAACCAACTCTATTGTAACTGTCTGTTTTGATGAATTTGATATACACTCGCCCACTCCCTATTTCTGTCTTTAACCTTGGACCTGTATGTGTAAAAACATGTAACATCTACACACATCTTTGACATTGTTTGAACATTTATATTTTTATGAAGTAATAGATTATTGATAAAATTATAAATGTTTCAACATGTTTTTTCACATATGCGACCTAAATGCACTTGTCAGTATATTTCCTTTTGCACTTGTGATTTCTATATAGTAGGTTTTCTAACGGTCCTGGCATATTTTTTTCATGAAAATCAAACAATACATTCAATGGTCATTTCTGTGTTTATGCTTCCTTCTTTTTGATATTTACCCTTGTTTTATCTCGTATCAATATGCAATAGTATACTAACTGAGATAGTTTGATGTGTACTACATTGTCTCAGTCTGGTTATAATGTGCAATGAAGGCTATTTGCTTTAACCATGGGATATTCAATATCTGCTCATTTACATTGTACAAATAAGACCTACTGATATGGAAATCGCATACAATGCTCTGTATGTACCCACAACATGACTGTTGCAGATATTCTGTAGTTAAATACTGTTGCTTTAAACAGTTAGTATTCAAGTTTTTATTTCTTTGTGAATTCGTGTTGTTAAAAAAATATCGCACATAATTCAAACATGTTGTTTCATAGATTCATTTTGCACAGAGTGTAAGATTTATAGTTTTTATCATGACCCAGTGAAGACCAGCAATGTGTAAACAGTAATGACCTTGACATTGTATTTTCTGACCTTGACCTTAGTGTGACCTTTTTTCATTTATGCTGCCTAGGTCTATTTTAATATTCATGTTTTCAGTCCGGTGTATGAATGCGTCATTATTAAAACATTTGGTCATTGTTTTGCCCATGTTTTTTAAATGTAAAATATATTGCCTAAATGTGTACTTTGATTTTCGAATATTTCTTGGCAATTATATTTTTATTTTGATGCATTTCTCTTGTATAGCTTTTAAACCCAATGACAATACTTCTGTCACAAATGACTGAAAACTGCAAGTTGACATTAATGCTTATGTAAAAATAGTAAAAAAATAAAACATATTTTTTTTAAATACAAAAATATCTGCTTGTTAGTCGTTATTATTGTAGTGCAAATTTCTTTTTTGTTGTCATAATTCAATAACTTTTATTAAAATTATTTGTGTTTTAAACTTAAAATTGTGTAACTTTGTTTGGGGTTGGGAGGTCTTAATATTGGCAATAATTTTGTTTGTTACATCAGTCAGAAGTAATGGAATCTAAAATATTTTTTGGGGGTAAAAATGCTTCTTTTGTTTGTTTTATGTTGTTGAGACCAAGTAGTTTTTCTTTCAAAATTCAAATTGTTTATGATTAGAAACCAGGAAAGATTTCAGGTTTTTATCACACATTTGGCAAGTAAATAGCGATGAAAGAACTTGACAATTATAGATATTTGAATGTGATATTCCACTTAAAGATGTGATTTGGAAACCTGGTATGTTTCTTGTGTAGATAATTTTCAATTTTTTCTTCATTTGAAATAAATGTATTAAGACATCAACTTTTCTCTTCATTGTTGTCTGGACTCAATCAAACAATGGTTTACTGGTGTTTTACTAGTATCTGTATGACAGATTGCCTACACGAGACGAGGCGAGTATTGTATCGACCATGTGGATCTCGATAGGGGTCTTCCTCCGAAATCTTTCAGTGTCTGGGGTAGAAGTTATTTGTTCATGGGAGGGGGAATTTCCCTTGTCTTGTAAATGTTTTTCATACAGAGACTATATAAGACCAGCAAATGCTGCATAATGGCTAATTCTGCAGATGCTGTTGCTTCAAATATTAACGCTGGTGTACATTTTGAAATGGGAATCGGGCAGTGGGTCGCTGCAGGTGGGAAGTCTATAGAACAATGACATTCTACACATAAGAAGCTTCAGCTCACTGTTTCAACAATATACAAACAAATAAAGATAAAATGTAAGTCAGTGTGACTAGAAATTTAATGAAGAAATGCTGACAAACAGAAAATATGGAACATATTGACCAGAAGAGCAAACCAACAATTGTTATTTTACAACAAGTTCCTGAAAGAACTTGAATAATATAACTTTGATACAACAAAGTCGATAGGACACAGATTATGGACACAGATTATGGACACAGATTATGGACACAGATACGCCCGCTATGGGCTTCTAAGTCAAAAAGATTATCCAACATTGCCTATATGTTATTATCGTGCGTTTAAGTGCTCAATATGTATTGAATCCATCCATTTCAAGAGAAACCAGTTTTTTGCCGGATGGACACACAAAATGATTTGTTCTTCGAATGGCAGGGGCATAAAAAAGGCTTAAATCATTCTTGTGCACAAATGCCCTTTAGTTTATTATGATAAGATTATGAAATTGGTCACATATAAGCAAAAATAAAATCTTTCAGATCAATGTGACATAATCTGATGCAATAATTGATTTAGTGATGGATATGCCCTTGTGATCAACACCAGTTAATAGATGATTCATTTAACAAAGACAGCTAAACTTGACCGATATTGTATAACATGTGAAACATCTGATTATCTACAGAAAATAGAATACCGACATAATAGAACGTAGAGCTACAAAGTAAGGTGATGTATACCCACACTGAAATGCCTCTACAATGTAAGGTGATGTATACCCACACTGAAATACCTCTACAAAGTAAGGTGATGTATACCCACACTGAAATGCC
This sequence comes from Mactromeris polynyma, assembly GCA_032209605.1. NCBI lineage: Eukaryota > Metazoa > Mollusca > Bivalvia > Venerida > Mactridae > Mactromeris > Mactromeris polynyma. The sequence goes on from JASFXZ010000068.1 coordinate 549,396, forward strand.
TCTACAAAGTAAGGTGATGTATACCCACACTGAAATGCCTCTACAAAGTAAGGTGATGTATACCCACACTGAAATGCCTCTACAATGTAAGGTGATGTATACCCACACTGAAATGCCTCTACAAAGTTAGGTGATGTATACCCACACTGAAATGCCTCTACAATGTAAGGTGATGTATACCCACACTGAAATGCCTCTACAAAGTAAGGTGATGTATACCCACACTGAAATGCCTCTACAATGTAAGGTGATGTATACCCACACTGAAATGCCTCTACAAAGTAAGGTGATGTATACCCACACTGAAATGCCTTTATGGAAAGATGTAGGACAGAAAATTGTGCAATTTTTTCCTTGTTTTTTAAAGGCATTTATTTAATACTGCCACATATCATTTCAGTACGACAGTAAAAAGGTATAAAATCAAGAGAACATACTATAAGGTCAAACATGTAGAAAATGTATCGAGGTTGGCATGACGACACGACACCAATATAACCCTCTCCAGACATAGTACAGTGTAGGTATAAAACACCAGCACTTGCGCGCACAGAACACATCCTAGATTTATATTTGTATGAGAAGCAAGTAAGATAGTCTTCAAACTGTCTTCATAAAATAGGTAAATACTAAGAAAGGAGATGATAGTAAGTGACGGATGCCCCTGATGTGTCCTTTGTCAATGACCTTCACCTTGCAACACAAAATCTCATAACCCAAAACAACTGTGTGAAGTTTAATAGACATTGCACTTGAAAGTTCTAGCTGAGACACAACATGTTTCAGACAGACAATCCACTTATTGCAGAGACAGACTGCGATACTATATGCTACTTCTCAAGGTAAAAACTCAAGTACAAGGCTTGTTCCAAAATTATTGAGACCCAGTCACTTTTTAACAATTTTCACAATGGTTTTCGTTCAATTTGGTACAAGCATGCAGAAACCCCTCATATGTCAAAAGAACAAAATATTAATGAAGATTGTAACGTACAGCAAACAGGTGTTTATATAGTTTTCCATTGCCCGTATAATTTATGTTGTCTCAATAATTTCCGAACAAGCCACGTTTAATACTGGATTGAAACCTTTTTTTGTGAGTAGAGAAGAGAATATTTGTATTTTCTGACATACAGGAAGTCCTTAAACAAGCCACAATTCACCCAACCAAAAAAGGACTACAATGAAAATAACACAGTCTGATGTACAGTGTTATCTGAGAAATAACACAGTCTGATGTACAGTGTTATCTGAGAAATAACACAGTCTGGTGTACAGTGTAATCTGAGAAATAACACAGTCTGGTGTACAGTGTAATCTGAGAAATAACACAGTCTGATGTACAGTGTAATCTGAGAAATAATACAGTCTGGTGTACAGTGAAATCTGAGAAATAACACAGTCTGATGTACAGTGTTATCTGAGAAATAACACAGTCTGGTGTACAGTGTAATCTGAGAAATAACACAGTCTGGTGTACAGTGTAATCTGAGAAATAACACAGTCTGATGTACAGTGTAATCTGAGAAATAACACAGTCTGATGTACAGTGTTATCTGAGAAATAACACAGTCTGATGTACAGTGTAATCTGAGAAATAACACAGTCTGATGTACAGTGTAATCTGAGAAATAACACAGTCTGATGTACAGTGTAATCTGATAAATAACACAGTCTGGTGTACAGTGTAATCTGAGAAATAACACAGTCTGATGTACAGTGTAATCTGAGAAATAACACAGTCTGGTGTACAGTGTAATCTGAGAAATAACACAGTCTGGTGTACAGTGTAATCTGATAAATAACACAGTCTGGTGTACAGTGTAATCTGAGAAATAACACAGTCTGATGTACAGTGTAATCTGAGAAATAACACAGTCTGATGTACAGTGTAATCTGAGAAATAACACAGTCTGATGTACAGTGTTATCTGAGAAATAACACAGTCTGATGTACAGTGTAATCTGAGAAATAACACAGTCTGATGTACAGTGTAATCTGAGAAATAACACAGTCTGATGTACAGTGTTATCTGAGAAATAACACAGTCTGGTGTACAGTGTAATCTGATAAATAACACAGTCTGGTGTACAGTGTAATCTGAGAAATAACACAGTCTGATGTACAGTGTAATCTGAGAAATAACACAGTCTGATGTACAGTGTAATCTGAGAAATAACACAGTCTGATGTACAGTGTTATCTGAGAAATAACACAGTCTGATGTAATGTACAGATTCCGGTATTGTCAGAATTAGTTATTTTGAAATAAAGAAGCATTCGTTTTAGACAGAATTCTGTTTTTTCAGAGTGCAGTTTCTCAGATTAGTACTGTAACACGTCAAACCATTAGAATTTAACACGTTTAAATACAACAACATACAAGTCTGACACAGGAATAAAAAAGTCTTTTAAAATGTTCCAAAATAAGTAAAAATGGTGTTCTTTTTCTTGAAAGCCAGATGATGGTGAGATTTGTTTTTTAAGATGCGTGCCAAAACATGAAAACACCTTACTTCTTCTCAATCACATGAAAACAACTTACTTCTTCTCAATCACATGAAAACACCTTACTTCTTCTCAATCACATGAAAACACCTTACTTCTTCTCAATCACATGAAAACACCTTACTTCTTCACAAGAATTTGCAATAAAGGTCAAACCAGAATACAGAAAATACAAAATATATAATCTAAAACTTTTACACACAAATTATAAATCCATACTTGTTCCATGCAGCTTGATTCTAATGAGAATCATTCATTCAGAGGGACTTAAGACTACATTAAGCATTAAGTTTTTGTACAAAACATTCAAAATGGAATAGTTAATTGAGTATTATAACATTTAAAATACACAGCAATAACAGAACTCTACACAACAACATGGGATGTAAACATCCTACACATACATGTATTAATAGAAGAATTATAGACTTGAAGTATATACACAAATACTGCGTTCACTTCTGAACAAATCAAACACTGAAAATAAATACTGTGTAACTATGGTAACCCGTCTATGGGTAAACTAGTTTATCAGCCTATTTATTTATACACAGATAGACGGTTACACTTTCAAGCCATGATACTCTCTATATTGCACATTCACCATTATGTTACAATATCAGGGTAGTTACATTGTCTATCAAATAATTTTGATTATTTCATTCATTTTATTCTTCATTTGATGAAAGCAAATATATTACAACTCAGTTGCAGCAAAGAAGTAGTGTTACACTAACTGTTTGATATAGTCACTGTTACTGTATGTACACATCCCACCACGGGAACATGCTTCCTTCTGCAATGTGTCGGACATGTTTGATATAGTCACTGTTACTGTATGTACACATCCCACCACGGGAACATGCTTCCTATGCAATGTGTCGGACATGTTTGATATAGTCACTGTTACTGTATGTACACATCCCACCACGGGAACATGCTTCCTTCTGCAATGTGTCGGACATGTTTGATATAGTCACTGTTACTGTATGTACACATCCCACCAAGGGAACATGCTTCCTTCTGCAATGTGTCGGACATGTTTGATATAGTCACTGTTACTGTATGTACACATCCCACCACGGGAACATGCTTCCTTCTGCAATGTGTCAGACATGTTTGATATAGTCACTGTTACTGTATGTACACATCCCACCCCGGGAACATGCTTCCTTCTGGAATGTGTCGGACATGTTTGATATAGTCACTGTTACTGTATGTACACATCCCACCACGGGAACATGCTTCCTTCTGCAATGTGTCGGACATGTTTGATATAGTCACTGTTACTGTATGTACACATCCCACCACGGGAACATGCTTCCTTCTGGAATGTGTCGGACATGTTTGATATAGTCACTGTTACTGTATGTACACATCCCACCACGGGAACATGCTTCCTTCTGGAATGTGTCGGACATGTTTGATATAGTCACTGTTACTGTATGTACACATCCCACCACGGGAACATGCTTCCTTCTGGAATGTGTCGGACATGTTTGATATAGTCACTGTTACTGTATGTACACATCCCACCACGGGAACATGCTTCCTTCTGGAATGTGTCGGACATGTTTGATATAGTCACTGTTACTGTATGTACACATCCCACCACGGGAACATGCTTCCTTCTGGAATGTGTCGGACATGTTTCATAGATTAATACAGGCTTGTCTCATTAGTTTTGTTCTAAGTTTGTCATTTTTATTAGCAGTCGTAGAATAATTCAAATATAGATCAGCGCTAAGATCATAAAGTCATATTACACAAATATCATTATTTCACAATGTCAGGCCATATTATTACCATTTATTCTCAAGTGAAATATTTCATAGCTTTCATAATGAAATTTACACAACTTTCTAAGCATTGAAGACGGTGTAAGTTTGGCAACTTGTAGTTTATACATCTGCTCTTTGGCTTTATCTTCCACATCTTCAAATATTAGTTTTTGACTATCTAAGTTTGAGACAGATCTCAGTTAAGAGAGTTTGTGAACTCAGTGTCAGAAAATATCTAAGTTCAAGCAAGAAGACAGAATAACTGCACATTAACCTTGTCTCAAAATCTAGAACAATCCAAATGTTAAGAAATGATGTTTAGTGATAAAATCGTTGTCTTGGTAACAAGATGACAGAATAATGTGGCAAAAACAAAGTAATGAAGCAATATATATGAAGATATAAAATATTTACATAATCACTAACAGATGACAACCTGATCTAGAAAATACATGAGCAATATCTGTATACACTAACAGTTCAAAACAACCCATAAACCTATAAACCTGGTATAGAAGTCAACACAGGTATAAGTATGTCTCCTCAAATTGTAATGTTTGTAAAATCGAACATAAAACTTACATAAAACAAATATAAAGTAAATAGCATTCAACAGATGATGCTTTTATATATAGCATTCAACAGATGATTCTTCATTTTTTTCCGGTTTCCAAAGATTGTTTTATTTGAAAGCTGGGGGCAGGAACATAGCAGTGACATTGTTGGTAACAGAGTAACAGACAATACAAATAACGGCTTGACATTTGATATTGGAAAAAAAACAATCCAGAATTAGGTACCACAGGAACATAAGTGGTTATGTGTTTGAAGATATTATAGTACAGCACTATGGCAAGCATTGTTTGAAGCTGTTATAGTACAGCACTATGGCAAGCAGTGTTTGAAGCTGTTATAGTACAGCACTATGGCAAGCAGTGTTTGAAGCTGTTATAGTACAGCACTATGGCAAGCAGCAGCCTTGGTTTCCACCAAGATTTCTGGAAAACTGTAAAATCATAAATAATCGTAGTATAAAATGGTTGTTCATCCTATAATGACATTTTGTTGGATCGTAAGTTTATGAATTTAAATCTTTAATTATATTTTTCAATGAAGCATACAAACAAATCTCTGCTTAATATTATCTCAGAGTCAGAGTGGTATTCTAAGTAAACATGTATGTTACACATCAGTAGACATTGTGGGACATACAATAACAAGGTTTGCAGTAGACATTGTGGGACATACAATAACAAGGTTTGCAGTAGACATTGTGAGACATACAATAACAAGGTTTGCAGTAGACATTGTGAGACATACAATAACAAGGTTTGCAGTAGACATTGTGGGACATACAATAACAAGGTTTGCAGTAGACATTGTGGGACATACAATAACAAGGTTTGCAGTAGACATTGTGAGACATACAATAACAAGGTTTGCAGTAGACATTGTGGGACATACAATAACAAGGTTTGCAGTAGACATTGTGGGACATACAATAACAAGGTTTGCAGTAGACATTGTGGGACATACAATAACAAGGTTTGCAGTAGACATTGTGGGACATACAATAACAAGGTTTGCAGTAGACATTGTGAGACATACAATAACAAGGTTTGCAGTAGACATTGTGGGACATACAATAACAAGGTTTGCAGTAGACATTGTGGGACATACAATAACAAGGTTTGCAGTAGACTTGTGGGACATACAATAACAAGGTTTGCAGTAGACATTGTGGGACATACAATAACAAGGTTTGCAGTAGACATTGTGGGACATACAATAACAAGGTTTGCAGTAGACATTGTGAGACATACAATAACAAGGTTTGCAGTAGACATTGTGGGACATACAATAACAAGGTTTGCAGTAGACATTGTGGGACATACAATAACAATGTTTGCAGTAGACATTGTGGATCATACAATAACAAGGTTTGCAGTAGACATTGTGGGACATACAATAACAAGGTTTGCAGTAGACACTGTGGGACATACAATAACAAGGTTTGCAGTAGACACTGTGGGACATGCAATAACAAGGTTTGCAGTAGACATTGTGGGACATACAATAACAAGGTTTGCAGTAGACATTGTGGGACATACAATAACAAGGTTTGCAGTAGACATTGTGGGACATACAATAACAAGGTTTGCAGTAGACATTGTGGGACATACAATAACAAGGTTTGCAGTAGACATTGTGAGACATACACTAACAAGGTTTGCAGTAGACATTGTGAGACATACAATAACAAGGTTTGCAGTAGACATTGTGAGACATACAATAACAAGGTTTGCAGTAGACATTGTGGGACATACAATAACAAGGTTTGCAGTAGACATTGTGGGACATACAATAACAAGGTTTGCAGTAGACATTGTGAGACATACAATAACAAGGTTTGCAGTAGACATTGTGAGACATACAATAACAAGGTTTGCAGTAGACATTGTGAGACATACAATAACAAGGTTTGCAGTAGACATTGTGAGACATACAATAACAAGGTTTGCAGTAGACACTGTGAGACATACAATAACAAGGTTTGCAGTAGACATTTTGGGACATACAATAACAAGGTTTGCAGTAGACATTGTGAGACATACAATAACAAGGTTTGCAGTAGACACTGTGAGACATACAATAACAAGGTTTGTAGTGAAGTTATAGGAGTCCATGAGTGTAAGCTATATAAACATTTCATTCATTGTCTCCACTATACATGTTTTGAGATCATAATTAATATCAGAAAATATTATAAAATACATGTACAGGTAATACACAGATTAGTTTACAGTGGATACCTTTGTAGAGACCATGGAGCAAGATTTACAGGTATGTAATTATTTTTTTACTGAGAAAGTACTAACATGAGTACATCAATCATAATGAAAGTGTATTGTGGCAATCTATAGAATGTCTCAGGATGAGTCAACAGTCACAATCTGGCTGGAAATATCAAGTTATACAATGGAATGTTCTCTGTTTACATCTTATAATTATGTTGTATTGTTCTCTGTTTACATCTTATAATTATGTTGTATTGTTCTCTGTTTACATCTTATAATTATGTTGTATTGTTCTCTGTTTACATCTTATAATTATGTTGTATTGTTCTCTGTTTACATCTTATAAGTATGTTGTATTACGACAATGACAAAATTAGAAGAATTATAGCAGTGACTGTCCACAGTGCATACAGGTATATCACTGTAGTTGCTCTTGTAGAAACACAGATATAACAGACATATAACATTACAGTGGATATATTGAGTACATGGATGTATTAGAACAAGGAATCATACTGTGTGTTATATGATAAACTTGCTGTATGTCCTCACTGCATACATTGTACTGTGTGTTGTATGGATACACTCAGTCTATCACTCTGAATGTCAAACTGTGTGTTATATGATAAACCTGTTATATGTCCTCACTGCATACATTGTACTCTGTGTGGTATGGATACACTCAGTATATCACTCTGAATGTCATACTGTGTGTTATATGATAAACCTGTTATATGTCCTCACTGCATACATTGTACTCTGTGTGGTATGGATACACTCAGTATATCACTCTGAAGGTCATACTGTGTGTTATATGATAAACCTGTTATATGTCCTCACTGCATACATTGTACTCTGTGTGGTATGGATACACTCAGTATATCACTCTGAAGGTCATACTGTGTGTTATATGATAAACTTGCTGTATGTCCTCACTGCATGCATTGTACTCTGTGTGGTATGGATACACTCAGTATATCACTCTGAAGGTCATACTGTGTGTTATATGATAAACCTGTTATATGTCCTCACTGCATACATTGTACTCTGTGTGGTATGGATACACTCAGTATATCACTCTGAAGGTCATACTGTGTGTTATATGATAAACTTGCTGTATGTCCTCACTGCATACATTGTACTCTGTGTGGTATGGATACACTCAGTATATCACTCTGAAGGTCATACTGTGTGTTATATGATAAACTTGCTGTATGTCCTCACTGCATGCATTGTACTCTGTGTGGTATGGATACACTCAGTATATCACTCTGAAGTTCATACTGTGTGTTATATGATCAACGTGTTATATGTCCTCACTGCATACATTGTACTGTGTGTTGTATGGATACACTCAGTCTATCACTCTGAAGTTCATACTGTGTGTTATATGATCAACGTGTTATATGTCCTCACTGCATACATTGTACTCTGTGTGGTATGGATACACTCAGTATATCACTCTGAAGTTCATACTGTGTGTTATATGATCAACGTGTTATATGTCCTCACTGCATACATTGTACTGTGTGTTGTATGGATACACTCAGTCTATCACTCTGAATGTCAAACTGTGTGTTATATGATAAACCTGTTATATGTCCTCACTGCATACGTTGTACTCTGTGTGGTATGGATACACTCAGTATATCACTCTGAAGGTCATACTGTGTGTTATATGATAAACTTGCTGTATGTCATCACTGCATGCATTGTACTCTTGTGTGGTATGGATACACTCAGTATATCACTCTGAAGGTCATACTGTGTGTTATATGATAAACTTGCTGTATGTCATCACTGCATGCATTGTACTCTGTGTGGTATGGATACACTCAGTATATCACTCTGAAGTTCATACTGTGTGTTATATGATAAACCTGTTACATGTCCTCACTGCATACATTGTACTCTGTGTGGTATGGATACACTCAGTCTATCACTCTGAAGTTCATACTGTGTGACATTGAGAAATAATCTATGCGGTAAAAATATATAGATCTAACATTTCCTATAATGTTTGACATTAAGTACAATTCCTATGGAAACTGGTATGACTTAGGAGGGTTTATTTGTTGGAGATTTATTAACAATTTGGCAAATGAACATGAGCAAACGATTGTGATATTTTGATGTCACTGGATGCGAGTCACACTATGGCTGCACAAATCATAGCATCATAGCATTTATACCAGAAAAGGTGATTCAAATCATAGCATTTATACCAGAAAAGGTGATCCAAATCTAGATAATTAAATAGACTACTCTACTCTACACTATTATAAAGCAAATACACAAAACAAATATAACAAAATAGAAATGAAAGCTTACATTGTTGGCACACATTGTGATACCATTGCACATTGTACAGGGTGTCTCAAAATATATGTTACCATTTCAAATGTCTGTCATTTATAATTTGACAACATATATTCTTGATTTATTCATCCAAATAAATCTTGGTGGGTTGAAGTTTCTAACAAAATAAAGAACGGAAAATACATGATTTGAAGTCACATTACAGGAAATGACGTCATATGACGTCAGTTGTTATTCAATATGGCGTCGTCACAAGCTTTGCCCACTGGATATAGGAAACTCAGATATGTGTTAATGTTCTTTGGTTTTCTGGTGAAGCCCACTATCATCTAAATTCTGCATTTAATAAGAAAAACCGTCGTTGTTTGGGAACAGAAAAACCAGACTATTATCTTGAAATCATCTTGCACAGTAAAAAGATTGGAGTTTGGCCGCTATGAGTTCACAAGGCGTAATTGGCCCATTCTTTTTGACGATGAAGACGGACACGCTGAAACCATCAACAATGTGCGATATATATATATGCTCAAACGCAAATTCTTGCCAGCACTGTGTTGGAGGGGTATTGATATTACTCAGATATGGTTCCAACATGATGGGGCTACCCTGCACACAGCAGCCATCGTAGTTGATTGGTTACAGTAGACATTTGGAGACAGGTTCATTTCATTCAGGACTAACAACGAGTGGCCACCACACTCACCAGATTTGAGTACGCTAGATTTTTACCAGTGGTGGTACTTAAAGGACAGGGTGTACAATACTTCCGCAAAAACTCTAGAAGAACTTAAGGTGAACCTCAGGCGGGAAATCAGGCAGATAAACAATAAAACATGCCGAGCTGTAATTAGTGATTTAAACAAACGACACGACGTCTTTATTGAACAAAATGGACGTCATTTAGAACATGTGCTGTAATTGAAAACCCAAAAAAGTTTGTGCAAGTGTAAATTATATTTTTAAATAAAACTGTATTCTGTATACAAATTAGTAGTATAATTTTTTTCAGGAGTTATTAACATCAAAATAGAAATATTACCATTTAAAATGGTAACATATATTATGGGACACCCTGTATGTATAATATAAAACATATACAATTAACATAACAACAGATCTGACCACAGTCCAAGGTTAGGAAACTTGAGATTTCATCAAAATTCACTCTTTAAGGTATAAATATTCTTATGATACTTGCAGTAAGACCAAGAAATTAATAATAAACTACAAGTATGTTTAATGTGACATAATTAATCTGAATATCAACAAGACTTTTAAAACACAACATAAAAGAATATACATGTATAATGTAAATGAGTTAACCTGTGGTGTTTGTATGTTGAGAATCTTCACTACATTAGGACGAAGTGATCTGAAACAATGATGGACACATCTACATCAACATACAAACTTCACTTCAATTGAACCATAAATGTTATAGCCTACTGCAATCAACAGGAGATGTATCCTATAGTTTTTAGAAATTATGTGAAATTGTACTGGCAGGTTAATATTTTGGACCAGTATATTTGATGGAAATAAAATGATATTCAGTTTGGGACATGGAGAATCTCAAGCATCATAACCTTAAACCCATCTCTGTATCTCTGTATATTGCAGACAATCTTCAACTGAATACTAAACATAGAATTTTGATAAAAAGATTGTAATCTCTGACACAAGGCGAATAAAGGATCAGTAAGAAGTGACCCTTAATAGAGTAAGAAGTGACCCTTAATAGAGTAAGAAGTGACCCTTAATACAATAGACTACAAACATATGTGTATCTATGTACATGTTTGTATTCTTCTAACACAAACTAAAATATTACATTAATGCAATGATTAAATCAAACAGATACACAATGCAATGTACATGATGTATTTATTAAACCAGTAAAATGTTTATTGCAACAATTTGAAATAAAGTGGAAACAAACAAAAAAGCAATAACATAATTATATACTTGTATCTTGAATAATGAATTAGCATAAATCCATAATGCACAATGACTATGAGTCAAAGCTTTACCTCAATGATAAAACATATCCAAACATGATAAAATAGATTGATCAACTGAGCTTATACAATGTCACCTATTAAACATTAGATTGATCAACTGAGCTTATACAATGTCACCTATTAAACATTAGATTGATCAACTGAGCTTATACAATGTCACCTATTAAACATTAGATTGATCAACTGAGCTTATACAATGTCACCTATTAAACATTAGATTGATCAACTGAGCTTACACAATGTCACCTATTAAACATTAGTATTTTGAGGGAAAACGAAGTGTTTACTGATCAGATGAAACTCATGTACGACACAGTTTTGTCATTGAACGTGTCAAACTGTTTCTGTCGTAATACTGTGTCACAGTTTTGTCATACAATGAACGTGTCAAACTGTTTCTGTCGTAATACTGTGTCACAGTTTTGTCATACAATGAACTGTCAAACTGTTTCAGTCGTAATACTGTAACTATAAAGTATCAGTATATTCCAGTCAACATGGAGAAACCCAAACATCAATAAACCAAGAAACTGAATCTTTCCCAGGGTATAACATTCAACTCAATACAGAAAACAACTCATGTATATATGTATAGTAACTTTGTATTCAGAACTTAATACATTCACGACTTAATGTATGCATCAGACGCTCTGCATGGCTTTAGATAACTGCGTAGGACTGAAGTATTATCATAGTATGCGTAAATTTACAAAAGTTACTGGTCGCCGACATTGCAGAGGTCATGGGTTCAAACCCAGTTACTGGTCACCGACATTGCAGGGGTCGTGGGTCCAACCCCTAACAGTCCACCTATAAATATCCACTGTTATATCGAGACAATTTATACCTTATTGCAATCAGACTGGACTAGAAATTTCATTCATTTAACAATGATTTGCAGTAAAATCACTATTTACGTTTAAGGGATTTTCACAGATACAGGTTGTAGTTTGAACGCTTTCATCTTTGTGCTCTCACAGTACAGTACAGATACACAATCCTATACATTCTAACATACGTCATCTATCAGTACAGATACACAATCCTATACATTCTAACATACGTCATCTATCAGTACAGATACACAATCCTATACATTCTAACATACGTCATCTATCAGTACAGATACACAATCCTATACATTCTAACATACGTCATCTATCAGTACAGATACACAATCCTATACATTCTAACATACGTCATCTATCAGTACAGATACACAATCCTATAAATTCTAACATACGTCATCTATCAGTACAGATACACAATCCTATACATTCTAACATACGTCTTTTGTCATACAATATGCTTAATGCCATCCATCTCAATGACCGGATTTAATGACTCCAAATTTTATGGACACTGACCAGGAAATTCATGAGGTCAAAGTTCCATGTTAAGACAGTAATCTATGTTTAATGGGGTTACTTTCTAAATAGTTCAGATCAGATGTACAAACTGTACTGACAATCACCTTGAATTAATAGCATATCAGTCTGATTGTATTCACAACAACCTTAAATGGGGGTCAAAACAGACTGTATTGACCTAAACATTTAACCTTGAATTTAATGGGGTCTCAGACAAGTTGTATAGACCTATTCTCTAACCTTGAATTTAATGGGGTCTCAGACAAGTTGTATAGACCTATTCTCTAACCTTGAATTTAATGGGGTCTCAGACAAGTTGTATAGACCTATTCTCTAACCTTGAATTTAATGGGGTCTCAGACAAGTTGTATAGACCTTTTCTCTAACCTTGAATTTAATGGGGTCTCAGACAAGTTGTATAGACCTATTCTCTAACCTTGAATCCAATGGGGTCTCAGACAAGTTGTATAGACCTTTTCTCTAACCTTGAATCCAATGGGGTCTCAGACAAGTTGTATAGACCTTTTCTCTAACCTTGAATTCAATGAAGTCAAAATCAGATTGCGTAAATTTGATTTGTTCAAAGACATATAGACAATCTTGAGTTACTGTATGAGTATATATGATAAACAACAGCATGTTTAGTAAAGCAAAGTTAATGGTTTAACACGAGATCAACATTGGTAAAAAAATACTGAAAAAATACGATCATCGTTGATGGTGAAGTTACAGAATAATTTGGTGACTGGGTGAGGTTTGACCAGTCACACATTGTGCTCACCTCCGACTATACACATTGCTCTGTTACACAACTTGTATATAGCTTAATACAGATTCCTTAATGCAAAGTCTTTTCTTTAAAACATCAAAATTAAGCTGTAAAAAAGCAATGTGCAACACTGCAATAAAATTGAATCAATATTATAAAATTTCCAAAAAGCAGATAAAAACTATTTACAATAAAAAATTATGCATTTTTAGTGGAAGAGAAAAATGCATGAACAAAAATCTGGCTACTCTAAATTCATTACAATAACAGAAACATACACAATATGTATAATTCCTTCAATAAAACATACTCAATCTTTATAAAGTTATATATTTATTTATATATATACACTGCCTCTATAATTTCATTTGTAAATCTTGCACACATAATTGTTAACAACAGATACACTGTATAACATCCAGTCCACACAGTCCACACTTGTATTGTTTTCACAAACCAATCTGGTAATAATGAAATCTGTGTGTATATATACATATATCTCCAAAATATAAATATACCATAGTGTCATATGATCATCACTGGCTGTCATTGATCAATGCAGTCACATGATCATGACAAAACGTCACATGATCATTGCAGAGTCACATGATCACTACATATTATTACTTTAAAAATCATAAAACAAAATACATCTTCTAAAATTACAAACTTGACAGTCTTCCCAGTAAATCTTTCTAGATACACAAGTTGTTATAAGAGACCAGTTTCATTACAAAACTACCTGAGCAACAAGTTCAGATCTCAAGATTTTCTTTAAAGCAATAAAATGCAATCTGAATGCTCCATTCCATTCTGTCTCCTATTTGCAACAAGTCTTTCAAATACTTCACAACTTTAAACTGAGTTCAATTTAATAATAACAAAAAAATATCAAACAAAATTCCAACTGTTGGCATCTTCATGGAAAATAAAATCCAATCACAAGCCAATTAGTGAATACAATAATCATTGATTATCAATTGTCTTGTAGTAAGGCACTTCATCCATAGGATATTGTTCATCCATATATGTGTATGTTTGTGAGTCAGCATTACCATACGGTGGAGCACTGGGTTCCGGTCGGTGATAACCATACTCCGTCGGTGGATCATATGGATCCTGCTTTATTCCACAGAATACATATTTTAACTTCTGAAATTGGACAATTATTTACACCATTATGGACAAACAATACAAGAACATATCAATTCACAGTAGCTTATCAAATAAACAGTATACAGCAACCAGTCTGTAACTCCACAGTAACCAGTCTGTTACTCCACAGTAACCATTCTGTAACTCCACAGTAACCAGTCTGTAAGTCTACAGTAACCAGTCTGAAAGTCTACAGTAACCAGTCTGTAAGTCTACAGTAACCAGTCTGTAAGTCTACAATAACCAGTCTGTAAGTCTACAGTAACCAGTCTGTAAGTCTACAGTAACCAGTCTGTAAATCTACAGTAACCAGACTGTAACTCCACAGTAACCAGTCTGTAACTCCACAGTAACCAGTCTGTAACTCCACAGTAACCAGTCTGTAACTCCACAGTAACCATTCTGTAACTCAACAGTAACCAGTCTGTAACTCCACAGTAACCAGTCTGTAACTCCACAGTAACAATTCTGTAACTCCACAGTAACCAGTCTGTAACTCCACAGTAACCATTCTGTAACTCTACAGTAACCATTCTGTAAGTCTACAGTAACCAGTCTGTAACTCCACAGTAACTCCACCATAACTCCACAGTAACCAGTCTGTGTGTAGGTCAGTAAAAAAATACAGTTCTTTAGTTTTTTGTTACTGTAAGGAGTATTATTTGTATGTACAGTTCAACCAGTTACAGCTTCTATTACACCAAGGAATATTACAAAATGTAATCATACTGTGATGCATGCATCTCCACAGTACATCTCTGCTTGCCTTCAGAATACCACAGCAACAAGTCAATCAAAAATGTTATAAAATCAATATACGAAGCATGACACAGTATTAAAACATTTATAAACTTGTTCTTCAATATTTTGTTCAGACAATGGCTCATAGAAAAAAAGTAGGGATATCAACGAAAGGCAATTTTGGTATTTGAATATTAGGTCAAATTTCCTAACGAATATTCGGAATATTCATTGACAACCCTAAAATAAAGGTAAAGGTTTAGCATTTTCATGAAAATATACATTGATGTATAATATACCTGACTGAATGATCCATCTTCTTGCTGGCAACTATGAATCATAGCTGAGGGTATAGCAAGAAATGGTGCACTGGCAAATATCCAACATAGAAGATCCCAGGTGCCGCGTATCTTAACATTGTGGTAACCAGGAACTTTGTCAAGGTCTGTCACAAATATGTACAGGAAAATTGCCTGCAAAACATTTCAACAATTTCTCAATCCTTGCCACAACAATACAACCACAGCAATACAACCACAGCAATACAACCACAGCAATACAACCAAACAATACAACAATGATGATGATAGCATTTCCAACATCTTCTCATTTTGTTGTTGTTGACGACATGTACTATCTTGTATAAGACAAAGGGGAGAGATCGTGTTGTGAATAAAGTGTTGGCGACTCAACCAGGAGGTTGTGAGCTCAAGCCCTGCAACGATCAGAACCACACCTTATTATACAACACCAGTACTGGCTTGTCCCTGTAGCAGACATGACAGTGATTCAAGTAAGCCTTACATTGTCATCATAATTAGTCATAAATGCATTAAATAATTCAGTCATTAATACATATATAATACAAGAATACACACTGTATGTATAAGTCAGTGATTTATTTAACCTGATATTTGTAGTATAATGAAAGACTTGGAATATTATACACATATGGACCCTTCCACAACAAAACCTGTATAAGTGACGGTGGTTACGATGTTGTATTAGTGACGGTGGTTATGATGTTGTATTACTGACGGTGGTTATGATGTTGTATTAGTGACGGTGGTTATGATGTTGTATTAGTGACGGTGGTTATGATGTTGTGTTAGTGACGGTGGTTATGATGTTGTGTTAGTGACGGTGGTTATGATGTTGTGTTAGTGACGGTAGCTATGATGTTGTGTTAGTGACGGTGGTTATGATGTTGTGTTAGTGACGGTGGTTACGATGTTGTATTAGTGACGGTGGTTATGATGTTGTGTTAGTGACGGTGGTTATGATGTTGTGTTAGTGACTGTGGTTATGATGTTGTGTTAGTGATGGTAGCTATGATGTTGTGTTAGTGACGGTGGTTATGATGTTGTGTTAGTGACGGTGGTTATGATGTTGTGTTAGTGACTGTGGTTATGATGTTGTGTTAGTGATGGTAGCTATGATGTTGTGTTAGTGACGGTGGTTATGATGTTGTGTTAGTGACGGTGGTTATGATGTTGTGTTAGTGACAGTGGTTATGATGTTGTGTTAGTGATGGTGGTTATGATGTTGTGTTAGTGACGGTAGCTATGATGTTGTATTAGTGATGGTGGTTATGATGTTGTGTTAGTGACAGTGGTTATGATGTTGTGTTAGTGACGGTAGCTATGATGTTGTGTTAGTGACCGTGGTTATGCTGTTGTATTAGTGACGGTGGTTATGATGTTGTGTTAGTGACGGTAGCTATGATGTTGTGTTAGTGACGGTGGTTATGCTGTTGTATTAGTGACGGTGGTTATGATGTTGTGTTAGTGACGGTGGTTATGCTGTTGTGTTAGTGACAGTGGTTATGATGTTGTGTTAGTGACGGTAGCTATGATGTTGTGTTAGTGACGGTGGTTATGCTGTTGTATTAGTGACGGTGGTTATGATGTTGTATTAGTGACGGTGGTTATGATGTTGTATTAGTGACGGTGGTTATGCTGTTGTATTAGTGACGGTGGTTATGATGTTGTGTTAGTGACGGTGGTTATGCTGTTGTATTAGTGATGGTGGTTATGATGTTGTATTAGTGACGGTGGTTATGATGTTGTATTAGTGACGGTGGTTATGATGTTGTATTAGTGACGGTGGTTATGATGTTGTATTAGTGACGGTGGTTATGATGTTGTATTAGTGACGGTGGTTATGATGTTGTATTAGTGACGGTGGTTATGATGTTGTATTAGTGACGGTTGTTATGATGTTGTATTAGTGACGGTGGTTATGCTGTTGTATTAGTGATGGTGGTTATGCTGTTGTATTAGTGACGGTGGTTATGATGTTGTATTAGTGACGGTGGTTATGCTGTTGTATTAGTGACGGTGGTTATGATGTTGTATTAGTGACGGTGGTTATGATGTTGTATTAGTGACGGTGGTTATGCTGTTGTATTAGTGACGGTGGTTATGCTGTTGTATTAGTGACGGTGGTTATGCTGTTGTATTAGTGATGGTGGTTATGATGTTGTATTAGTGACGGTGGTTATGATGTTGTATTAGTGATGGTGGTTATGATGTTGTATTAGTGACGGTGGTTATGCTGTTGTATTAGTGATGGTGGTTATGCTGTTGTGTTAGTGACGGTGGTTATGCTGTTGTATTAGTGACGGTGGTTATGATGTTGTATTAGTGACGGTGGTTATGCTGTTGTATTAGTGATGGTGGTTATGCTGTTGTGTTAGTGACGGTGGTTATGCTGTTGTATTAGTGATGGTGGTTATGCTGTTGTGTTAGTGACGGTGGTTATGATGTTGTATTAGTGACGGTGGTTATGCTGTTGTGTTAGTGACGGTGGTTATGATGTTGTATTAGTGACGGTGGTTATGCTGTTGTATTAGTGATGGTGGTTATGCTGTTGTATTAGTGACGGTGGTTATGATGTTGTATTAGTGACGGTGGTTATGATGTTGTATTAGTGACGGTGGTTATGCTGTTGTATTAGTGATGGTGGTTATGCTGTTGTGTTAGTGACGGTGGTTATGATGTTGTGTTAGTGACGGTGGTTATGATGTTGTATTAGTGACGGTGGTTATGATGTTGAGTATTTCCCAATGAAAAATTGGCGTCTTAAACTAAGCAATTTCTTGGAACCCAATCCCTGGCACTGACAACCCAATCCCTGGCACAGACAACCCAATCCCTGGCACTGACAACCCGATCCCTGGCACAGACAACCCGATCCCTGGCACTGACAACCCGATCCCTGGCACTGACAACCCAATCCCTGACACTGACAACCCGATCCCTGGCACAGACAACCCAATCCCTGGCACTGACAACCCAATCCCTGGCACTGACAACCCAATCCCTGGCACTGACAACCCGATCCCTGGCACAGACAACCCAATCACTGGCACTGACAACTCAAACCCTGGCACTGACAACCCAATCCCTGGCACTGACAACCCAATCCCTGGCACTGACAACCCGATCCCTGACACTGACAACCCGATCCCTGGCACTGACAACCCAATCCCTGGCACTGACAACCCAATCCCTGGCACTGACAACCCAATCCCTGGCACTGACAACCCAATCCCTGACACTGACAACCCAATCCCTGACACCGACAACCCAATCCCTGGCACTGACAACCCAATCCCTGGCACTGACAACCACAATTATGACAACCACATTTGTCATTGACTTAATTTTTTTAACCATTTTATGTACTTTTAAAGCAAATATTGGGGGAAGGTGCAGACAATGTAGGAAAGATGACGATGTCGCCCACGATGGCTCAGGGGAGATAATACCTAAGTACAAGTAACCACTGAGGTTTGCTAGTATATATGTAGAAACTTACAGCTGTTATTACTGTAGATACAGCACACCACATTGACATGATGATTCTTTCTGCTATACCAAAATTCTGCTTTGCTGTAAATATACATAGTAAAATACAGCTATAATGATCACTAGTTACAACTGAATGAGGTCCATAATCAGATTAACAGAGCATAACAGACTTAAAATTAAACATAACTAAACTATAATTACACTATACTTTAAACGGGAATAGGGAAATTGAACAAGTAATGTAATGTTTGATAATGCTGTGTACTTCCATTCACATTTAACAGTCCATCACTTCTGTTTATAATTAGTCTTGAAAAGGCGGAGCACAGAACCTTTGATAAAATTCAGTTATGTATGTGGCTATATCATGCTGGAGATGAATTCAGTTATGTATGTCACTATATCATGCTGGAGATGAATTCAGTTATGTATGTCACTATATCATGTTGGAGATGAATTCAGTTATGTATGTCGCTATATCATGCTGGAGATGAATTCAGTTATGTATGTCGCTATATCATGCTGGAGATGAATTCAGTTATGTATGTCACTATATCATGCTGGAGATGAATTCAGTTATGTATGTCGCTATATCATGCTGGAGATGAATTCAGTTATGTATGTCGCTATATCATGCTGGAGATGAATTCAGTTATGTATGTCGCTATAACATGTTGGAGATGAATTCAGTTATGTATGTCGCTATATCATGCTGGAGATGAATTCAGTTATGTATGTCGCTATATCATGTTGGAGATGAATTCAGTTATGTATGTGGCTATATCATGCTGGAGATGAATTCAGTTATGTATGTCGCTATATCATGTTGGAGATGAATTCAGTTATGTATGTCGCTATATCATGCTGGAGATGAATTCAGTTATGTATGTCGCTATATCATGTTGGAGATGAATTCAGTTATGTATGTCGCTATATCATACTGGAGATGAATTCAGTTATGTATGTGGCTATATCATGCTGGAGATGAATTCAGTTATGTATGTGGCTATATCATGCTGGAGATGAATTCAGTTATGTATGTCGCTATATCATACTGGAGATGAATTCAGTTATGTATGTGGCTATATCATGCTGGAGATGAATTCAGTTATGTATGTGGCTATATCATGCTGGAGATGAATTCAGTTATGTATGTGGCTATATCATGCTGGAGATGAATTCAGTTATGTATGTCACTATATCATGCTGGAGATGAATTCAGTTATGTATGTGGCTATATCATGCTGGAGATGAATTCAGTTATGTATGTGGCTATATCATGCTGGAGATGAATTCAGTTATGTATGTCGCTATATCATACTGGAGATGAATTCAGTTATGTATGTGGCTATATCATGCTGGAGATGAATTCAGTTATGTATGTGGCTATATCATGCTGGAGATGAATTCAGTTATGTATGTCACTATATCATGCTGGAGATGAATTCAGTTATGTATGTGGCTATATCATGCTGGAGATGAATTCAGTTATGTATGTGGCTATATCATGCTGGAGATGAATTCAGTTATGTATGTCACTATATCATGCTGGAGATGAATTCAGTTATGTATGTCGCTATATCATGCTGGAGATGAATTCAGTTATGTATGTTACTATATCATGCTGGAGATGAATTCAATTATGTATGTGGCTATATCATGCTGGAGATGAATTCAGTTATGTATGTCACTATATCATGCTGGAGATGAATTCAGTTATGTATGTTACTATATCATGCTGGAGATGAATTCAGTTATGTATGTGGCTATATCATGCTGGAGATGAATTCAGTTATGTATGTGGCTATATCATACTGGAGATGAATTCAGTTATGTATGTCGCTTTATCATGCTGGAGATGAATTCAGTTATGTATGTCGCTATATCATGCTGGAGATGAATTCAGTTATGTATGTGGCTATATCATACTGGAGATGAATTCAGTTATGTATGTGGCTATATCATGCTGGAGATGAATTCAGTTATGTATGTGGCTATATCATGCTGGAGATGAATTCAGTTATGTATGTGGCTATATCATGCTGGAGATGAATTCAGTTATGTATGTCACTATATCATGCTGGAGATGAATTCAGTTATGTATGTGGCTATATCATGCTGGAGATGAATTCAGTTATGTATGTCGCTATATCATGCTGGAGATGAATTCAGTTATGTATGTGGCTATATCATGCTGGAGATGAATTCAGTTATGTATGTGGCTATATCATGCTGGAGATGAATTCAGTTATGTATGTGGCTATATCATGCTGGAGATGAATTCAGTTATGTATGTCGCTATATCATGTTGGAGATAAATTCAGTTATGTATGTCGAGATGAATTCAGTTATGTATGTCGAGATGAATTCTTACTTTACTATTGATAATAAGAAATCTTAAGTGAAAAAGAAACAATTGAAAATAATGGAATAAATCCAGAACAACTGATCCGTACCTCTTAGTAAATATTGCAATAAGCAGATTAATGTTGTATTTATGCACTAAATGGCCCTACATTCCATAAATGACAAGTGTAACTTATTTATCTTACCATAAATTATAATCATACACAGTCCATATAATATTACTGTGAGAAAGTATATCTTATGAGTACAGTGGTCCATTACAATGATGTAGTATAATCCAGCCTGAAATAGAGAACAACAGTTGCCATGGAAACATACAAATTGAGAAGTATCCTCATACAGTAGCCATGGTAACATACAAACTGACAAGTATCCTCTTATGGTAGCCATGGTAACAAATAACTGGGAACAGTACTGAAAACAGGTGCAATGGAAACAACACAATTTGGAACAGAACTCTATCATTTGCCATGGAAACAAACAGTAGAGGGTAGAACTAACAATTGCCATGGAAACACACAACTGAGGAGTGAATTTCTGAATATGCTCTGAGTAATATTGACTATTATTGAAACCTTTGCATGATTCTTCAGTGTTATAATTATACAGAATTGACGTTACAAGCATTATTCATTGAAATATGTAAGACTATACTCAAGAAATACATATTCAACTTTATATGGGAAATCATAAATATTTATACATGTAAAATATGTGATTAGTAAGTAACCTTGGAAATAAAACAAAATAAAACAAGTCTTAACACATGTGTAAAACTATGGAATTGTTCATAAATTTCAACTTCAAAACATATCAACAATTCCATTATCTGTCTGAGATCAGTCAATGTTACAATGAAGATATCTATCAAACTAACTCTGAGATCAGTCAATGTTACAATGAAGATATCTATCAAACTAACTCTGAGATCAGTCAATGTTACAATGAAGATATCTATCAAACTAACTCTGAGATCAGTCAATGTTACAATGAAGATATCTATCAAACTAACTCAGAGATCAGTCAATGTTACAATGAAGATATCTATCAAACTAACTCTGAGATCAGTCAATGTTACAATGAGGATATCTATCAAACTAACTCAGAGATCAGTCAATATTACAATGAAGATATCTATCAAACTAACTCTGAGATCAGTCAATGTTACAATGAAGATATCTATCAAACTAACTCAGAGATCAGTCAATGTTACAATGAAGATATCTATCAAACTAACTCAGAAATCAGTCAATGTTACAATGAGGATATCTATCAAACTAACTCAGAGATCAGTCAATATTACAATGAAGATATCTATCAAACTAACTCAGAGATCAGTCAATATTACAATGAGGATATCTATCAAACTAACTCAGAGATCAGTCAATATTACAATGAAGATATCTATCATACTAACTCTGAGATCAGTCAATGTTACAATGAAGATATCTATCAAACTAACTCAGAGATCAGTCAATATTACAATGAAGATATCTATCAAACTAACTCAGAGATCAGTCAATATTACAATGAAGATATCTATCAAACTAACTCAGAGATCAGTCAATATTACAATGAAGATATCTATCAAACTAACTCAGAGATCAGTCAATATTACAATGAGGATATCTATCAAACTAACTCAGAGATCAGTCAATGTTACAATGAAGATATCTATCAAACCAACTCAGAAATCAGTCAATATTACAATGAGGATATCTATCAAACTAACTCAGAGATCAGTCAATATTACAATGAAGATATCTATCAAACTAACTCAGAGATCAGTCAATATTACAATGAGGATATCTATCAAACTAACTCTGAGATCAGTCAATGTTACAATGAAGATATCTATCAAACTATCTCTGAGAACAGTCAATGTTACAATGAAGATATCTATTAAACTAACCCTGAGATCAGTCAATGTTACAATGAAGATATCTATCAAACTAACTCTGTACCTACCTGTGTAGTATGCAAAATAGATGCACCAACGCCAACAGAGACAAGGGCAAATGATGCACAAAAATTCACACAACCTTTTTTCTCTTGAAATGTTTCACTCCAATCTGCTAAACCTTCAACAAGGTTATCTGTGATACTGAACATAGAAACTACCTGAAAACACAACACAGTATTTTATGTAAGTCATTACTGGAACACACATAACACAGTATTATATGTAAGTCATTACTGGAACACACATAACACAGTATTATATGTAAGCCATTACTGGAACACACATAACACAGTAATATATGTAAGTCATTACTGGAACACACATAACACAGTATTGTATGTAAGTCATTACTGGAACACACATAACACAGTATTATATGTAAGTCATTACTGGAACACACATAACACAGTATTATATGTAAGTCATTACTGGAACACACATAACACAGTAATATATGTAAGTCATTACTGGAACACACATAACACAGTATTATATGTAAGTCATTACTGGAACACACATAACACAGTATTATATGTAAGTCATTACTGGAATGCACATAACACAGTATTATATGTAAGTCATTACTGGAACACACATAACACAATATTATATGTAAGTCATTACTGGAATGCACATAACACAGTATTATATGTAAGTCATTACTGGAACACACATAACACAGTATTATATGTAAGTCATTACTGGAATGCACATAACACAGTATTATATGTAAGTCATTACTGGAATGCACATAACACAGCATTATATGTAAGTCATTACTGGAACACACATAACACAGTATTATATGTAAGTCATTACTGGAACACACATAACACAGTATTATATGTAAGTCATTACTGGAACACACATAACACAGTATTATATGTAAGTCATTACTGGAACACACATAACACAGTATTATATGTAAGTCATTACTGGAACACACATAACACAGTATTATATGTAAGTCATTACTGGAACACACATAACACAGTATTATATGTAAGTCATTACTGGAACACACATAACACAGTATTATATGTAAGTCATTACTGGAACACACATAACACAGTATTATATGTAAGTCATTACTGGAACACACATAACACAGTATTATATGTAAGTCATTACTGGTACACACATAACACAGTATTATGTGTAAGTCATAACTGGAACACACATAACACTATTTTATGTAAGTCATTACTGGAACACACATAACATAGTCTTATATGTAAGGCCACTGCATTGACATAAACTCCTTTCTCTAGCAGCCACTGCATTGACATAGACTCCTTTCTCTAGCGACCACTGCATTGACTTGTCACATAGACTCCTTTCTCTAGCGGCCACTGCATTGACATAGACTCCTTTCTCTAGCGGCCACTGCATTGACATAGACTCCTTTCTCTAGCGGCCACTGCATTGACATAGACTCCTTTCTCTAGCGACCACTGCATTGACTTGTCACATAGACTCCTTTCTCTAGCGGCCACTGCATTGACATAGACTCCTTTCTCTAGCGACCACTGCATTGACTTGTCACATAGACTCCTTTCTCTAGCGGCCACTGCATTGACATAGACTCCTTTCTCTAGCGGCCACTGCATTGACATAGACTCCTTTCTCTCTAGCGGCCACTGCATTGACATAGACTCCTTTCTCTAGCGGCCACTGCATTGACATAGACTCCTTTCTCTCTAGCGGCAACTGCATTGACTTGTCTCATAGCCTCCTTTCTCTAGCGGCCACTGCATTGACTTGTCACATAGACTCCTTTCTCTAGCGGCCACTGCATAGACTCCTTTCTCTAGCGGCCACTGCATAGACTCCTTTCTCTAGCGGCCACTGCATTGACTCCTTTCTCTAGCGGGCACTGCATAGACGCTTTTCTCTAGCGGCCACTGCATTGACTCCTTTCTCTAGCGGCCACTGCATTGACTCCTTTCTCTAGCAGCCACTGCATAGACTCCTTTCTCTAGCGGCCACTGCATTGACTCCTTTCTCTAGCGGCCACTGCATTGACTCCTTTCTCTAGCGGCCACTGCATTGACTCCTTTCTCTAGCGGCCACTGCATAGACTCCTTTCTCTAGCGGCCACTGCATTGACTCCTTTCTCTAGCGGCCACTGCATTGACTCCTTTCTCTAGCGGCCACTGCATTGACTCCTTTCTCTAGCGGCCACTGCATTGACTCCTTTCTCTAGCGGCCACTGCATTGACTCCTTTCTCTAGCGGCCACTGCATAGACTCCTTTCTCTAGCGGCCACTGCATTGACTCCTTTCTCTAGCGGCCACTGCATTGACTCCTTTCTCTAGCGGCCACTGCATTGACTCCTTTCTCTAGCGGCCACTGCATTGACTCCTTTCTCTAGCGGCCACTGCATTGACTCCTTTCTCTAGCGGCCACTGCATTGACTCCTTTCTCTAGCGGCCACTGCATTGACTCCTTTCTCTAGCGGCCACTGCATTGACTCCTTTCTCTAGCGACCACTGCATTGACTCCTTTCTCTAGCGGCCACTGCATTGACTCCTTTCTCTAGCGGCCACTGCATTGACTCCTTTCTCTAGCAGCCACTGCATTGACTCCTTTCTCTAGCGGCCACTGCATAGACTCCTTTCTCTAGCGGCCACTGCATTGACTCCTTTCTCTAGCGGCCACTGCATTGACTCCTTTCTCTAGCGGCCACTGCATTGACTCCTTTCTCTAGCAGCCACTGCATTGACTCCTTTCTCTAGCGGCCACTGCATAGACTCCTTTCTCTAGCGGCCACTGCATTGACTCCTTTCTCTAGCGGCCACTGCATTGACTCCTTTCTCTAGCGGCCACTGCATAGACTCCTTTCTCTAGCGGCCACTGCATAGACTCCTTTCTCTAGCAGCCACTGCATTGACTCCTTTCTCTAGCGGCCACTGCATAGACTCCTTTCTCTAGCGGCCACTGCATTGACTCCTTTCTCTAGCGGCCACTGCATTGACTCCTTTCGCTAGCGGCCACTGCATTGACTCCTTTCGCTAGCGGCCACTGCATAGACTCCTTTCTCTAGCGGCCACTGCATTGACTCCTTTCGCTAGCGGCCACTGCATAGACTCCTTTCTCTAGCGGCCACTGCATAGACTCCTTTCTCTAGCGGCCACTGCATAGACTCCTTTCTCTAGCGGCCACTGCATTGACTCCTTTCTCTAGCGGCCACTGCATTGACTCCTTTCGCTAGCGGCCACTGCATAGACTCCTTTCTCTAGCGGCCACTGCATTGACTCCTTTCTCTAGCGGCCACTGCATTGACTCCTTTCTCTAGCGGCCACTGCATAGACTCCTTTCTCTAGCGGCCACTGCATTGACTCCTTTCTCTAGCGGCCACTGCATTGACTCCTTTCGCTAGCGGCCACTGCATAGACTCCTTTCTCTAGCGGCCACTGCATTGACTCCTTTCTCTAGCGGCCACTGCATTGACTCCTTTCTCTAGCGGCCACTGCATAGACTCCTTTCTCTAGCGGCCACTGCATTGACTCCTTTC
Source organism: Mactromeris polynyma (assembly GCA_032209605.1). NCBI lineage: Eukaryota > Metazoa > Mollusca > Bivalvia > Venerida > Mactridae > Mactromeris > Mactromeris polynyma. The sequence continues at coordinate 576,519 of JASFXZ010000068.1, forward strand.
TCTAGCGGCCACTGCATTGACTCCTTTCTCTAGCGGCCACTGCATTGACATAGACTCCTTTCTCTAGCGGCCACTGCATTGACTCCTTTCTCTAGCGGCCACTGCATTGACTCCTTTCTCTAGCGGCCACTGCATTGACTCCTTTCGCTAGCGGCCACTGCATAGACTCCTTTCTCTAGCGGCCACTGCATTGACATAGACTCCTTTCTCTAGCGGCCACTGCATTGACTCCTTTCTCTAGCGGCCACTGCATTGACTCCTTTCTCTAGCGGCCACTGCATTGACTCCTTTCGCTAGCGGCCACTGCATAGACTCCTTTCTCTAGCGGCCACTGCATTGACTCCTTTCTCTAGCGGCCACTGCATTGACTCCTTTCTCTAGCGGCCACTGCATAGACTCCTTTCTCTAGCGGCCACTGCATTGACTCCTTTCTCTAGCGGCCACTGCATAGACTCCTTTCTCTAGCGACCACTGCATAGACTCCTTTCTCTAGCGGCCACTGCATTGACTCCTTTCTCTAGCGGCCACTGCATTGACTCCTTTCTCTAGCGGCCACTGCATAGACTCCTTTCTCTAGCGGCCACTGCATTGACTCCTTTCTCTAGCGGCCACTGCATAGACTCCTTTCTCTAGCGGCCACTGCATTGACTCCTTTCTCTAGCGGCCACTGCATAGACTCCTTTCTCTAGCGGCCACTGCATTGACTCCTTTCTCTAGCGGCCACTGCATAGACTCCTTTCTCTAGCGGCCACTGCATAGACTCCTTTCTCTAGCGACCACTGCATAGACTCCTTTCTCTAGCGGCCACTGCACAGACTCCTTTCGCTAGCGGCCACTGCACTGACTCCTTTCTCTAGCGGCCACTGCATAGACTCCTTTCTCTAGCGGCCACTGCATTGACTCCTTTCTCTAGCGGCCACTGCATAGACTCCTTTCTCTAGCGGCCACTGCATTGACTCCTTTCTCTAGCGGCCACTGCATAGACTCCTTTCTCTAGCGGCCACTGCATTGACTCCTTTCTCTAGCGGCCACTGCATAGACTCCTTTCTCTAGCGGCCACTGCATTGACTCCTTTCTCTAGCGGCCACTGCATAGACTCCTTTCTCTAGCGGCCACTGCATTGACTCCTTTCTCTAGCGGCCACTGCATAGACTCCTTTCTCTAGCGGCCACTGCATTGACTCCGGTCTCTAGCGGCCACTGCATTGACTCCTTTCGCTAGCGGCCACTGCATTGACTCCTTTCTCTAGCGGCCACTGCATAGACTCCTTTCTCTAGCGGCCACTGCATTGACTCCTTTCTCTAGCGGCCACTGCATAGACTCCTTTCTCTAGCGGCCACTGCATTGACTCCTTTCGCTAGCGGCCACTGCATTGACTCCTTTCTCTAGCGGCCACTGCATAGACTCCTTTCTCTAGCGGCCACTGCATAGACTCCTTTCTCTAGCGGCCACTGCATTGACTCCTTTCGCTAGCGGCCACTGCATAGACTCCTTTCTCTAGCGGCCACTGCATTGACTCCTTTCTCTAGCGGCCACTGCATAGACTCCTTTCTCTAGCTGCCACTGCATTGACTTGTCGTCAGTGATTCGGTCGAGAAGAAACAGTTCATAATATTTTTACAAAAGATTTATATTAATAATTAAACCAGATTTAACGTCGGCCAATGTTGAAACTGAATACAAAATTAACAATACCAATATATGCTTTATTTACCTAAACTCGTTGGCCAATTCTAAAAATAGCCTTTGGAATGAGTGATGACGTCATGGAAATGCGCATGTGATTTTATAAAAAAGACAAAAAATACTCCTTATCTACATTTTATATGATTTGCAAATCAACTCTTGTGGTCTGCATAATAATTCAAAGTTATTTATAATATCCTTTGTAACAAATAAACATGAATGATGTTGTTCTTTATTCCATGGGCTGTCGGCAGTCAAATTGAAAACATGAATACAAGTCTCGCCAAACTATTATATTGATCAAATATTCAAAGAAATGCAACTCTTGAACCTTTAAAACACTAACAAGTTTATTTTCTATCCATGTGTCGGTATAATTAACAGCAATATGGACAAAGGAACTCCCCATGTCTTCATACAACCCGCAATGTGTAGAACAGAATCTCAAGTGACAACAGTGTCCACACTTCGTACACTCTGCCCACTTAACACTAAAACAATTTCATTACATTAAGAAGTAGAACAAGCCTGTAGAAAAAAGGAATAACGTTCATTGATGTATGAATATTTGAAATGAAAGGAAATGGTAATAAACTTTATTCCATTTAAATATATTCACATGCCAGGATGTTTGGCGAAATGAAATATTCTATTCTCTATTCTAATCATAAACGATAGTTTGGTGAGATATAAATAAACCCAAGTCGTACTGGTTCAAAGCTCAGAAAGCAATAACTCATCATCGCCGGTATGAAAAATGTAAGCAAACGAGAAAAAGCAGCTTAAATAAGAAAGTTACTATGGCAATTACAACTGTTAAAGAAAAACGATAAATTATGTTTTAAACACATTTTGTTGTGATAACATTAACAATACGCTTCTCTGTCTCTACAAATGACCCGGTAGAACGTTTGATGATTTAATCCTTCTAACCTGAGAAATGTACATGTTAACTTGCCCACAACCCACGAGTTAAGGAAAGGCAGCCATAATTGCTTTTGAAAAAATGAAGCTATAGATTTATTTAAGTTGCAATCACTTACCACAAACATGATTCCAGCGATGAAAATTGACAAATAAAACAAAAGAGCATACACAGGAGGGATAGCCAGCTCAGAAAATGCCTTGGCCATGGTTGTGAAAATCACATCAAACCCTGAAATTAAACAACAATTATAATCAACAAAACTGGAGTTTGATCAAAACAGTTTGCTGTACATAATTCAATGCATTGTAGTAGTAGTTGGATACCAAAATCTTAACAAGTTCTGGAAGACGTATACAGACAGATCTTCATGCATGTACTACAACTAAACAAGACAAACACCAAGTTAACTTTATGGTATGATAAGGGACTTAGGGACATAACTGTATGGTATGATAAGGGACTTAGGGACATAACTGTGTGGTATGATAAGGGATTTAGGGACATAACTGTGTGGTATGATAAGGAACTAAGGGACATAACTGTATGGTATGATAAGGGACTTAGGGACATAACTGTATGGTATGATAAGGGATTTAGGGACATAACTGTATGGCATGATAAGGGATTAAGGGACATAACTGTGTGGTATGATAAGAGACTTAGGGACATAACTGTATGGTATGATAAGGGATTAAGGGACATAACTGTGTGGTATGATAAGAGACTTAGGGACATAACTGTATGGTATGATAAGGGATTTAGGGACATAACTTTATGGTATAATAAGAGACTTAGGGACATAACTGTATGGTATGATAAGGGATTTAGGGACATAACTGTATGGTATGATAAGGGATTTAGCGACATAACTGTATGGTATGATAAGAGACTTAGGGACATAACTTTATGGTATGATAAGGGATTAAGGGACATAACTGTGTGGTATGATAAGGGATTAAGGGACATAACTGTGTGGTATGATAAGAGACTTAGGGACATAACTGTATGGCATGATAAGGGATTAAGGGACATAACTGTGTGGTATGATAAGAGACTTAGGGACATAACTGTATGGTATGATAAGGGATTTAGGGACATAACTGTGTGGTATGATAAGGGATTATGGGACATAACTGTGTGGTATGATAAGAGACTTAGGGACATAACTGTATGGTATGATAAGGGATTTAGGGACATAACTGTATGGTATGATAAGGGATTTAGGGACACAACTGTATGGTATGATAAGGGATTTAGGGACATAACTGTATGGTATGATAAGAGACTTAGGGACATAACTGTATGGTATGATAAGGGATTTAGGGACATAACTGTATGGTATGATAAGGGATTTAGGGACATAACTGTATGGTATGATAAGGGATTTAGGGACATAACTGTATGGTATGATAAGGGATTTAGGGGCATAACTGTATGGTATGATAAGGGATTTAGGGACATAACTTTATGGTATGATAAGGGATTTAGGGACATAACTTTATGGTATGATAAGGGATTTAGGGACATAACTGTATGGTATGATAAGGGATTTAGGGACATAACTGTATGGTATGATAAGAGACTTAGGGACATAACTGTATGGTATGATAAGGGATTTAGGGACATAACTGTATGGTATGATAAGGGATTTAGGGACATAACTTTATGGTATGATAAGGGATTTAGGGACATAACTGTATGGTATGATAAGGGATTTAGGGACATAACTGTATGGTATGATAAGAGACTTAGGGACATAACTGTATGGTATGATAAGGGATTTAGGGACATAACTGTATGGTATGATAAGGGATTTAGGGACATAACTTTATGGTATGATAAGGGATTTAGGGACATAACTGTATGGTATGATAAGGGATTTAGGGACATAACTGTATGGTATGATAAGGGATTTAGGGACATAACTGTATGGTATGATTTGGGATTTAGGGACATAACTGTATGGTAAGATACGGGATTTAGGGACATAACTGTATGGTATGATAAGTGATTTAGGGACATAACAGTATCGTATGATAAGGGATTTAGGGACATAACTGTGTGGTATGATAAGGGATTTAGGGACATAACTGTATGGTATGATAAGGGATTTAGGGACATAACTGTATGGTATGATAAGAGACTTAGGGACATAACTGCATGGTATGATAAGGGATTTAGGGACATAACTGTATGGTATAATAAGGGATTTAGGGACATAACTGTATGGTATGATAAGGAATTTAGGGACATAACTGTATGGTATGATAAGGGATTTAGGGACATAACTGTGTGGTATGATAAGGGATTTAGGGACATAACTGTATGGTATGATAAGGGATTTAGGGACATAACTGTATGGTATGATAAGAGACTTAGGGACATAACTGCATGGTATGATAAGGGATTTAGGGACATAACTGTATGGTATGATAAGGGATTTAGGGACATAACTGTATGGTATGATAAGGAATTTAGGGACATAACTGTGTGGTATGATAAGGGATTTAGGGACATAACTGTATGGTATGATAAGAGACTTAGGGACATAACTGTATGGTATGATAAGGGATTTAGGGACATAACTGTATGGTATGATAGGGGATTTAGGGACATAACTGTATGGTATGATAAGGGACTTAGGGACATAACTGTATGGCATGATAAGGGATTTAGGGACATAACTGTATGGTATGATAAGGGACTTAGGGACATAACTGTATGGTATGATTTGGGATTTAGGGACATAACTGTATGGTATGATAAGGGACTTAGGGACATAACTGTGTGGTATGATAAGGGAGTTCTGCATTAACTTCTATGCTTAAGTTAAACAGTTACATTGATCAAGCTATATATTGTACCAGGACAAGCTCTATATTGTACCAGGACTAGCTCTATATTGTACCAGGACTAGCTCTATATTGTACCAGGACTAGCTCTATATTGTACCAGGACTAGCTCTATATTGTACCAGGACTAGCTCTATATTGTACCAGGACTACAGCAGTAAGGGTAGAACATATATATTATGTTATCATTACTAGAACTCAACTTTTACAATCAATTTTACACATATACCAGAATATATTCAGCATGTTGAGACAGTATGAACCAATATAACCTTACAGATACATAACTCACCATGTATTTTTAAGTGTTGCTGGGAAACAACTTGTTGTAGGTTACCAATATATGGAGCCATGGTTAGTTGTGGTAGTTGACATGTAGCAGCGTATACAAGGATCACAAACAGCCAGGACCTGAAACATGTGCAATATTTATATAACACAATCCAACAGGGAGTTATTATAATCATATATCATGTTGTACTTTTGCAGAATTCACCAACACTGTATTTATTATGGAACACATGTACTGCCATGTGATAAAAGTTTTTTTCTATATTTAGAATAAAATGTTGTCCCTGAATTATCTGACATGCATCAAAGAGTTGGGCATAAGATTACAAAACAGTTCAGACAACCATCTCAGAATGAAGCATTACCATTGGTGAATTTCTAGACTTAAACCAACCAACCAATCAGATGTTTCAGCTTTGAGACTTATATTTATAACCTCAGACCTTTTGGTTCATCATTTTCCCACAGATATACATCTACAACAATCATACCCATGATTCATTTACTAAATAAAATAAAGATGCTTATGGTTGTGACACATTTTCATTATTTGTCGAGGGAAAACCTTCCACTAACATTACTATGCAATAGTTTTCTACAAACAATCAAACTACTTTCATGGTAATTTCACAGATATTTTTTACTACTTGTACGAGAGCTTACACATTTCTACTCAGACGACCATTTCCCGTCATTTTCCCCATTGTAGGAAGTATAGCCGTCCAGACTGGTATTGAATGCATCACCAGAACAAAACCATACGTCCAGTCCTGTAATTTGAAGCAAAATCACTGTGTTGATAGTTGTACATCATTAACTGCAAATTATCACTGTATTGGAAGGTGAACATCACTAAGAACTCAAAATGAGAACAATCACTGCGCTAGGGATATATTTAGTAGAAATCAAAGTACCAAAGGCTTTAATATGAGAAAAATCGCTGTACTAAGAGCATTACAATCATGCCGTATTCCAACAGCGAGAAATCACTGTACAGATAACAGTACAGGACTTATTTTAACTGTGAGAAATCACTGTACAGATGACAGTACAAGATTTATACGAAGTGTGAGAAATCACAGTACTGATACCTGTACAGGACTTATTCGAAGTGTGAGAAATCACAGTACTGATACCTGTACAGGACTTATTCGAAGTGTGAGAAATCACAGTACTGATACCTGTACAGTATATTCCACCAGTAAGAAATCACTGTACTGATAGCTGTAAATGACTCTTTCTAACGGTAGGAAATCACTGTACTGATAGCTGTACAAGACTCATTATAACAGTAAGAAATCACTGTACTGATAGCTGTACAGGACTCATTCTTACAGTAAGAAATCACTGTACTGATAGCTGTACAGGACTCATTCTTACAGTAAGGAATGACTGTACTGATAGCTGTACAGGACTCATTCTTACAGTAAGAAATCACTGTACTGATAGCTGTACAGGACTCATTCTAACAGTAAGAAATCACTGTACTGATAGCTGTACAGGACTCATTCTAACAGTAAGAAATCACTGTACTGATAGCTGTACAGGACTCATTCTTACAGTAAGGAATGACTGTACTAATAGCTGTACAGGATGTTCTATCAGTGAAGAATCACTGTACTGATAGCTGTACAGGATGTTCTATCAGTGAAGAATCACTGTACTGATAGCTGTACATGACTCTTTCTAACGGTAGGAAATCACTGTACTGATAGCTGTACAGGACTCATTCTTACAGTAAGGAATGACTGCACTGATAGCTGTACAGGACTCATTCGTACAGTAAGAAATCACTGTACTGATAGCTGTACAGGACTCATTCTAACAGTAAGAAATCACTGTACTGATAGCTGTACAGGACTCATTCTAACAGTAAGAAATCACTGTACTGATAGCTGTACAGGACTCATTCTTACAGTAAGGAATGACTGTACTGATAGCTGTACAGGACTGATTCTTACAGTAAGGAATGACTGTACTAATAGCTGTACAGGATGTTCTATCAGTGAAGAATCACTGTACTGATAGCTGTACAGGATGTTCTATCAGTGAAGAATCACTGTGCTGCAGGCAATGACTTGTTCTAACTGTGAGACATTGAAGTACATGACTTACCTTAATCAATGGTGTATTCTCATCATGGAGATTATTAAACTGATCCATGTCCAGGTTGTATAAATCATACAAGAACGTATTGGATCCATTACTGTCAAGCTGACTATATCCGTATCCTAGTACCGTAAACACCAAAGCTAGGAAAGCTGGTCCTAACACAAACAGAATCTGAAATATATCATACACATCAAACTGTATTACAGGGACAATATTGGTGAGAACATACACACCACACATCAAACTGTATTACAGAGACAATATTGGTGAGAACGTACACACCACACATCAAACTGTATTACAGGGACAATATTGGTGAGAACATACACACCACACATCAAACTGTATTACAGAGACAATATTGGTGAGAACATACACACCACACATCAAACTGTATTACATAGACAATATTGGTGAGAACATACACACCACATATCAAACTGTATTACAGAGACAATATTGTTGAGAACGTACACACCACACATCAAACTGTATTACATAGACAATATTGGTGAGAACATACACACCACACATCAAACTGTATTGCATAGACAATATTGGTGAGAACATACGCACCACACATCAAACTGTATTACAGAGACAATATTGGTGAGAACATACACACCACACATCAAACTGTATTGCAGGGACAATATTGGTGAGAACGTACACACCACACATCAAACTGTATTACATAGACAATATTGTTGAGAACGTACACACCACACATCAAACTGTATTACAGAGACAATATTGGTGAGAACATACACACCACACATCAAACTGTATTACAGAGACAATATTGTTGAGAACGTACACACCACACATCAAACTGTATTACATAGACAATATTGGTGAGAACATACACACCACACATCAAACTGTATTGCATAGACAATATTGGTGAGAACATACGCACCACACATCAAACTGTATTACAGAGACAATATTGGTGAGAACATACACACCACACATCAAACTGTATTACATAGACAATATTGGTGAGAACATACACACCACACATCAAACTGTATTACATAGACAATATTGGTGAGAACATACACACCACACATCAAACTGTATTACAGAGACAATATTGGTGAGAACATACACACCACACATCAAACTGTATTACATAGACAATATTGGTGAGAACATACACACCACACATCAAACTGTATTACATAGACAATATTGTTGAGAACATACACACCACACATCAAACTGTATTACATAGACAATATTGGTGAGAACATACACACCACACATCAAACTGTATTACATAGACAATATTGGTGAGAACATACACACCACACAATTGGTGAGAACATACACACCACACATCAAACTGTATTACAGAGACAATATTGGTGAGAACATACACACCACACATCAAACTGTATTACATAGACAATATTGGTGGGAACATACACACCACACATCAAACTGTATTACAGGGACAATATTGGTGAGAACATACACACCACACATCAAACTGTATTGCAGGGACAATATTGGTGAGAACATACACACCACACATCAAACTGTATTACAGAGACAATATTGGTGAGAACATACACACCACACATCAAACTGTATTACATAGACAATATTGGTGAGAACATACACACCACACATCAAACTGTATTACATAGACAATATTGGTGAGAACATACACACCTCACATCAAACTGTATTACAGAGACAATATTGGTGAGAACGTACGCACCACACATCAAACTGTATTACAGAGACAATATTGGTGAGAACGTACGCACCACACATCAAACTGTATTACAGAGAAAATATTGGTGAGAACATACGCACCACACATCAAACTGTATTACAGGGACAATATTGGTGAGAACATACACACTGTAAGAGATATGAACTCTCAATGTACAATTTGTCAAATAAATCAGTATGACTTCAGGGTGATTACTTGCAGTAATAATAAACATCAAGTTACATAAATAAAAGTATGTAATCACGAATGAGAAGTGATAATTATGGATCGTAACACTTGGATATCAAGGGGGATTGAAGCACTACACTACATCCATATGACAATATCAATTGTGTCTTATATTATCCTGTAGTCCAGGCTTGATCTGTACATTATACAATGAATTCATAATTTAGATGCATTCAAACACTTGGAGTGCATATTTGCTGAGCAAGTTATGAAACTGACAGGGCACTATTAGTAAACCAGGCATGTTAACTAAGTTTCTAGAATCTATACATACTTACCCAGCCACAAACACGGGGACCGAATGCAAGCGCAGAAAACACAAACAGCCATACAGCAACCATTGCTAGAGGTAATATGGAGCCTCCAAAATTCTTCACTTCATCAGAGAATGTCCACATTGGAAACCCTCCAACATCAGATATATTTCCTGATATCTGCAGATATTCTCGACTGTAAAATATACAACATCGTGATTATAGACAGTATATAAAACACATCAGGGTTTTTCCAGCTGTCCAAAAGGGGCTCAACTTCAGCCCCATTCCAAATGTCAAATCGACTCCCTTTTCCCCCAATCTAAAAAAAAAATCACAATTCAAATCATCACACTTTGGGAGAAAAAGTAAGCAAGCTACAACATTACAAGTCAAAATCATAGTTGACATTGAACTTCTGATTTGTGAAATTTTAGACACAGTAACACTAGAATCAGGAAGTTGTTAACCATTATACATCATACATTTGAACAGATGGCTGATAGGATAATACTAGGGATGTCTATATTCGGTTATTTTGCTAACCGTTTAATATTCCGAACGGTTAACAAAACATGCCATTCGTTAAACATATCAAATTCGGTCGTGTATATGTTTACCAGACCTATATTCTGTTAACACTAGATAGTGTTTTATTTCTGCTAAGTACTGATCAGAACATAATTCATAAAAGAAATATCGATCATTTCAAGAATCTTTTAAGAAAACATCACTTTTATGTCAAACATTATAATATGATATACGATAAATTGAAGTATTCCAATCACATTTAACTTTACATACAGTTACACTCTATTCGAATACAACAATGCTAAAACACAAACTTTAGTACAATAACTGTATTACAAACAGTTACACTCTATTCGAATACATCAATGCTAAAACACAAACTTTAGTACAATAACTGTATTACAGACAGTTACACTCTATTCGAATACATCAATGCTAAAACACAAACTTTAGTACAATAACAGTATTACAAACAGTTACACTCTATTCGAATACATCAATGCTAAAACACAAACTTTAGTACAATAACTGTATTACAAACAGTTACACTCTATTCGAATACATCAATGCTAAAACACAAACTTTAGTACAATAACTGTATTACAAACAGTTACACTCTATTCGAATACATCAATGCTAAAACACAAACTTTAGTACAATAACTGTATTACAGACAGTTACACTCTATTCGAATACATCAATGCTAAAACACAAACTTTAGTACAATAACTGTATTACAGACAGTTACACTCTATTCGAATACAACAATGCTAAAACACAAACTTTAGTACAATAACTGTATTACAGACAGTTACACTCTATTCGAATACAACAATGCTAAAACACAAACTTTAGTACAATAACAGTATTACAAACAGTTACACTCTATTCGAATACAACAATGCTAAAACACAAACTTTAGTACAATAACAGTATTACAGACAGTTACACTCTATTCAAATACAACAATGCTAAAACACAAACTTTAGTACAATAACTGTATTACAGACAGTTACACTCTATTTGAATACAACAATGCTAAAACACAAACTTTAGTACAATAACTGTATTACAGACAGTTACACTCTATTCGAATACAACAATGCTAAAACACAAACTTTAGTACAATAACTGTATTACAGACAGTTACACTCTATTCGAATACAACAATGCTAAAACACAAACTTTAGTACAATAACAGTATTACAGACAGTTACACTCTATTCGAATACATCAATGCTAAAACACAAACTTTAGTACAATAACTGTATTACAGACAGTTACACTCTATTTGAATACAACAATGCTAAAACACAAACTTTAGTACAATAACAGTATTACAGACAGTTACACTCTATTTGAATACAACAATGCTAAAACACAAACTTTAGTACAATAACTGTATTACAGACAGTTACACTCTATTCGAATACAACAATGCTAAAACACAAACTTTAGTACAATAACTGTATTACAGACAGTTACACTCTATTCGAATACAACAATGCTAAAACACAAACTTTAGTACAATAACTGTATTACAGACAGTTACACTCTATTTGAATACAACAATGCTAAAACACAAACTTTAGTACAATAACTGTATTACAAACAGTTACACTCTATTCGAATACAACAATGCTAAAACACAAACTTTAGTACAATAACTGTATTACAGACAGTTACACTCTATTTGAATACAACAATGCTAAAACACAAACTTTAGTACAATAACAGTATTACAGACAGTTACACTCTATTTGAATACAACAATGCTAAAACACAAACTTTAGTACAATAACAGTATACTTGATCTGTCTATTTAAATATATGCCTAAATTCTCAAACACCCAAATGAGTTTTACAACTTAAATAAACAACAGTTAACTGACCTTTTCATTAAATAGTTGTAGCAAATGCATACATGTCAAACTTTTAGTTACGGATTATCGATTTTGCCCCCTTATGCTGCGGTTTCACACCTTTCAGGGACTAAGTATTGAGATTTGTGACTACGGATAGCTTTGGAGATATTTTGGTATTTTTCCACGAAATGTAAG